>JAJLSR010000009.1:0-332457 GCA_030567635.1 Nakazawaea wickerhamii
TAAGAGGTGGTATGCAAATCTTTGTTAAGACTTTGACCGGTAAGACAATCACTTTAGAAGTTGAATCATCAGACACTATTGACAACGTCAAGGCTAAGATTCAAGACAAAGAAGGTATTCCACCAGATCAACAAAGATTAATCTTTGCTGGTAAACAATTGGAAGATGGTAGAACTTTGTCCGATTACAACATTCAAAAAGAATCAACATTACATTTGGTTTTAAGATTGAGAGGTGGTAATTAAATTTTTGAGAAATGTTTATTTTAGGTATATACAATATCTGTGCTTATTTAAATAAATTAGAGAACTATCTTTGATATAATTCATCGTAGACAATGAAATCATTTTGTATTCTTCATATTAAATCCTTTTATTTATTTTTCGTAAAACGCCAATTTTTCAAACACAGGTTTTTGCCATCGGTTTAAATCTATTGATATAAAATAAACTTGATCTTTCAATTTGCCACTCTAAAACAGATATCATAGTCAATTTCAGTGTCAAATAAGATGGAAGCTGAACTAGCATTGATAGACAAGGTCGAATTGCGTATTGCATTAGCGGGAACAGATGAGAAATTTGAATCACTGTTACTGCTATATCTTGCACCTTTGTTACTCAAACTTCTGTCACCTTACTCACAACTGAGAACTCAAATTTTAAAACTGATTCAACATTTGATAACGAGAATCAATGCAGCTACGTCCATTCAATTACCTGTGGAGAAATTGTTAGCACAAGTGAAAAACCCCTCGTTACCGAGTGGTGCTGATTCCAAAAATGTAAGGTTGTACAGTTTGGTATTCTTGTCTAAAGGTGTAGACAGGTTATCACAAGATGCTAGATGGGCACTTCTGCCACATTTACTTGAACAAATATCAACTTTCACCGTTGACGTACAGGCTAGGTTGTTTTGTATATTCACCAAATCCATTGCAGATTTGAAAGATGTCAATGATATGCAATTGCTGCTCGATGAAGCCGATGCTACATTTGCCTTACAAAGTATCACGAATTATTTCCTCTTTATACCAGTCACCAATGAAGATGGATCAAATAAGATCCCTCCAAATTATACTTGCCCTGGTTTGACCCTGCAAGATTGCAAATTCTTGACAACTTTAGCAGGTGTAACTTACAATTCACTGCAATTGTCTAGTAACAAGATACCACTTCTAAATGTGGTTGCCAAATTACAAAGCAACCATAAGATCATACCTTTGATTGTGGCAAGTTGTGATTCATCTTCTAATGTAGCTGACAGGGCTACTAGTATTTACAGACGTTTAACAATTGATTACGAAGATCAAACTTTGATTGATATTTTCATTGATATGGTAATAGGTGACATGCCAGCTGGTAGAAATCCAGTAAAACCACTGTTACAAGAAAAAATTTTAAGTCAAATATTGACCCATAGTAGAATTGCAACTAAGTCATTACATATTTCAAAGATCTCATCCGCCGGATTGAACTCAACTCATCAAAAATTGAGAACGGCAACTTTCCAATTCATTCAGTGGATCACTCAATGCATGGACAACACCGAGGATAGTATGGAGACCGATCTGGATGACACTTTCAATATCAATATAGCTGCCCAGTTGAAAGAGAGTTTGAGTTCAGAGACTTGGACTCCAACATCAGGTATAAATTATCAAAATTATCTTACACAGAGAAGAAGCCAGTATCAGCTGTTGGCTGTAATATTGAAGAAAAATCCTAAACTTTTAAATGGATTATCCTATATCGACTACTTATTTGATGCATTGGCAAATGACTTGCCTGAGTTACGTTCTAATATTCAAGATGCCTTAAATGGGCTAACTGTTCACCTCGCATCTCTTTCAGATGAGGACAAGTTATCTTTAAAGGCTAAATTGAGTCAATTTTTCATCGATGACTCTATCATAAAGACAGATACAGATCAACAGAAAATCGAGGGAGTTTACGCTTCACGTTATGTCCTGATCAAATATATCAATAGTTGTTTCCCCTTTAACGATCCAGATATGAGACTTATGTGTGTATTGGCAACATCAACAAATAATAAATCGAACACTATCGAAGAAGCCACCAGGGGCTTGCACCCACATTGGTTTAATATTTTACAAAGTTCCAACACTCTTGAGTTCAAATCTACTCCAGCTTTATTGGGAAAGGGTAACGATGTAGTGTTCCCAACTTTCCAAGCTGTCATAAATAGTCTAAGACAACTAATGGAATTAAGCGAGAGAAACCAATACGCTAGTCTCAGAAACTGTATGACTACTGCACTCACTTTTGCCGTTCAATGTTTAGTCATGCAAGCTGTAGACGGTCACAAGACTGTCATTGTTAAGGATCAAGAATGGGCCGTGAGATTAGAGAAAGCCTTGGAATTTGACGAAGTTGTTTTGAAATTAGTCGCTGAAGAATTATCAAAGATACTGACAACAGAAGATAAGAGTATAATAGATTTTGAAAATAATCTGGAATGGGATTCACTGGACTATCTCATTTCTATCATTGTCAAGGAATTCTTGGGTAATGATCTGAGTGGAGCAAAGATCGGTCTCAGTAACTCTGAACCAAAGATCGCTTTTGGTAAAATGTTCATCAAGATCTTATCATTATCGCACCAGACATCAGTGGGTAAATTGACTTCAAGATTATCTGATTTGTATCTGTTATTAATCCTGTCTTCCAAGACTTTGAGTAATGATCTATGTACTTATATCGCGGAATCTATCGCTGTCATTGCTACTCATGAACAAGTCTCAGATGTTGAATTCACCACATTTTTCAACAAATTCATCGACAACATCGACACACCTAATAAGAGCGTCATTCTCTTAACACTCGGATACTTAGTTTCAAGACTTTGTTTGAGAGACAGAAATGCCATAATACCTCTGGAATCTTATAAAATTGTCTTTACTCAAGTCTTAGATGGCTTGAAATCCCCAGATTCAAGACTTGAAGATATATCAAAGGAAGTCATCTCGCAGTTATCTGTATTTGGAGCTTTTGGACCTACATTGAAACTCGTAGATAACTTGGACCACTATCAAAATGAAATCAAGACCAAGCTTCTTCCAGATGTGAAGAAGGCTAATGATAAAGCGGTCATTACATGGGCTCATATTTCTATGACGTATTTGGATGAGAAGGATATTGAAGAATTCGAACAAGTTGTCTATGACACTCATGTTTCGAAACAGATCGAATACTTATTTTCTAGTGGTGAAGCTCTTTCCATTATCGCGGCAGGGTGGAATTCAAAAGTATTGAGTAGAATGGTTGATATTTATAACACCGATGTCACTGTTAAGATCCCTTCCAGGAACTTAGTTTCTGCTCTTTTGGATAAGATTTTGAAAGCATGTGCCAACACGAAACCTTCTTTACGGAAGCTGGGTTGTATTTGGTTATTATCATTGGTACAATTTCTTCCACAAATGGATGCTATTATTGAGCGTGCACCTGAAATTCATATTGCATTCATGAGATTCTTAGCTGATAGAGATGAATTGATTCAGGAGTCAGCTTCGAGAGGTTTGACTATTATTTACGAGATGGGTGATACCGAATTGAAAGACACTTTAGTTCGTGGTCTTTTGAAATCTTTTACTGATTCAACAAGCTCAAAGACTTTAAATGCTGGAACAGTATCTGAAGAAACTGAACTATTTGAACCTGGTGTATTGAAAACTGATGACGGATCTGTCTCTACATACAAAGATATTTTAAATTTAGCTTCTGAAGTTGGTGATCCAAGTTTGGTTTATAAATTCATGTCATTGGCAAGAAGTTCTGCGTTATGGTCTTCTCGTAAGGGTATTGCGTTTGGATTAGGTTCAATTCTTTCCAAATCAAGTCTTGATGAATTATTAGCTTCTGATCAGAATTTATCCAAGAAGTTGATTCCAAAATTATTTAGGTACAGATTTGATCCATCTCCTACAGTAAGTAAATCCATGAACGATATATGGAATACGTTAATTTCAGATTCGTCCGAGGCTGTTAAAAACAACATTGATGCAATATTTATGGAGGTTTTAAAAGGAATGGGAAACAAAGAATGGAGAGTAAGACAAGCAAGTACAAGTGCATTATCAGATCTCGTTCAAAGTCTTCCTTTCGAGAAATACGAAGACCGCTTGGATGATATTTGGAACATGAGTCTAAGATCAGTAGATGATATCAAGGATAGTGTAAGTAAAGAAGGTAACAGGTTATCTAGAAGTGTGGCTTCAATCTTGGTCAAGAATATCAGTGTTGAGTCTGGTGCTTCATTAAAGAAAGCAACTAGCGTCTTGGAAAAATTGATTCCTACCTTATTAGGTACCAAAGGTTTATTGAACGACGTTGAAGATATCAGAAATTTCGCATTGGACACTATTTTGAAATTATGTAAAAAAGCTGGTGTTGCTATCAAACCTTTCATCTCAGAGTTGATCAGCCAGTTGATTACATTGATGTCCACATTGGAACCTCAAATTATCAATTACCTTACTTTGAATGCAGATAAATATAACATGAAGGTCAGTGATATTGATGCTAAGAGGTTACAGAGCGTTGGTCAATCTCCAATGATGGATGCTATTGAAAAATTGCTTGACTTAATTGACGACGATACCATGAAGCAACTTGTGCCTGCATTACAAACAAGTATTAGAACCTCGGTGGGTTTACCTTCAAAAGCTGCTGGTAGTAGAGTTTTGGTGACATTGGTGGTAAGACACTTGTATGTTGTCAAACCTTTCGGTGATCAATTGTTGAAGACTTGTCAGCTTCAGCTCAAAGACAGAAATGAAACAATAGCATCATCTTATGCTACCGCTGCAGGTTATTTATGCCGTATTGCATCCACCGAAGCTGTTGTCAAATTCTCCAGATACTTGCAGAAATTATATTTTGAGTCCGAAGTTGAGCAGAATAGAAAAGTGGCAGGAATTGCATCTGAAGCAGTATCCAAATATAGTGGAGACACTTTCAGTAGTGTTTCCTCTGCATTCTTGCCGTTTGCCTTTGTCGCTAAGCATGATCCAGAGAAGTCGGTAAAAGATTATTTCGAAACAGAATGGTCCGATAACACAGCTGGTAATGGTGCTATCAAATTATACATTCAAGAGATATCTGCATTGGTTAATGATCACATGGATTCACAACAGTACTTGATAAGACAAGTGTGTGCCAAGAGTATTGCAGATGCCTGTAATAAGATAGATAACGGAGCCAATGGTATTGGTCCAGCGGCAACACAATTGTTTGAAGTCTTGATCCATGCTTGTAGAGGTAGATCATGGGCTGGTAAGGAAGATGTTCTTGATTCATTAGTATCACTTTCATTAAAATCTAAATTCTTTCTCTTGAATAACGACGACGATATGCTACTGAGAGTCAATAAAGTAGTATTGACAGAGGCAAAGAGAAATAACAAAGAGTACAAGTTGCATGCCGTGAAGAGTATGGGCAGATATGTTGTCGTTTTTGATGATTTGATCGATGAATATGTCGCGATAATGACAGAGATACTCAGCGATGATTTCAGCGCTGATGAGGAAGATGACAATGAGAAGGAGAATAAGAAACTGAAATTAGAAGACACTAAATCATCTAGAAAGAATTTGAAAAAAGAAGAAGCAAGATTGGTATTGTTAGGAGATTTAGTCGAGGCATTTGATATCAATGAAGAGCATAAGAATTATCATGATGGCTTATTGACATTAATCTTGAACTCAATTTTGGAGTTACTCCATACAGATAAGATAATAATCACTTGGAGATCGCAAGTTGCCATTTGTAAATACTTGAACACTATATGTGGTAAATTTGAGACCAACAAGTTGAAAGTAAACAGTTCAAGTTTGGATAAATTGAAATCAATTTATAAAGAGGTGTACAGATTATTAGATTTCACTATTGAGAATCTTATTATTCAATTCATCAGATGTACCAAGAAAATCATAGGATCCATTGATGATGTTGCATTCCAAAATGAGATCAAACTGAATTTGAAAGAGATTGATCTGAAGCAAATTTCCTCTGTTGTCAAAGTTGAATTGGAGACTGTCTTGAAAGAAGTCAATTAATATTATATGTAAATTTAGATAGATTTAATTAAATTATCAATAATGAGACATATGTATCAATGTCTTATCTCACTGAATGATTTCGATATCTTTCTCGTTATTTAATGGTGACCGTGGGGGGTTTTTTTCCTCTTTATGAATTGTGGTGGACAAAACAACCCGCGGCCCGTGGGAGTGATTGAGTTTTCTCTTTAATAAAAAATTCCCTTACAACTGATAAGTAGATATATCATTGAACTGGATTACTTGCATAGAATTAAGAGTGATCTGGAACTATGAGTAAGAAACCCAATGATGACTCAAAACCAAGTCCAACAGTTAGTATTGCAATAAAGGCGTCACCACAAAGTCAAGGTGTACTATCACCATTGATTGCTGATACTTCGGTATCGAAGAAACAATCAAGAAAACAACAAAAGAAGGGTACAGGAAGAGCTTTGAAAGCGTGTAACTCCTGTCGTAAACAAAAGACAAGATGCTTGCCATGGTATAATTCCATTGCATGTTTACGTTGTGTCTCTGTGGGGATGATTTGCTCTTTTGAAGAAGAAGCAATACTGCAAAACGGTGCACTGGCTGCGTCGTTGGTGTCACCGGCAAATGATACTCCACCACCTCATTTGGATGGTAAGTCTCCAGAGATGATGAGACAGCAGTTGGCCACCGGTGGTGGTAGTGGGAATGGGTTAGTGGATGCTCGTTTGAAAATGTTACAGAATGATGTTAGTGAGATCTTGGGTTATTTGAAAAGAAATGTTGATGGTGATAAATTGATAGAAGATCAAGCTAGTGGTGCCAGGGTTTCATTGTCTGATATGTCTAATCCTGACACTGTAATACCATTGACCGATGTGTCTCGAGTGAAATTATTCCAATATAGCAATTCTGTGGTGGACTTGAATAGTCTACCCAGCTTCGGAGTACCTTCATCATCTTTCAAGACTTCGCCATTCAAAACTTTTGATGACATGTGTGCCTCGGTTAATAATAAATCGATAGTAGCGAGATTTTTGAAAGATACCAGCACCAGTTTACCACAAAGTGATATTGTCACTCTTAGATTAATTACGTTAGAAGATGCAACAAATCTTTTACAGTATTTTAGAGATAGATATGGAAGATGGGTTTCATTCCCCGATGATATAACCACTGAGGATTTATTAGTAAATCTTCGTAGAAGAGGGTCATTGTTATTAACTACATGTTGTTGCTTATCACTTAAATATGGTAACATCGCATTGAAGAATAGTATTTATTTCCAACTTTTTGAAAGATTGAAATCTGAATTGAAAGAAAGTCTTGTACACACTCCACAGACAGTGGAATTCTTGCAAAGTTTAGTGGTGTTATCTCTATATGGTATCACATTATCTAACGCAGAGATGAATATAGATAGTTGGTACACTTCAGGTATCGGTTTACAACAATTTATCACGAAGGATATATCAGGGCAATTGATGAATCCTGAGAATATTCCTCCATATTACGACAGAGAGTTTTACGAATTGACCGTTCACAGGATCTGGAATCATTTGTCATTGTGTCATATTGTTTATTGCTTATACACTGGGAGAATGTGCATTATTGATGAATTGAGATTAAACTTTTCAAGAAAGATCTTGGATATATCTAATTCTACAAATTTTGATGGTCGTATAGTGGCGGAGGTTTCATTACAACTTTTAGTTTATAATTTTATTCAATTCAGTAACAGTCAAAGATCTTTACAATTAGTGAAAGATGAATTGAAAGGATGGTTTGACCAATGGAGTTATTTATTTGACCAACCGGCAAATCAATTTGTCGAGTTAGGTTATCATTACGGTTATTTATTAATTCTTTATAATTGGAATTACATGAAACATATGACTAGAGATGATTGTGAAGAAATATTATTAAACGCTGATAGTATATCCATTAGGTCAATGATATTTCATTGTCAAAAGATCTTGGATGCCATGTTAGATACACCAAATGATTCTTATTTCGCTTTCCTCTCTGACCAAATCCATTTCACTGCAAATTTTGGTATCTTAATGTTAATGAGAATTCTTCATGTGATAAATTTGAAAAATTACAATAATGATAACGATAATTTAAATAAAGTTGAGATGTCCAAGAATGAATTGCAAAAGAATTTGAATAAATGTTTAAGTTTATCTGAGAGGTATAAGAAGATAAGTACAGGAGGTTCAGATGTATTTATGAAATATCATATGACGATAAATGATACTCTTACTCAGTTGTTCCATGATTTCATTCAAAAATGAATTGAATCACGTTAAAAATTGAATGATAAAAACATTGAAATTCTTATTAAATTAATATCTAATGTAAATAGTATTTGGTGATTTATTTTAATTTATTATTTTTAAAAAACAAAAGACAAACACATGTGATACAATGAATTCTTTTATAGATTCAATAAAAAAAGATGAATAAATGATAATAGTAATAACAATGTATTGAATTTTATAAATAGTGTAAATTCTTTTATAATATAAAAACCAGTATTTAACTAGTTAATACCTTAAAAGCTAAAAAATTAGTGTGCAAAATAATGGTTTAAATGTTTATGGGAATTTAGCCTTTGACCATGGATCCTTAGCTTTCAATCCACATACAGCTCTAGCCAAGAAATATAATGAAGCACCTGTGGAGACACCTAAAGCTAAACAGTATGGGTAAATGTAAAATTTAGATCTTGGGTGAATCATCCAAATATTTTTGGATGATGCTTGGTACATCTTTTGTAATTCAATGATTCTGTTAGCCATTTTGGAACGGTAATATCTAATTCAACAATCTGTTAGTCCCTATATAACTCTCTCAATAATATTAAACTACCTCTATAGTATTCACTTACTAGTTGTATATATTAATTGTTATTATCTCTTCCTAACAAGAACTTGGATGATTTTTTTTTCTCTCTTTAGAAAAGGAAAATTGTCCATTGGCCAATCACATCCCGTTGTTCTGCAGTGCACGACCCTGGCTTTAGGATACAGCTGAAAGAGGAAGTTGGGGGCTGCCTGGAATTTGGAGTGATTTTGAGATGAGGATAACACAGGAGGTGGTGATAGATCAAGACACCGCTGGATGTTGAGATACTAGTGGAGCTAAGGGACAATGGTGAGAGTGAATTTCAATGAATTAGACGATACGGTGATACAAAGAGTGGTTTCCTTCTTGCCTCAACAGCTGAAGATCAACTTCCTGTTGACTAACTACCGCAATTACACCTTAGCGATACCCATTTTGTACAAGAAGTTGATATTTAAAAATATCTCCGTACTTTCTCAAAATGAAATTTGTTATAGTGAATATACGTTGATAGGATCTGCAAGCAATATCTTATTGAGTGATCAAGTTCATGATTTGGTTTATGAGAGGAATCAGGAGTCGTTATTGGCAAGCTTACAGGCGAACCCTGAATTATTGACATATATTGAAGAAGTGATATTGTTCGATTCTCATAAGAACAGTTACGAGTCCTCGGGGTCTCAATTGATGAATCAACCGTTGATCGATCTAATTAAGTTGAAATGTCTTAATTTACAGAAATATATGGTTTTCAATACCAATTCATCACTACATTTATCGGAGTTTGGACATTTGACAAAGCTTACCACTTGTATGATTAACCATGTCTACCAATTGGAAAAACTACCTCTGACTGTGAAAAGTTTGACACTTAATTTCACTGATGATTATAAGAAGGAGATTGTCGAGAGTCATATCGATAAGAGTCGATGCATGGAAGTCTTGTCCCGGTTGGATTCATTAATATTGTCGTCAGATGAACTTTCCACATATATTTTCTTGAAATTTTTGGTAAACACTTTAAAACCAACAACTAGTTTCAAACTCAGGACATTGAAACTGATCTTTTATCATGGATTCACCAATTATAATCTCGCATTGAGGAACTTGATGAAAAGATTTATATTTGAATTTGTCGATTTGACTCATCTTAAAAATTTAGAGCTCATGCTGGGATGTGATGAGAAAGGGTGTGATTGCTTAACTGACTTCATGGATGAACTTGACTGTCAAAGGAATGAATACAAATCACGAAACCCGCTTAACCTTGCCAAATTGACCAAGTTTTCCATCATTGAAAAGACCTTGCATCTGAATCATGATTTCCAGGAGAAATTCGATGTTGCATTGGGCAGATTCCTTTACAATATTCCTTACCCTGACAGATTGCAATACTTAACTATACGTCACCAACCTCCGTTAGATGGATGTATTGAGAATGGTGTAGAGGGGAATTTCTTAAGAAGGAAGAAATTATACTCACATGCTCTTTTGAAATTAGTCAATTTGAAACAATTCATTTCTCCGACTTTCTTACAAGTTTGTTCTTGTTACGAAGTGGTAACGTCAGATTTACTATGGAACGGTTGCCGTTGTGATTTCTGTGACCAACATCTACCTCTATTCGACGAATTTATCATCACACATAACTACTACGATGAGACTACAGGTACGCTTAAGGATGTGATCACACCAAGATTTTTCTCCCTGGCGGGTGATAATATGAGCCAAAGGCTTATTACGTATAACGATATCATGCATAACTGTTCTGATTTGAATATACTCAAATACCCAATTTACAATTCATATTGGAACTTCCACAGTTATTTTGATTTCACACATCACGAAAGTGAAGATCTTTGCCATTTCAATCAGTCAGTGTTTGCCAGTTTATGCCAGGCGGTATCTCATTTCGAAGAAAGTTACGCTGATGATCTCTTTGGCATGTTACCACAATTGCAATTGGTTTGTTTGAGTGGTATCTTCTTCAAGAGAGGCACGGATCCAAACCACTGTGAGAACGTTTATGATAAAGTGGAAACTAAGAAGTTAATTATAGGACCACACGATTATGTTATGCCAAATTGATAAATTTTATTTTATTAATAATATACACTATTTACAATGATCTTTATATTTCAAAAGTTTTGCTTCAAAATTTTTTATTAATGCATTCGTTTGCTCTTTTAAATCAACATCCAATTCCCTGATAAAATCCTCTAAATATATGCATAATTTCTCCACCACTAACGTCTCTTTCACTTCAGTAACGGTTTTCATTTCCTTCTGTTGCAATCTCACCATATATTTCTTCAAATATTGTAAATCTCTTTTTAACAGTTTAATGAAGAATCTTCTCAATTTGATATCATCTCTCTTTTTAAATTTTAATATTTTTTCAATTATTTGTGGATAATTATGTGATAATATCAGATTTTTGAATTCCATTCTCGCAATGATAAGATTATCATAATTAATCTCCTCGAATTTGCCATCCTTGACTGCCTCTTGATCATGTAATTCATTCACTTGATCTAAGATCTTCTCACTAATGTCAAAATCCTTTATAGTGATATAAATATCACATAAATCACATAAAGGTTTCTTAGTTAAGGAATCAGCATTTACCGCGATAAATTCACGAATCATTTCTCTTTGTCTATTAACTCTTGTTACAGGGTCAGTACTTACGTTATCAAATTCCAATTGAACATGTTTCTTCAAAATAGCTAAATCTGTTTTCAATTTACTCTCTGGTGATGCTAAATTTAACAAATTTTTTTCAGCGACAACCAAATCTGATGGTCTCTTATAAGATGGTTTTTCATAGTTAGATAATAAATATTTGTAAATTAACTCATCAGATTCCACTCCTAACCTTGACAAATTGTTTGAGAGTAATTGCAATCTTTCTTGAAGTGACAATCCAAGTTTATTTATCTTCCCCAGTAATTCCATCACTTTTATCTGACTTGGCTTAATCAATTTGTAATCTTGCTTATATTTGTAAAATTTGATATCTGACAGCTCAGGGTACCAAGACACAGTTCTTGAATCAAAATTTGTGCTTAAGAACACTTGATAGGCACCATTGATCTGCTTTGCAGTATCGGGGAAATTTGTGATATATGCATCACAAAATTGTTTCAAGAATCTGTGATTGAATACACCACGAGGTATCACTCTGTTTTCTATAAAAGCTGCAACTTGATCCACATTCGTGGTCAGTGATATCTTATCTGCTAACATGAGATAAAGAGACGAAACAGATTTAAATGACGGTGAAAGCTCGTCCACCAAAAATGGAATATTATCAACCAGTTCAATAATTCTAGAATGGAAATGAGTTTCTTCTCCTTGGAATTTAGGAATTAATTCAAACAGCCTTTGCTTTAATTCGTCCATTGACAATTTATTAGCATTTAATAAGAAATCATTGAATTCTAATACCTTAGAGTCATTTATAGACAAATGTTCTATAAATGTATGCAATTTATCTTGATGATGACTTTTAGTCAATGCAATGAGCATGAGATCATTTATCGTTGACGTTACAGGAAGTTTCTGCTGTGCCCATATATTGTAACCGAATTCTATATTCTTGTACGTAGCATTGTTTTGAATCATCTTACGTAAAAACACCTCGAGAACTTTTGGTGAAACTTCAATCTCATTTTGACGATAATATGTTATCACTTGGTATAACAATTGCTTTGCAAGCTCAATATTTGAATTATCTATATACAAGTTTAAAGCCTTTTCTAAAATTCTTTCATTTAAGATAGGACTATTCAAATATTGAGAGAACAAAACATCAAAATTAGTATTGTCCTTATAATAATAAACCACATCTAACAATATTTCTAATAAATTATTTGGATACCCTTTGATATCGGTCAGAATTTCATAACTATAGAGTAAAAAAACTTCGTACGCGATACCTTTGAGATTCTTATCTTTGACAAGGAGTAATAATGAAATGAATGACAACAAATGTGGATTAGATAAAAGTTTCTTCTTCTTCTTGTAATTTGAAAGTATAGGTACAATATCAGCGTATTGTTTCAGTAAAACTTTTTGAACCAACTCCTGATAAATGGTGTAGGATTCATTGAAGTCAACTTCGAATTTTGCTCGATCAAATTGCTTCCTCTTGCTCTGTGAGGATATCTCCTCTTCATCTGCGGGCTCTACGACTACTGAAGGTGTGTTTAGTAGCCATTGATTTTTCTTGATTTGTGTTGTCGAAAAATGGGGTTTCGGTATGAGTAATAAACCTCTGGGTACTGTAGAGTGCCGCAATGGCAATCTTGTCAATCGCACTAGAATCATAGGTCCACAATGCAATTCTTATATATTATGTATTCTTTCATCAACTTAAAAATTTTTATATCTTCAAAAACTGGAATTTAGCTCCACTTTGTGAAATAAATATGACCCAAAAAACAATGAAGGGTTTAGAGCAACTAGTATCAACTAAATACTTTGGAATTTAACCTGTAGGACAGTACCAGTCTCTTGAATATCTCTTCCTAGGCCCTTCCTGGCTTGTCTCTACACTTAAATTTTCAAAACACAAGAAAAATTGTAAGATCACAAAATCACCAAATCAAATATTTTTGAATTTCATTACACGATTAATTTACACACTTCATCTAAGACTTCTGCACCTTCTTCAAAAGCGATTTTCTGCTCAACATCGTAATCTAAACCAATCCAATGAGGTGGCTGGACAGGTGGCAACTTGTTTATCCATTCAAGATAGTCTGTAACGGCCTGTCCTTCTGGCATTGAGAGATCAGTGGCTAAAGTGAAGCCAGTACTAAAAGATTCCTCCACAAATACTTTTTGTGCAAGGGTCCTAAGAATATTGAAGTCCTCACGAACATCAGCTTTTCCACCATAAATGACTTCTCCAATCATGACTTGAATTGTCTTCCATGGAATCATAGATGGGTCGATATTCGTTCTATCCTCAGCTACCTCAGCGATAAGACGATCTATAACAAATAAACCAGATTCAAAATCGGTATTGTTGAAGTCATACCTCTTAGTAAAACTTACAGGCACAAATCTCAAACGTTCTTGTACTACTGCATGATACCATGATAGCAAGAAATACAAATGACTCTTTTCAACTGTTGTATCTTTCAATCTGTCAACAACGCTATTATATGATTCCTCCATGGAAACTCTTATACCAGGCGAATTTTCAAAGACCAAGACATCTGATGATCTGACCAACGAGACAGGAATATTGGATGCAAGACTACAAGTCAAAACCAATCTAAAATCTTCCACTGGAGACAAGCTATCCAATTTTTGTGGTAAACCCTCTAACCAAACTGGAGACATTTGAATATTTTGTAACAAAATTGATCCACCACTTTTTGTTCTTTGCAGAATCTCATTATTAGCTGTTTCTGCTCCTTCATTAGATCCCATCGCAATGGTTACCAAATTTTGTTCTTTAACTTCATAACTAGGATCATAACCATCTGGTGAGACCAAGAATACAGGTAATGATGAATTTCTTTGTTCTCTCATTATGTCAGATACATTGTAACTCGAACCATATGGATCTCCTGTCTTGAACAAAAATGAGGTTGATTTTCTAATTGATTGTACAATGCTGTCAGGTTCTTCATCAATCAGCAATAATCCTGATACAAGAGGTTCAATGAATTTATAGTCATCTACCCCTAAACTTTCAATACTTAACTTCTCGATTCCAAATAATTTTGCGATACTATCCACACCTTGCAGGCGAGTTTCACCACCACGAATAGAGTTGCGTATTTCATTCACTACCAGTATGACAGATAGATCTTCTTTTGCCTCATAATATAATACAAACAATGTTAGTGCAAGTATGACTTTATCTTTATAAAGCAAAGATAATGATGTCCTATCGTAAAACTCACGATACAACTTGAGAACAAGATCTTCAATTCTAGGTAGCGAAGAGTTTGGGTTGCTTCCCAACACTTTGGCAACTATTTCGTTGAAGTACTCTAATGAAAACTGATACCACTTATTCAATTTTTGAAGGGATTGAAGTAATTCAAATAATGTTGAACAACTCAGGGCGAATGGGTAGTACTTATCAAGAATTCCATCTACGGTATTCATCACATGTTCTGTTTCCAGCATCTTCTTTGAGACTTCTCTCAGTTCATTTTTCAAATTTTGCATAATTGTTATTAGATGATCATTTTCCAATATGTTACCTTCAGCATTGCTCAATGAGGTAAGTAAATCCTCTTCTAAATTTCTCAAATGAAGTTTGTACTCGCTACTCAACTTGCTTAAAGTTATTCTTTGATCCTCAACTTCAGGATTTTCTGCTTTAAGTGTCAGGTTTAATGCTTGTGTTACAATTGAGCTGTTAGTAACTGTGAAGTTAACAACAGAACAGCGGCTAAACACATAGGATGGAATGCGAACTGTTGGGTCTTTAGAAGTAATGTATAGTTTGAATCCTTTAGCCCAGTCGATAATTTGATCACCCAATCTAACAAGCGTTCTACTTCCCACTCTCCGAATATCTTGCGATAAGATAGGAGGCAATATTGAATCAAAATACTCTCCATTTTGGATTAAGATGGATCTTCCGAACCTCAAAGCATTCTCTAGTTGTTTAACGAAGCCACTATCTAAAAAGCTAGTGACAATTAGTTTGTCAGGTAGCAAGTTGGATGATAAAACATCTACTATATGACCCGACGGATCAATAATAAAAGGACACCTCTCAGAGTTTTCAATCACAATCATGTTCTCCACAAACAGATCATCATCCACAAGTCCATTAGCCTTCCAAATCGAGACAGCGCTTGGGGTTGATAAGTAATTGATAATAGCATAATTTTCATCGAAGTCAATCGCCAGAGCTCTTAGTCTTGTTCTCCAGAACTTCAACAAGTCTGAACGTTTCTTTTGATCAAAGAATCCACAATAGGCTAAAAATGCAGCAGATACTAAAGCATCACCAACTAGATGTATTCTATCTTTCTGGAAATTGACAACACTCTGTTTCCATCTTTCTCTTTCACTTGTTAAATCATCCAATAGTTTGACACTTCTTTCCACCTTGAGTTTGACAGAACTCATTTCAGTTTTAATATTTTCAGTCTCACGAATCAAGGAACTGTAACCATCTTTTGATTTCTCAATATTTTCTTCAAGATCATGAATCATACCATCTACCGCCTTTAATTTCTTCTTGGTTTGTAAGGTGTGGAATTCCAATCCATCGACTTCTTCTTTTAAAGGAGAAATTCGATCAAGAATTATAGCATATTCAATTTGAGCTTCCACCCATTGAAGTAACGGACCACATGCTTTACTACCTCTATTGGCGACAGCTAAATTATAATCGGGCCGAGAAAGGTATTTTTGATTCATGTAATTTATCATAGCAGGGGTACACATCTTTTCATTATCAAAATTGACAATATCAGCGATGAAGGTATCACTTCTAATTGCAAGCTGTACATCTCTCCATGATCTTGCTTCAAATCCAAGTAAGGCACACACTGATTCTAATGTCAAAACAACTGATTCTGGTGGGTTACGCATTGCTCTTAACTCATTTAAATGCTCCTTCTTTATATTCTTAACTCCACGCAGAGCTTCGATAATCGCTGGTTCAGCAAGTGCCAAGTCACCCATTACAGCTAGACGACGTTTTTCTATCTCTTCTTCTTGTCCTTCTAATGCCAATTGAATCTCAATTGATGCTTCTCTCTTACGTTCAGCCTCATTCTGCTCATCAAGCATTCTTTTTAATACCTCATTAGCTTCTTTATTCTTTGCTTCCAACAGATCACTCTTCTCTGAAAGATCCTTCTTTAAAATTTTTACTGCAATTACAGTCTCTCTTAATTTTTCAAGCCCCAAGTGGATGTGTTTTTGATAAGACTGAAGTTCATCCTCTTTACGCAAGAATATTTCCTTGAATTTATTGATAAAGAAAAGGAAATTACTTGGAGTGAATTTGACTTCAGATTGTAATTGCATCGTTGCTCTATGGAACCAAACCGCCGTCTCAACCACTACTTCTCTGTATGAATCTACCAGCACTGGCATGATACTCTCGAGAGTATCTGGCTTGATATAGTTTGGCATATCAACTCCAATTGGCTGTATCATTGAAAGACCCACTTGTTGCAAAGTGGACACCGACCAGTCTCCCATCCAGTCAACCACACATCTATTGATCAAAGCTGGGGAAGATAGGAACTGGGAACCTTTTTGGTCAGTTACTTCGCTCATGGTAAAAATGACATGCAAGTTCTCTGCAATTTGATTTCTCATATGAACAGCAAGTTCAGCTTCATCTAATCCCAACTTGGCAACGAAGGATTTCATTTCATCCTCTCCAAATAAACCAGGAATTTCACAACTGGATAATAAGTTATTCATTCTTTCCAAAAATGAGGGCTCAATGATGTTTGATTCATCTACAATAAAAGTAAGTTGCTCATTTTGAATAGTTACCCTCTTTATGACATCTCTCAACTGATCATCAAACTCTTGAAGAGTGAATTTTCGGCTTGTATATATTTGGACCATTTTAAACCCATTGATCCAAGAAACAAACTTTACCAATGTCGATTTGCCACTACCACTTGGGCCAACTAAGATTAAATGCCCTTGTGGTTGCTTCAAGACACGATCAATTCTTAAAATATGATCAAGTAAACTATCATAAAGAACAATTTGGACGTCAGTTTCTTCTTCGCAGAAAACCTTAAGCCTCTCAGAGATGAAGTATCGAAGATCTTGTTCACTCACTTCATCATATGACTTCGAAAGCCAGTTTGTATAGAGAATAGGGAGGTTAAATAAGTTGTCCCCTTGATTATGGAATACCCCCGAAATAACGTCTTTCATGATGTTCCAAATTGAAGCACGAACATTCTCATCTGAAGCTTTGTCAGAGTAAACTCTCAAGGAGTTGAAGAGGAGGATTCTGATCAGTTTGTACAAATCTACAGATCCTTCAAGATACACAAACATACCTCTAACAACTCTTGAAAGATCTCTAGGACTTATAACTTCGTCTTTAAAAGTACTCTTGATTTGATCGTAAATGGTTACAATACAACGTGTGAAGTCATTTGAGTATTGCAGTAAGCTGTGAGACGAAAGTACCGCACGTATCATAGTCTCGTAAATTTGATACAAAGATTCTGTGTTAGGATAGTTTACAGAAACAACCATTGTATTGCTAAGAAATCTCATTGAGAGATCATGTCTTCCAAGATCTGAAGGAGGATTACAGGCACCAACAAATTGAATATTTGAAAGTTTGATCCATTGGTTGTTTTTATAAAATCCATTCTTTTCAATCATCTGCCTCATAAGTGAAATGACAGTTTGGGTATTAAATCTATCCGTTTTGGGTAAATTCAATTCATCAGCAAATACAACTAACCATCTACCCAGAGCTCTTGGAACCAATTTTGTGCCATTTGCAGTTTTTCGATATTCACAATACAGCTCCATGGTTTTGAGTAATAATGAAGGATTTGTCTCCTTAGAGAAATTGAGGTCAACTAATTCAAAGTTCGGGGATTTTCTTAACGCTGAGAGAAGAGTCATCGTCTTACCAGAACCGGGAGGACCACACATTATAAGGGGTGTATGCTCTTTGATAACGGAATATATAAGATCCTCATGCTTAACGGTATCGGTAGTCGGAATTATAAGATCAGGACGAGTGACTTCTTGACTTTCTAACGTTATAGTAGGAACAGTGTAAAGTTCAAACTCTGCTTCTGGAATAGAAATAAAGTAATCAACCAACGAGGTTTCTGTATGAGGCTCTTGAAAGAGATCACAAATAAAAGAGCTGAACAGCGATCTTTCTGAATGTGAGCAATCTCCTGCAAAAGCCCAACAACATGCTACCATAATACTTTTTAAGGTATACTTTTGAACGTCAACTATAAAATCTGCTTCATCTGGCAACTTTCTCATGAATGTTGCTAACATTATTTGAAGCTTTTTCAATGAATGGCCGACATCGAAGTTCATAATGTGGCTCCTAGATTCTGCTTCTTTCACTAAAGATGTCAAAACTGGGTGTGATAATCTTCCTTTAGCTTCTTCAATAAAGTTATTATGAACATTCATGTTCAGTATATCCATATTCGAATCTTCTGATTTGAAGTTTGAGAGGTCAAATAATAGCTTCTCAAATAGCTGCAGAAGATCACATAGAGGCTTACCGACATATATTATACCACATCTACTGACAGTTGCTGGTGTTGCATGGGCAAGACTATCAACTTCAAATAAAAGTTTCACATTCGTAGGTAACGAGATACGCTCACCGTTGGGTAAGGTAAGGGTCTTGTTATCATCAAGAACACTATTCAAATTTTCAATCCAATCTGGATCGACATCACAATCAAAAACGATCCAAATTTTTCTTGAAAGCTCACCCCTAAGATTCTCATTTATTTTTCTTAAAATGGATGTAAATAATCCATCAGTCCAATCACGGGTGACAGGATCTAAAGACCCATATATCTCTTCTTTTGACATCACCTTACAATCAATTGTATGGTACTGTGTTTCTTTACCTTCTACTTTACCAAGTGCGGCTAATGTAGTTTTCCATATCACTGTCTTACCTACACCAGCATCACCAAGAAGGATGATACCATGATGAGTCTTTTGGATTTGAATAAGTTGGGTAGCCCTTTTGGTAAACTCTTCTGTGCTGAAAAGACCCAATTTGGAACAACTCTCCGACAAAGCACTCAAGAATTGAGACTCATCATCCCTGACACCAGTTGAACCAAAAATCTTGTATTGAAGATCCTGATAGAGTTTTTCATCCTCGTAGATCAACTTAGGTGCAACCGTTTCATTCAAACTTTTCAACACAATCAGCATTTCCGAGCTTGAATTCAAGTCTCTTAAGCGCCTTTTACTTACCCCACAATTGATAAGCATGCTCTTCAAAGAACGAAGCCCAAAATCATAATGTACTTGAGATGTCACACAATTCTCAAGCTGCAAGTAAAATGGAACAATTTTCTCAGCCAAAGATTTGGCATCAGCAAACCCTTGAGAATTTAAAAGCACCTCTGCAATGACTTCTCTATCAGGTTTATCCATAGAGAAGCTACGGAACAACTTTTTCAAATTCTCAGGTAATTCTGATCTTCCAGAGTACCCAGGATTCATTGTGATGAAAATCCCTGTTTCTGGATGGACAGAAACTTTCGTTCCTGATAACTGTGTTTGATTTCTAAGAGAATTCTCTATATCCTCTATCTGGGTAGAAACAGCACTAAGCATTTTCTCGTCTAATCTATTGAACTCATCAAAACAAGCCCAAGCGCCGACTTGACAAACACCAAGTAAAATTCTTCCCATTGCTTGGAAATCGAATGATTCATCACAACAAAAGACTAACACCATTCTACCAAGATTCTGACCCAAAGCCTTAATTGATTCCGTTTTACCAGTACCAGCTGGTCCAAATGGAGATCCACCAATTTTCTGGCTGAGAGCCTGAGTCATTGATAAAAAGCATCTGTCGATTAACGGAGTATAAACCAATCTATTTGGTACTCCAAGGTATTCGAATCCGTATATAAAAGTGGTACCTGCATGCTTTATTGATAAACGCAAGATATAGTCTTGCTGTTGCAGATCATAGTAAAATCTTTGCACGGATGACCACAGAAAGCTATTTGGATCATTAATGTTTTCTTCAATTAAGAGGGTAATTATATCCCTTTGATGAATAAATTCAATGATCAAATTCTCACATTTTCTTCTTTGGATTGAGGTGATCTCTCCAAGAACAATTGATGCCATCACTTCAAGATATTTAACATATGTAGCTCTCAACAGCTTTAAACCTGAAGACTTTAGTACTTCTTCAGCCATCTCAGTAAAGCATACTTGAGCAGCTAAGATTGTAATTTGCAGCTGATAGTTATTGACAAAGTCAGTAAGTTCCTTTTGATGAATATCCTCATGAAATAGGTTTTTGAAATCAGCAATGGCAACATCAAGAATTTTGGAGAGAGATACTTTCACTTCATATTCTAATTCAGATAACCAAGAATGTAAAGCTGTTGTCTTATCAATGGCCACTGGCTGACTCAATTCAACGACTTCACCTTCTTCAGATGTGATTGCCAAAATAGTATTCTTCTCACAAACCGCTCCAAAAATGCCGCTGAAAAGTGTTCCAAAATGTCTCGATACCAATTCAGGATTATGCGAGTTACCGATGATGTCTAACAAATCACTATTTCCGACAAAAAAAAATCTAGGGAAGATCTCTCTTTGTTTCTCCAAGTACTCCGCAAGAGAGTTTTTAATCTTAGTGAGAAGATCCAAGATTCTTTCCATTGATCTCTGGACATCTGGGACGTTTAAAGAATCGATAACTATTGGTGATTTGAATATGCTTTTCAAAATGAGGAAAAACTCAGCAGTAACATTCTTGAAACGAGATGCCTCTAATGGTAAAAGCCTTTCGATGTTGTTTCCCTCACCGAAGACACCATCAGCATAAACATATTGTCTTTGAACTTCAATCCACACGTCCAATAAGGAAAACAACTTATTCAATCTTTCTATTGTATAAGCACCTCTTTGCTCAAAAATCTCATAATGAACGGAATGCTGCATACTTGTTAACAAATTCAAATCATCAGTACATTGTTCAAACAACACATCCCATTTCTTTATAAGTCTCACTTTATCCTTATAATTGAAGAAATCATATGTGATGGATTGCCAATTAGTATCTATCTTATTCAACTCATCCTCCACTGCTTTCTCACCAACTGCTTGTGTAACCACTTTTGAGATAAGGTTTTCATTCTCTGAAAGTCTGAGGCCCCATACATCACCTAAAGTTAATTCATCTAATGGAATTTCTTCTTTGTTCAAATATTTGAATATTTTCAGCCAATGGTGATCTTTCATGCAGTCAGATTTTAATGAACTAATGGTTCTCATACTTCCCATATAGCCTTTAATCAGCAGTTGAACATCTTGAAATGCCGAGTACTGACGTACTTTGGCTGGCATATTTCTCGATTTCGTTAACAAGTCATCGAGATGGTGTCTTAAATCAACATAAGATACATCTGTCCAATGTTGATTCTTATAATCTTCCAACATCGACCATAATGTGTTAATTGAGAGCCATACAGATTTCAAATCAGCAATCTCCTGTAAAGCTGATGCTAGAGAAGGTAAGTTTCTTATATGAGCGTTCAAAATTCTGGCAGAGTCAATAATGCTTGTCCTATTGGACTCTAATTTATCAATCTCCTCTTCAAACTCTTGCAAAACTTTCAATGCATACTCAGGCAGTAAGTCTCCAGTAACAGGCTTCTCTGAGCTCCATTTTATTTTGATCTGAGTAATTGAGTCAACTAATCTCTCAGATTCATTTTCGATACCTTGCACGATGTTATCCATTTCATTATGTATGAATTGTTGTCTCTTTGCCATGATTTGTTTCAAAACTTCAAAATCGTTGGATATTTGGTCAAAATGTACCCAGTCAGTTGGGAGTCTATATCTAAGTTTGAAGAAAAGATTCTCTGCTGTTTGGTAATCTTTCAAATCCAAATCCAATTTTGACACTTGCGACTGAAGGTTATCAAGAGTTGATATCCAAGATATAACATTTATCAGATCAAGTTCTTCTAAAGTCTTTCTTGCCTTTGTAACCTTGAAATCAAATTCTTTCATCGAATTGCATGCAATTTCAGCAAATTTACCAAACAATTGAGTTTGCCACATATCGTATCTTGAATTGATCAGAGACTGTGCTCTTTGGTAACTGATAGTCAAACAACCAAATTCTTTAGAAGTCTCAAGTGTATCAAATATTTGTCTACTGTTTCTGAATTCACGTAACATCTGTAACCACGAATTAGTATCTGTAGAGATAGCCTCATAAACGTCATCTAATTCTAAACCCCATAAGCTCTGGAAACTTGACCAGTTTTTATAATATTGCGATACCTCTAAGTATTTGGATTCCAATTTATCCACACTTTCAGAAACATTCAGTATATAAAGTGGATCAAAATTGAATTGGTGAGGATTTCTATTATCAGCGTTAGCTGAGTCTAAAGATACAATCAATTTTTGCCCAGCAATAACATTGACACATTCATGAAGACCATTATACCATAACTCTTTAGCTGTTTCCAATGGCGGCACTATTTGCACAGTCAGATCATTAACAATAATCTCAAATTCTGACTTGACTAAGAAGTTTGTTGAAACCAGGTCATTTCCACCGTTATCTAAATCTAAGCGCCATTGATTCAACTGCTTATTACATCTATCTATTAAAATTGATCGAAGTTCTTTGTTCAAGCTCAGGATCAATTCCTCAATACTTGAGAATCCATTAAACGCAACATCATTAACTATTAATTGAATAGACAGAATCGTTTCCTCGAATTTATCTATACTATATTGACACTCTTTCAATTCTGCAAATTTTTGATTCAATTTTGATCTTACCTTATTCAACGCTACAATCTTTGTCGAAAGCTCCTGAATGGAATTTTCCAAAGCCAATACACGATTCAAAATGACAATTTCCTCTAGTTCTTCCAAATGGTGTTCGTCTAAATCATCCAATTGTGACAAATCGTACAGCTTGGCCAATGTTTCCCATTTGATGGGAAGCAATAAGGACAATTGGTCAGTGATGTTTGATATGTCATCACTTAACAAAAATGATATCTCGTCTAACAGGTCTACTTCAGACAACAAGTTACTCCATATCGCTAAAGATTCAGTGACACCAACGGCATGAGGATATAATTTCTTTAGCACTCTCGCTGTGGCGATCAATGCATGGGGAATTTCGTATCCTAATATGCTAAGATGTCTCACTTCTTTGAACATATTCATCACTGAATGGTCAAAAGTGACAATCATCTCGTACGTGGCATTCTTGTTGTTTTTCAGTACTTGGAATACATTCAAATCTGTCATCGCTCTAGTACCATTTTGCAAACATTCTTTGACCCAACTTTGGAAAATGGCATCAGTCTGTAATCTGGAATAGAAAATCGTCAGCTCCTGGGAGACTTTCTGCCCTTCTGGGTAATCTCTCCAATTGGATCCCATGACTAATTCACATCGATTAGTTAAGAAATCCAATCTTCTTTCAATCTGTTTGGCCCAAGTGATTGTGGCACTGACTGGTGGGACATCTCTTAATCGGAGCAACAGAGTCGTCTCGGACTGTTTCATGAATTGTGTTTGCAAGTCTTTTATCTCGGATTTCACCACTGACAAAAGTTGCGACTGGTACTCTTGGATAGAGTTTCTTATACTCTCTTGAACTAACAAGAATTGAAATATCTCAAATATCTCAAACATCTCATTTGAATTCTTCGCATTCGATAGTAGATTCTTTAACATTGAAGTCAAACTGTTTTGAATCTTAGTTATGCTATCATGATACTGTAATTCTGCATTGGTCCAATTCTTTTGACCTTCTGTAGTCATATCCATAACATCTACCTTGGCAATGGCATCATACGCGGCAGAAAGTTCAGGCAATAACTCGCTTTTCATCTTCACGATCTGCACCCATTCATTATGTTTAATTCTGAACAGAGATATGTAATTGACTCTCTCTTGTAATTCAACAGTCTTAGATTCCACTTTCACCAAGATGAATTTCTCGTTTCTCTTACGTAACAATTCTCTTGACAAGATGGTGAAATCCTTGACACAGAGATCGAATGATTCAAAACACGTTTGCATATCTTCCATAACTTGATCGAATTCGTCATTCAGTAACGACATCAAATTTATATGAGTTAACAATTTTCTCATCTGACGTTCAACATCCTTTGAGAGAACTTCCACAAACCCGATAGCTCTGCTTATCGG
The DNA here is from genome assembly GCA_030567635.1 of Nakazawaea wickerhamii. NCBI lineage: Eukaryota > Fungi > Ascomycota > Pichiomycetes > Alaninales > Pachysolenaceae > Nakazawaea > Nakazawaea wickerhamii. The sequence continues at coordinate 24,821 of JAJLSR010000009.1, forward strand.
ATACTGCACCACTCTAAGTTTTTTCATCTGATTGAATACCAATATTATAGACTCACTTAATTTATTGAAATCAGGAGTAGAGAACAAGTCGTCCAAGGGTATCTCTCTAAGTAACTGAGTATACCTCTGAGCAGTGGCCAATGCCTCTTTAATCCCAGTATCTGCAAGGAAACTCACTGTGGCATGAAATCTCTTTGCTTGTTTCAACACTTCTAACGTGAGTAAGATCTCCTGGGAGTTCAATTGGTCTTGGATATTCAATAATGCCGCTTCCAACGAGACCCAGAAGTTCACTTCATCCTGTGAGGTCCCCAATGTGATATCATGCGTGAGCTGTGTCACATCCTGCACGAGTTTAATCCATTGATTCACCGTGCTTTGTAATTCATTTATGAGTTTGGCATCTGATAATATGGAATCATCTATAAATTTAATTAAAGATTCTTTCAGATGACCATGTCTGTTTATCACTTCCTTCAACTTCGGGTGAATTTTTGATTTCAAATCTGGAATTTGCACAGTCTGCTGGATATGTTGCAAGGACAACACTAATTCATTTATCCTTTTCCTTGTCAACCCAATAGAACCTAAATCATCTTCCATCTGTGACTCCCTATTGACTTTCTTCAGCAATGCATCGAAATAAGGCGCAACACCCAAGTCGATCAAAGCGGTGATGATCTCGAAAGACGACTTGGCATCACCTTCGGTGTGTAAGGGGAAATTGAGAAATTGTAATTGTTTTTCCAAAGGGATCGACTCTAAGAGGAAGCCTTTCTCCTTGATGATAACTATGACGGAATAGCAATTCGCCACATCTTGTAATGAACTGGAGATGACGAATGAGTACTCCTCGGTGTCCAATCTTTCCTTAGCAATGAACAAGCTTGCCTGCTTCGAGTTATTATTAAATGTCTCATATACAGGAATAATGTTAGTTTGTTTGAAAAAAACGACATCTTGCTTGGTGGCAGCTAACAACACCTTTGAGACATTGAAGATGAAATCAGTCAATGCCGCAGTGGGTAACCTGGCCAGCAGCTCGTCTTCCATTATGTTCTAGTTACTTTCCAATGTCTAGTTTTATAGTTGAAATCCCGTTTGTTTACCTTAATCCAACGCGGTGATCTTGGATAATTTTCTTGTATTTGTAATTTGGAGCACAATACACGTCAATTATAACAAAGCGCATAAAAAATTAGATAAAAAAAAATATTAAGATCTTTATTTTTAATTTCACAAGAGGTCATCGGATAGTGGCAAAGGTACGAGTGAAGTGAGGTACTCGCTATAGAGATGCAGGAACTAGTTGATTCCGCTGGGGAGGATGTGCTTCGGAAGTTGGCACATTCTACTGCGTCATCGTTGTCATGTACAATATGTCAAGAAGTTATGTTTCAACCATTTATATTAAATTGTGGTCATACATTTTGTTATAATTGTCTTCGAGAGTGGTTTCAAAATAGAAGAGAATGTCCACTTTGTAGGAATAAAGTGCGTAAGATGCCTGCAATGAATTTGATGTTAAGAGAGTTAGTAGCTGGGCTAGTGACAACTTTTGATTCTGATAAATTACATAAATCAAGACAAAGCTCATTACAAGAATATGAGTCTGATTTAAAAGACGGGAACTTGTTCCATGGATGTTTCCATAATATGATCGAGTTAACCCATGATGGATCAGATGGTGTTCCACGTTGTTCTAGATGTCATTGGGAAGTTCATGGTTCTTCATGTTTAAATTGTGGTGCAACGTTTATTGATATGGATGATGAATCACATCAAAGTGATGAAGGTGAAGATTTGTATTTTAGTGATTATGATATGGAAGATGAAGAAGAAAGAGACGAAGATGAAGACGAAGACGATGATGATAGCTTTGTTGATCATCGTAATTTGGATGAAATCAACGATGATTTACAAGAAGAATATTCCACTGTATTAGATAACGATAGCGGTGAAGATATAGCCTGGGATGGGTTCAGTGACCGTGATGGGTCCGATATGAGTACTGATGATTCAGATATCGAAGAGAATTTCAATGAAGCTGTGCGACGTATTCACCAAGAGATCGAAGATGATTCATCTTCAGATACTCTGGAACCTGTAACTGTAAGTGATTCAAGAATACGAAGAAATAGAGCTACAAGAATAATCGATTCTGATAGTGAATAATTGAAACTGTGTATACTTTTTTCCTGTAAGGACAAAATTAAATAGTGAACATATTGGTACCGTATAACACAAATCATCACCTGTGTGTAGATAATAATTCTATACGACTACATTCGACTCATCATAAGATAACTTAACTGATGAGCCCCCCATACAGATTAAGACCCCGATTGATTTATAATCACAGTTATTATCATTATAAAGTACGATCTTAATTCCATGGAAGTACAAAGACGCAAAAATGCTTCCATGGATCAAATAGATTTATCCGTCCTATGGCATCTCCATCTTCCGATATAATTCCCTCATTTCCTTATTTTTACGCAATTTCCCTTACAAAACTCTTGGAATTTTACATAGTAAACTCTAAGAAAAAATTAAAAAATAACAAAAAGCAAAAAAAAAACAGCTGAGTAAAATGCGTTAAATAATGTATTGAGTAAAGACAAACAAAGTGATTTCGGGAGGGAAAAAGAAAAGGTGTGAAAAAAAAAATAATTGGTATAAATATATATTTATTTAGGATTGTGGTTTGTTAATGATATAAAAACAGAAATATATATCTATTGTACTGTTTTATTAGATTATTATAGAATTATTATAGATTTTAGATTAAATATAGATATATTATAATGAAGTTACTTACTGAAGAAGAAATTGAAGCTCAACAATCTGCTGTTATTGCTGGTGGTGTTAAAGGTGCATTATTTGGATCTTGTATTTCATTAGGTATATACGCTATTGCACCAAGAAAATTTCCCAAATTATTTCAATTATCTTGGTCAATTAAAACTTGTGTCGCTATTATCCCACCTATGGTGACAACTGTTATCGCTGCTGAAACCGCTTCTAATGAGTTCGATAACAAGATGTACAGTTCTGAATACGAGCAAAAGAAGACTCTTGCCGAGCATAGAAGATGGAAATCTTTGACTACTATGGATAAGACTATTGAGATCTTGTCAAATAATAGATATAAGATCATCTTTGGTGTATGGTTACTGTCACTTTACGGTTCATGGCTTTACGCTAATAGGGATAAGATGTTATCAAAGAGTCAAAAATTATACGTTGCTAGAATGTACGCTCAATTCCTTACAGTTATTTTATTATTAGGTTCAGTTAGTCTTTCCTTCTATGAAGAACAACATCCAGAAATTTATCAACTGAAAAACGCCTTAGAGAATGATAGTTGGAAGGCTGTTATTAATGAAGAAGAACAAAGAGAAAAAATCTTGAAAGATCATCCAGAGATTATAGAGAAACAACACTACGTAAGGAAACATTTAAATCGTGAAAAGGCGCTGAAGGAAACTACTGCTTAAACTAATTTCCACTCTTGTATATGTCAAAAATATTATTTTTTCACCAAAGAATTTTAAAAGCAATTTCTTCGATGATGTGTTATTTGTTTGTCTTTTCTTTTATATGCCATGAGACTTGAAGTCAATATATGAAATTTTATGAATTTAGTTTGCTTTTATTTAACTGTATTGCTATCTTATCAAATCTATTACTGTATCTTGAATTTTCCCACGCAAGGAAAAATGGCTCTTTTTTTGAGGGAAATATTGAAAAATTGATGGGTAAATATATTTATGTAAGGTTAACAACCATATGGGTTTTATAACCATAACTGTAAGAAATAAATTTGCTTTAAGTAAATTGATTAATATACTCGATATTAAATCAATACAGCAGCTAAAATAATATTATATATAAAAAAAGGATCAATTGAAATTAAAAAGAATTTCACAATTTTTCACCTTGAACAACAACAGATTCTCTTTCAATATCTGAACTTACTTCAGAATTTGAGATTTCTTGTACTTCACCACCATTAGACTTTAAGACGCTATTAATATAAGCCAAAAGTCTTCTGTTATATCTGTCAAAGAATATAATAACGATACAGAAAACAGTAGAAACACATTGTAAACCTAAATGAAGATTATGAGCTCTTGTGTATTCTGGAGCTAAATCAGTATTCCAAACAGTATTTGAAATTGGTGTATAGAAAGCCGCATAGAAAACGTTTAATGAACCTAAGACGAAAGCACGTAATTGTCTATCATGTCTCATATTTTCATTAGCCCAACTACAAATAATAGCAGCAGTTGCGGCATTCATCTTTGATGTAACGAACCCAAAGAAATTAAATGCCTTACTTGTATTTGGCGTCGCAATAACTGCAAATGTGAAAACCCACCATAAATTAATAGCAGTATACAGTTCCCAGAAATTTTGTCTATAATCACACCAAATACTTGCAATGAAACAGATAACGATACCAAAGGCAACTGAAATAGTTGGATAGTTATTTGACTGATAAACAGAGTAACCAGCAGCTTTAAGTGCAGTACCCCAGTATTCTGGTACATATTCACCAATTTGATCTAAAGAATAAGCTAATGGGAAAATCAGGAATTGCCATGAACAGAGACCTCTCTTTATTAAACTCCAGTTAAAGATATTTGTCTCTTTGAGAGAATCTTCTTGTAACAGAAGTCTCTTTCTTGCAAATCTTAATTCTTCTTCATTGAAAATAAAATTTGGTCTTTGTTCATCTGGTGAATCTGGTAATAAGAAAAATCCAACAAGGGCAACAGGTAAAGTGATTAAGGCATCGATAACGAAAGCCCATTTCCATGGTGGAAGAGAACCGTGACCGTTTAAAGAGTCATAGATACCTGATTGGATATAACCACCAAACATAGTACCGATTTCACCAGAGATAACAAAGATAGCAGTTCTCTTTGTTAATTCTTCTCTAGTGTACCATGAACCTAAGATATAATTAATAGATGGATAACTCATACCCTCGATAGCACCTTGGAAGGCTCTAACAGTGACTAAACCTTTATAGTTGGTTGTGGCAATAACTAATAAAGTCAAAGTACCCCAAATAAGTTCCAGAGATGGTAATAAAATATGTGGCTTAATTTTGGTCATTAAGATAGTACCTGGTAAACCACAAACAGCGTAAACTAAGGAGAAAATACTTGATAACCAATTATAATCGGTACCGTGCATGTTATAATCTTCTTTTAAACCAGAGACATAAGCATTAGAGATATTTGACAGATCAAGATATTTGACAAAGAATGATAAACATGTATAAGTCAAGATAACACAATCCATCTTGAAAACTAATTTCTTCTCGTATGATGATCTTCCTGGTGGATTCCAAAGAAAGAATTGTCTCTTTTCTGGCTTTGGTGGTGCCTCTTTACTGAAAAATAATTCTTTCTTCTTGCTGAATGGAACTTTAACTTCAATGGTGGAACCCTTGTTGTCATCGAAGGAGCTCATATCACTGTCGAGCTCCTGTGTGGCAGCTTCGACTCTGCTAATATCTTTTTCATCCATTTTTAAAATTGTATATATCTAGATCGATAGTACTTGTAAAATACTTGATGAAAAGGAATAAAAAAAATTCAAACAAAATTTACATGATTTTCGGTTTGTAATATATCCTCAATTGAAATTAAATTCAACTGTTGAATATCAAGATAACTTCCATTGTTAATCTTGTAGATCAAAAATTATCCTCTTTTTGCCTTATTTTTTAGTACTTTGGGTTATCGGACTAGATAAGAATCTTATCAAAGTTTCTTTTTCCCAGACGGCTAAGAATTATTTGACTTGTCAAGGCGCATATAGATGCCAGCTTTCAATTAACATTATTAAAAAGCCAAAAAATCTACAAAGAGGGAAAGCGCCTATTTCTGAAAATGATGATAAGGAGTGAAAGTGGATCCAATAATAATTAAATATCACTATCAAGTACTTCACTGACAATACTTATTTGTAATCATAAATTACACGGAAAAATGATAGCCTTTCATGAAATCTGATGTAATCTCCAAGAGTAGTTGTACGCCCATTGTTGATTAAGCTAATCAAGGTATCCAATCAAATATAATGCTTGTTTATTTTGTATCGAATCTTACCAAATATGAATAAGTACTTCCTTATAATAGATACCCCTCTTATCTTAGATAACGATGACGTTTCTCAAGCCACAGTTTAATACCAAATAATTTTCACCCGAAATCTATGCCTAACAAATATTTCAATGAAAGGGATATCTAACTTGTATACAATCTTGCCAAGAGGGTAAAGCAAATTGAACTCCATGAGGGAAAAATATTTAGTTAATTTTAAAATGCTTATCCGAGGTAAAACTGTACTCATGTAGTATGGCTTTGTTCGTCAGATATCCGATCCCATCCTATAAGTTGTTCACTAGTATAAACAACTTTGATATAGCAGTGCTTGAGAAAAGATTCCTCTTCTGCCAGTTATTTAGAAACAACAATTTAATAAGGTCTAGATCATTTCTTGTAATGTCAATTTCTTAGCTCTATCAAAGCTTATCTTACACATATCAAACCGTTATCATAAGAAAAAATAAGAATAATAATAAAAATAAAGGCTTGTTCTCTTCTATTTTTTTTTCCACCGCCATTTCGTCATACACTTTTGATTAGCGTTAATTTACGATATGAGATATTTGTGCGCTTATTTGTACCTTTTAGTCGCCTATCAGTGTTGAACGGCATCTAATAAAACTAACATGACACGTTCTATGTCAACTGAAATCATAAATAATACTCAATAAAACAGCAAGGAGATAGCATATGCCAAGGATATAAATGCTTTTCTCCCTATAAGAAATTGCATCGTTTCCTAAGTAGTTTTAATGCTATTGTGAGATAAGGGATTTAGCATTCTTCAACTTGAGGTGAACTCAGGTTTCCATGGGCGATAATGGATCTTTATCATATGCTCAGTACTGCTGTTTTTTGCACATGAAAATTTCGGGTCTCGCGATAACTATTTAACTTAATAATACTCGCCGTAAAGTAACACCCCTATAGATCTTTGAGGGGGTGCTCGTATTTTTAGCAGTCAAGCTCATTAAATTCGTTTATACCAATATGAGCTCTAATCTGTCTCGGCAATTCGGTGTTGCTATTATACTGTGTTGTATCCACTTTTTTAATTAAATTGCAGTAAATATATGAACTTTGTACTTTCAACTGGTGGTAGTGATTTTCCTAAATGGCATATTCATCCTCAACTTAGTACAGAATATTCAACGTTTCCGAAGAGCTCACGGTCAAGCTTACTCTTTCCTAGTATTAATTAAAGTAGTGTTCCCCTATTTTAGTTGTATCCTATTATACCATCTTGGAGATAAGAAAATTTTGTAAAATGGCAAAACTTAAGAGAATTATTTAAGACAATATTACTATGAGTTTTAGTTATGAAGCCCAGAGATCACAGCTATTCATTCATTGTAGTATTATTTCAATCTATTGATTATTCCAATGTTTTTGATAAATATGTTGATGTTTAAAATCGAAAATTTGCATCTTGAACCCTTAAGTCAAAAATGAACAAGAGAAATAAAATTTAAATGTCAATTGAGGGAATAATCTCTCAAGAATCATGTGGTGCTGTTCTGGCTCTTTGAGTGAATCAGCTTATCAACAATGATAGTAGTATCAACCCACTGTTTAAGGGATTTTTTGCTACTCAATTTTGAAATCTTAAATACGAGATTTCGGCTTGACTTCACAGGAATTGCTCTAACATTTGTCTGTAATAAATCATATACTGAGATTTTTCAGGGATCGAACGAGATAGTGGTAGTGAGTGGTAATCATAGCCAAATCAATAAGTGACTTTTATTAGATCAATTCTGAAGTGGTAACTGTTGAATACATAGTATTAATTACTCTCCACGCTTCAATTACTGTTTAATTCTCATTATCAGCAAAGAACCAGCTTATTGGTCTACTCGTTTATGAAAACACTACTTCGTTTGTATGGTTTATCGATTCTGATTAGCAATGATATAGTCAAAAAGAGGAAATTTGATCAGTCTACAAATTCGTTCTGAACCTACAAAATTAGAAATCCAATTTGATTAATTGCTTATTAAATCATTAAATGTGTCAATCTGACGATTTTTAAAATCGGTTGTAAAATATTATAGTGGTCTGATAACTAGATGTTTACAATTTAGCAAAAGAGGGTATATCCACTTTATCAGGGGAATCTAGTCTATTCAAAGCAAGATTGATTCACGACAATCCTGGTCATTAATTTGGAATTGACAAAGCTGCAATTTTACGAAAATCTTTCTAAAGATACTAAAGGGGTTGTTAAATTTAGAAAGATATTAGTGGTTTAATCACAGGTATATAGTAATAATTAGCGCAAGGCTGTGCCCATTACCACTGTGTGAGAAAACCCTTTATTTTATTAGAAACAAAGTTTAAGTGCCAAGTTGCACAAAGTGTCATCGCAACCAAAAGGCAATTCGCATAAGAAACAATTTTAAAATCAACCAAGTCTGGAAATGAAACGTAATATGGACATCACATTCCCGAAAAGGTCGTGCTCTTCATTCATATTTTACCGTTTTTTTTTAGCTGTATTTCACATGCAATTAGTTTAAGTTTGAATGTTTGCCCAGGGCTTTCGATTTTCTTTTATCAATTGAATGTTTCGTATTCGTTATCAAGTCATCATATTATAATTTGCCCCCTTCAAGTATTTGTAATCATTATAACTATTTTACCAATTTCAAATGAATTTTTTCAGAAGCTCAAGGCGGTGAAATCTAGTATTACATCAGTATACAAGATCCCACCAGTATCCTTCAAAACAAGAGTAAAAAAAAATGCCAAGAATATTCGGCCCGTTTAATTATGTTCTGTGTCCCGGTGTGCTGGACTTTAATAATGTCTTTTTCGAGCGAGGCTAACTTAATTACAGTTCAAGTTTTTAATTTACAACTTTTTATTTCTCCTCTCACTTGGTATGTTACATGTCTGGTAGTACACACTACTATCAATTACCATTCCGTATTCTCTTAAAGTGCTTGCATGTCTTCCAGGGAACTGAAGGTAAACAATTAAGGCCCAAAGTAGAGTTAAAGGAGGGCAAACAAAGAAAAAGAGAAAAAAAATGTAAGAAATTAAGAAAACGAGAAATTTACAAACAAACGGAACGGAAGCCCTTATTGGACCGGCAAGTCGATTTCCCAGGTTAGATTATTTTTTATCAATACCGGTTCAAAAGGTAAAAAAAGCCAACTTATTTTCCGAACTCTGATATGCTATTCTGAGTATCCAGGAATGAACTGATATTCCACCCAGACTAAGTTGAGGTCCCTGTAGATAGATCTGTCTGTTCAACTAGGTAGCCGAGTATTGTAGTGTGACTTTCGCGGGAACTTCGGGTTCGGATTTAGTGAGCGTCATAGCTGTTAAAGACAAAGAGAAAAGTCAAAATGCAAGAAAAAAAATGCGAAGAGCAAAAAAAATTAAAAAAAGAAAAACATTCCATAGAATAAAAGCCATTCTAGGCAGTGAGTAAGCAAGAGAGGTATTAAAAGTAATTAATTTCCTTCTGGCTTTTTTTATTAATTGGTTTCCATTTTTATAAAAGAACTCAATCATTTCCTTTCTGCCAGTGGTCTGTTTTATCTTGTGTTATCATTGATAGTCCCTGTCATTTAGCTTTTAATTTATATAAACCACTGTAATTCCATCGACTATCAGTCCCTTAAGTTAATATTTAGGACTTCAGTTACAGAACAATTAAAAGTTTTTTAAAAAAAGGATAGCAATGAAACTTATACAGAAGCAGTCTATTTTACTGCTTTCAGTAGCTATACTGAGTATCGCAACTGTTGCATCAGCAACACTGGATATGGATATGTCCCATCATCATACTGGTGTCACTTCCAACACAACCGAGTTGGAGCCGGTACCTCATGAAATGCACGGACATCATGGACTACCAATATTGGAAACCGATTTGACCCCTGCTGAGAGGAAATATTGGGAAAGTTATAATACTACAACTTATTTCACTTTGGATACTCCATTCCAATCATATTTGCATGTCCACGTTGGTTTCTTAGTTTTGTCATTATTTTTATTATATCCTGCATCATTAATTCTTAATAATGTCGAATCTAGTTGGTTTTTGCCAACACTTACCTTAAATAATATCATTTTAACAATTTCCTTATTCAGTTACATGATTTTCATCAATAATGTTGAAGATTTATACCCAGGTAACTGTTACGGAAAGATGGGAGTAATACTATTTTTTTTAATGTTGGTACATTACGGAAGTGCTATTGTTAAAGTTGCTGGACGTTTCTTGAAATCCAATGGAAGTCCTTATGACGCTTTACAAAATGCCAAATCCTCATATATTCCAATGACCGAATTTGATCCTCGTGGTCCAAATTCTCCTTCTTCAACTTTGATCGATCAAAACGGTAGTACTAGCTCAAATTCAAGGGGCAATTCTTCAGATTTCGATTTAGAAGATGATGCTATCTCCTTAGCAGATTCCACTTCAGCTAATAGATTGAATAATAAGATGGCTTCTTTGAGGGATAGAATCTTATTTAACCTTTGCAATCATTCCATTGTTACCAAAATTTCTTCTGCCACCGAGAAATTATCATATGTGGTTTTTGCATTAACAAATCATATCATTCTCTGTTATCTCTTTGTTCACTTCATCGTTGGTATCAGTGTATTGAATATATTAGGACAAGGAATCCATGTCTTCAACTTATTGGCTCATTTCATTAAAGGAGGTGTTTTCTTCTGTTTAGGTGTTCTTGCATTGTTAAGATACCTCGGTGCTTTCCAAAAAGCGGGATTGGCCTGGAATTACTCATTCATTGGTAAATATGAATCAGTTCAATCTATGTACTTAAGATTACAACCAAACTCCTCAATGTTGACCATGGAACTGATCGAAAGTGGTTTAATTCTCTTTTACGGATCTACTAATGTCTTCTTGGAACATTTGGCTGGTGCAGGAGGTGCTTGGACAGCTAAAGATTTGCAACATATTTCCATTGCATTCATGTTCATTGGATGTGGTTTATGTGGTGTAATGACCGAAATCAAATTAACCAGTTGGAGAAGACAAAAATTCGAATCAACTTTACAAAAAATTGAATCAAGTACAGGTATCTCCAAGATTGAAAGGGAAGCTATTCGTACATGTACTCCTGGTTTCTCACCAAATCCATTCCCAGCTTTGACTATTTTCTTCACCGGTTTATTGATGTCTCAACATCAACAAGCTTCAGAATTATCTACTCAAGTACATGTTCAATGGGGTTCATTACTTACTTACGGTTCATTCTTCAGACTTTTAACCTTCTTATTATTGACCTTCTGGAATTTCAACAGTTACGAATCTATGTTTGAACCAGTCAAGCCATTCTCAGAATTATTCTGTAGTTTTGCCTTATTAGGTGGTGGATTAATCTTCATGGAAAGTACAGATTCAATTATCGAAGCAATGGAGTATAGAGGATTTACAAGTATGTTTACTCTTAACGTCAGTGTTGGTTTGGTAACTTTGTTCATGGGATGGATCATGGTATTAATGGCATGGAGAGATCATATGAGAAAAAACTGATCTAATTGTTATAACCAGAGTTCACAGAAAAAATCATCGTTCTTTTTATTAAATTTCGATTGCGATCATATACTTCGAATTTTCATGAAGTATCTTTTAATCAGTCTATTATTTATATTTTTAAATTTTTGTCAAGCTAGTTTTTTTTTTTTGTTTTAGTGTTATGTTGATGTAATATTTATATAGAGCATATCTTAATAATAAATTATCGGTGCTTATATTAATTATATAATCTATTTCAAACGTAGTTTGCATTAAATCAGTGACATTATAGTCTTACATAATCTCTGACAAGCTTAGAAAAAAAAAACTATCATAGAGAAAAAACAAATGATTGTTTTCTTAGCCGCTAATAAAACTTCAACTGTCATCACGATCAAGCCAATTTATAACACCAGCTTGCTCTTATTGATCTGATAGTAACCGCATCTATTAACTCTGACACCTAGTTCTGTGCGATTAGGAATAATTATCGATGCACGCTTCATTTTTCCTGTCACCAAAAGGTAACCCTTTACCTCCTTTTAACAGTGAACAAGGGGCATCGATGCAACAAGACGATGATGATTCAAGCAAATATACAGATTCACCTGAATATCAAAATAATGGAAACGAAGAAAGAGCCAAGTCTCCAACTTCAGGTACGATCTACCCATTGAACTGCTAATTGCTAACTTTTCGTCAGTTAAGATACTAATACTTTTGACAAAGTCTTACAAGGGAATTCTTCAACGTTCACACTGAGAAGTGCATTACCCTTCAGTGCTTTCAACACTCCATTTATAAATACTGGGTTTAAAAGAGGTTTCGGTGGTTTCGGCCTCGATGTTGACGCTGATGAATTTGCTGAAAAGGGGATCTTTGATCTGTTTGAAACTTATCATGATCAGTACTCATCATGGGGGCCAGAAGACAAAGTTCCGATCACAAGAATTGAGATCCAGGCTATATTTAATCAATTGAGAGATGTGTTCAACTTCCAGGAGGATAGCATGAAAAATATGTATGATTACTTTATGAGATTATTGGATTCTCGTGCATCAAGAATGGGACCAGTGCAAAGTTTGAAGACTTTACATGCCGATTACATTGGTGGTACTAATGCTAACTTCAGGAAATGGTATTTTGCATCTCAATTGGATATTGATGATACCATTGGTTTCGCTAACGCTAAGAATAATGGTGATCCAAAGAGTCAAATTTTGAAAGAGCATGGTTTAACTAGTGCAAGTATCCTATCATTAGAAGAGTCAGAGAGAAGATGGTCACAGAACATGAATTGTTTATCCGCCTTGGATTGTGTCGTTCAAGTAGCATTATACTTATTGATTTGGGGAGAGGCTAACAATGTTAGGTTTATGCCGGAATGTATTTGTTTCATCTTCAAGTGTTGTAACGATTACTTTTACTCAATCAATTTTAGTGAGCCTATTCTACGTGCTACCCCACTTCCATTTTTAGATCACGTTATCACACCACTTTATAATTATTATTTTGATCAATCTTTTGAATTGAAAGGCACTCGTTGTAGTCGTCGTGATAAGGATCATTCTTCCGTCATCGGTTATGATGATATGAATCAGTTGTTCTGGTATAGAAATGGTTTGGAAAGAATTGTTTTGAAGAACAAAAAACTGTTGATCGATCTTCCAGCTACTGAAAGATACCAAGCATTCAATGATGTCAATTGGAAAAAAGTCTTTTATAAGACTTACTATGAGAAAAGAACTTGGTTTCACATTTTGACCAACTTTAACAGAATATGGGTTATTCACATTTGTGTGTTTTGGCTTTTCACGTCTTATAATTCAGATGTATTGTTCACAAGAAATTATAGACAAAGTGTGGATAATAAGCCAACATTACAAGCAAAGTTATCTGCCATGGCTTTGGCTGGTCCTATAGCTACTCTAATTAATCTTTTAGCTACTATTTCAGAATACTCATTTGTGCCTAGAAAATGGCCTGGGGCTGAACCTTTATTGGGGAAATTGTTCTGTTTACTTGCTCTATTTGTGATAAATATCTCTCCTTCTATCTACATCTTTCTGTTCAATGAGCTTGACTCCCGTTCAACTTTCAATCTTGCTCTTGCTGCTCTGCAATTCGCTATGTCCATTATGTTGGTTGTTTATTTTTCCCTTTCACCCCTTGGTTCTTTGTTTAGGGGATCATATCTTTCGAGAAAGGGGCGTCAATTTTTACCAAGTGAAGAGTTCACCAACTCTGTTGACAGTCTCAAAGGTCGTAATAGTGCTTCCTCATGTAGATTGTGGTTCCTTGTTTTCTTATCCAAATTCGTTGAGTCCTATTTTTTCTTAACATTATCGTTAAAAGGTCCTATCAGGGAATTGGGAAGCATGAGAATTAGGCGTTGTATCGGTGAGAGGTATATCGGTGCCATACTTTGTAAGCGCCAGCCTATTATTTTGCTTTCCCTAATGATCTTGACAGACCTTGTTTTGTTCTTTCTCGATACATACTTGTGGTACATCATTTGGAATACGTTATTTTCTGTATGTTGCTCCTTTCATATCGGTGTATCGATCTGGACTCCATGGAGGAATATATTCTCTCGTTTACCAAAGAGAGTGTTTTCTAAGATGATCGCTCCTGGGGTGGATCGTAATATCAAACCAAAAGTTCTGGTATCCCTGATATGGAACTCCGTCATCATTTCATTGTACAGAGAGCATTTGATTTCGTCGGATATGGTTCAGAAATTATTATACCAGGAAGTGTTATCTCTGGATGGTAAAGAGATGTTATTGAAGGAGCCAACCTTCTTTGTATCTCAAGAGGGGATGTTTACAGGGTCTTCAGTTTTTGAAGCTCAATCTGAGGCTCATCGTCGTATAACTTTCTTTGCTCAGTCACTTTCCACACCTATGCCTGAAGTTCTTCCAACAACCAGTATGCCTAGCTTCACGGTGTTGATACCTCATTATGGTGAAAAAATCATTCTTTCATTAAAGGAAATTATTAGAGAAGAAGACAAATACTCTAGAGTCACATTGTTGGAATATTTAAAGCAGTTGCATCCTGTAGAATGGGAGAATTTTGTTCAAGATACAAAGCTGCTTGTTCAAGAAGTCGATTCAGGTGCATCAAAATCAGTTACTCAAAGCTCAAGTGTTGTTTGTGAAGATCTTGCTTACTATTGTGTTGGGTTCAAAACATCTTATCCCGAATATATTTTGCGTACTAGAATATGGGCATCTTTGAGGTCTCAAACACTTTACCGTACCATATCTGGTTTCATGAACTATTCCCGTGCCATTAAATTGTTATATGATGTGGAAAACACAAAGATGGAAGATAATGATAAGGAGGATCAGGCAAGAATTGATGAAGCATCCATGATGGCGTTAAGAAAATTCAGAATTGTAGTATCCATGCAGAGAATGGATCAATTTAGTCCTCAAGAGGTAGAGGACACTGAGTTCATCCTTCGCGCTTATCCAGAAGTGCAGGTCACTTTCCTTGAAACTGAGGTCACTGAAGACAGTGTCAATTATTATTCTTGTCTCATGGACGGAAGTTGTGAAATATTAGAAAATGGTGCTCGTCGTCCTAAGTATCGTATCAGATTATCTGGAAATCCAATTCTCGGTGATGGAAAAAGTGATAATCAAAACCATGCACTTGTATTTTGTCGTGGAGAGTATATTCAGTTGATTGATGCTAACCAAGACAATTATTTGGAAGAGTGTTTGAAGATCAGAAGTCTCTTAGCTGAATTTGAGGAGTTGGTTCCTCCATCTGATCCATATAATGGTAATCAACACTCTCTGGTACAACATGATCCAGTTGCTATTGTTGGTACAAGAGAATACATCTTTTCTGAAAATATAGGAATTCTTGGTGATGTAGCCGCAGGAAAAGAACAAACTTTTGGAACTTTATTTGCAAGAACCTTAGCTCAAATTGGAGGAAAGCTTCATTATGGTCATCCTGATTTCTTGAATGCAGTATTTATGACCACAAGAGGGGGTGTCTCTAAAGCGCAGAAAGGTTTACATTTAAACGAGGATGTATATGCTGGAATGACTGCTTTATTGCGTGGAGGTAGAATTAAGCATTGTGAATATTTTCAATGTGGTAAAGGGCGTGATCTTGGATTTGGGTCAATCATTAATTTCACAACAAAGATTGGTGCTGGAATGGGAGAGCAAACCTTATCTAGGGAATACTTCTACATTGGAACGCAATTACCGGTAGACAGATTTTTGTCACTTTATTATGCACATCTGGGTTTCCATCTTAATAATGTTTTCATCGTTTTGTCTATTAAGCTATTCCTTTTGGTTTGTATTCATATGGCTGCTTTAAGTAAGGATTCAATCTTTTGTGATTATGACAGGAACAGGCCAATCACAGATCCAAGAAGACCAAGTGGTTGTTCAAATTTGGTACCAGTCATCCAATGGTTTCAATACTGCATTATTTCAATATCAATGGTCTTTGGTATTTCCTTTTTACCATTATGCGTTCAAGAGATTACAGAAAAAGGTATATGGAGGTCCATGACAAGATTATTCAAGCATTTTGGTTCATTGTCACCGTTATTTGAGGTCTTTGTGTGTAAGATTTATGCTCAGTCATTGATCAGTGATATCGAAATTGGTGGTGCGAGATATATCGCAACTGGAAGAGGACTCGCAACAGCGAGAGTTCCATTTCCTACATTATATTCCAGATTTGCTCCCGAAAGTTTGTATTTTGGGGGTGTTGCTATTTGCATGCTTTTGTATGCATCATTGAATATGTGGAATTTGCCCCTTTTATATTTATGGTACACCATCTTTGCATTGTGTACATCCCCATTCTTATTCAATCCAAATCAGTTCTTATGGGGTGAGTTCTTCCTTGATTATAAGCTGTTCCTTGTTTGGTTATCTAGTGGTAATTCCAGTACAAATAGTTCAAGTTGGTCTTCTTTTATTAGAAATCATAGATCACAATATACTGGCTCTAAAAAGAAAACCAATGAGAAGAATGAGATGGATATAAGGGATTTCAAGAAACCTTCATCGGTTAATCTTTTGTTTTCTGATCTTCTTCCTCATGCTGTATGGGCTTTAGTAGTTACTGATGCCTATCTTTTTCTGAATTCTCAAAATGAAACAAGAACCAATGTACCTGCAAATACACTTTTGAGATTAGCAGTGGTTTCTTTTGCTCCTATTTTATTAAATGCTGTCATTGTCCTTGCTTTATTCTGTGTCTCTGTTGTTCTTGGGCCACCTGTCACGGCTATTTTCAAAAAGTTCCCATCATTCTTGGCAGCACTTTGTCATACACTTTGTATACTGAGCCATATAATATCCTTTGAGATCTTATTAATATGTCAAAATTGGAATTTTGCAGTTTCCATGTTAGGATTATGCAATGTGGTACTGTTACAAAGTTTATTTTTTAAGGTTCTTATCCAAGTATTTCTCACAAGGGAATTGAAATATGATGTTTCAAATAGAGCCTGGTGGTCTGGTAAATGGATCACAACTGGCTTGGGATGGGAAATACTTACAGCGCCTATTAGAGAATATATCTGTAAGATCATTGAGATGAGTTTATACACATTGGATTTTTTGTTTGGTCATATTTTATTGTTTATGCAGATACCATTCATATTGGTTCCATTTATTGACAAGTGGCATTCATTGATATTATTATGGTTAAAACCTGATAAACAATTTAGACCCAGAATTCTTAGTAGAAAGGAGAAGAAGAAGAGAAAGTATATCATATATTGGTATTCACTTCTTTTCTTATTCAATTTTCTTTTATTTAGTGCTATGTTTATTGGTCCATTCATTGCTGTAAGCTTTTTTGATATCGATTTCACAGATTACTTACCAGAGTTCTTCCTTGAAATTGTGCAGCCAAAAGAGATTTATAGTAGTAGAAAGGGATTACTGAACTACAATCGTGGAGTGAAACTGAGTAGGAAATGGTAAGGTGAATCTATATATAAGTGTATTCGGTTAATATATACCTAGAAATCTGTTTCATCGTTTGTAACCTAAGATATGGAATGTTATGATAGTTTCAGATCTTTCAAAGCATTCAACTTGTATACTGTTCTTCACGTTCAAGAAATTCTGAACTCAGGGGATATTTCCTTGACTCGCACAATATCTATCTTAACCAAGTCATCAGATTTAGTGTCACTCTTCATTTGCGGTACTGCAACTTCTTCAAATTTCTCCAACTCCAGTATCACTGCCTTATTAGCAGGATCAAGTTTTTTAGCTTCTAATAGCAGTAACTTAGCTTCATCTATTCTTGACAATCCCTTCAACGATAAGGCCCTTCTGAATTGTAATTTCACTTTCGCCGGAGTGTTTGTAACGATATCTAACCCGTTATTACAATCTTTCAATGCCCTCTCATAATCTTTCAAATTCAAAAGGCATATGGCTCTATTTGAGTATAGCACCAGATTGTTTGGGTTGAGCTTGATAGCGTCTCTATATATTTTTGCAGCCTTCTTATATTCACCTTTGGAGAAGGCTTCATTCCCCTTCTGCTTCAATTCATCTGATACTTCAGTACTGGACTTCATACTGTTCTGCCGTTTTGCATTTTGATAGATCTTCTCGAGTTTGTGCACTCTCTAACATTTTTTTTCTCTCTTTGATTTATTTCAGTGCATCGGATAAGGTTTTCAAGAATTGACTGCGATGAGATGGAATCCCAAGAATTGTTAGATGAGATAGGTGCTATTGAGCTGATCTTTCCTAGCCATGTGAAGAGACTCGCCCCTCTTATATATAACTTTACCGTGCCAGAGCATGAGATTATTGAAGCTCAAATTTTGTTTCCTGAACTGTACCCTCAAGAGAAACCTCAGATTTTATTTGTGAATAGTGACAAGTCTAACAAGCGTCAATACGATGATGAGTATTTGGAAACAAAGTTCAAGAAGATTTTGGAAGATGTCTTTACCGAGGATATGGTCTGTATGTTTGAGTTTCTCTCGGAGCTGGACATGGTGCTAATTGAAGCTGATGATGAGTTACTTGATACGGCAGAGCCTGAAAGTCAAGTTGAAGATTCCGAAACTGCAGCTGATAATGAAATAGAAGAACTGGTGGTTCCTCAAAAGGAACTCCAACAGCTTAAAGTTTCTGAATCCAATAAGAAAACACCAATAGTTGTTGATCAACTAAAGGATTGGATACTGTCTGATCCAGTCACCGATAGAAAATCAACATTTCAAGGGTTCCTCAAAGAAGTACACTCTGTGGAAGAGGCAATGGATGCTTTAGAGTTGCTCAAACAGGATAGGAAAATAATGAGAGCAAGTCATAATATCTTTGCCTATCGTATTAAAAATGGAGAAATTAGATACCAGGATTATGATGACGATGGAGAGAATGCTGCAGGTGAAGGAATGTCACATCTTTTAACCATCATGGATCTGTGGAACTGCATAGTCGTTGTATCCAGATGGTTCGGAGGTGTGCATATCGGGCCAAGCAGATTCAAACATATCAATTCTGTCACGAGAGAAGTGGTGGTGAAAAGTGGATTGAGTAAAGATGATAAAAAGAAGGCTACAACGAAGTCTAAAAAAAAGCTTAAATAAATGCAATTGAATTCTATTAATACATAATTATGAAATTGAAGTAGAGTGATTAGTATTTTGTTCTCTTATGACCATCTTTCTTACCATTATCGTCACTAGGTTTTCTCTTAAATGTAGAAGTACTACCAGCACCGGATATTCCTCCTTTTAAGGAATCCAATATGCTATCATCTTCTCTTCTCTGTGTCTTCCATAATTGATCTAAAAACTGCTTCGATTCTCTTTCACTCTTTGTTGTCTTTTTAGAATTTTCAACCTCATCATCAACTTGCTGTATCACAGGTTCACCCCATTTTTTCCTTCCACCAGCGCTTTCTCCAGTCAGATTCTGATCATCATTCATAATTGAAGAGTATCCGACTTTCTTTATCTTATTCTTATTCACTAATCTCTGTTTAACTTTTGTTGATACCGTCGGTAGCTTCCATTCACTCATGTCTTGTAATTTCTTCGATAGCAGTTCCTCTTCCTCCTGCTTATTCACCTCCTCAGCTTTCCTCATGAATTTCATATTCAACACCCTACTACTGAACTTCTTATTATCTGCCATTGTCGATTTATTCGATTTCTATTTCCCTTAATTCGATTATATTTCCATATCTATCTCATCTCAATTGTAAGCAAAAAAACACACTTTAAAAGAAAATTTAAAAAAAATAAAAAAAAAAATTTTATTAACAAAAAAACTTTTCAGATGCAATTTACATAGTGAATCAACTAAGATGAAGAGTGAATTTAAGTTGTCCAACTTGTTAGGCACTGTGTACCGTCAGGGGAACATAGTGTTCAATGAGGCTGGTACCAAATTGCTTAGTCCAGTCGGGAACAGAGTTTCTTGCTTTGATTTGACCAGTAATAAGTCTTTTACTTTCAGTTATGAGCATAGAAAGAACATCGCTCTGATAGCGTTGAACAAGCAGGAGACTTTATTATTATCTGTTGACGAAGACGGAAGAGCCATCTTGGTGAATTTTTGGTCCAAGATTGTCTTATACCATTTCAATTTTAAAGAAAGTGTCACAGATTTACAATTTTCGCCATGTGGTAAATATTTCAGTGTATGCTGTGGTAGATTTATTCAAATATGGAAGACTCCAGATTTCTTAGAAGATAGACAATTCCAACCGTTTGTACGTCATAGAATATACGCTGGTCATTATAACGATGTCATCTCCTTGACATGGTCTAAGGATTCCAGATTTTTCATAACTACATCTAAAGATATGACTGCACGTATTTGGTCATTGAATAGCGATGAGAAGAATGCAGCTATGACATTTGCCGGTCATAGAGATTACGTCGTGAAGGCCTTCTTTAATGAAACACAAGAGATCATATATACCGTGTCAAAAGATGGTGCCGTTTTCAAATGGGAATACACCGAGAAGCCAACCGAGGAAAGTGAAGATGAAGACGAAGATGAAGATACTGAGAAACCAGAAGTGACTCAAGCTTGGAGAATAACTGCAAAGAATTTCTTCTTCTCTGATGCCAAGGTGAAATGTTGTACATTCCATGCCTCATCAAATTTATTGGTTGTCGGGTTCAGTAATGGTGAATTCAGAATTTATGAATTACCTGATTTCACAATGATCCAACAATTGAGTATGGGACAAAATGAAGTCAATACAGTGCAGATAAATTCCAATGGAGAATGGCTCGCCTTTGGATCTTCAAAATTGGGTCAATTGTTAGTTTACGAATGGCAATCGGAGTCATATATATTAAGACAACAGGGACATTTCGATTCCACTAACAGTTTGACATACTCACCAGATGGATCCAGAGTGGTGACGGCGTCCGATGACGGTAAGATCAAGATATGGGATGTTGTATCTGGATTCTGTTTAGCGACTTTTGAAGAACACACAGCGGCTGTCACTGCAGTAAAATTTGCTAAGAAGAAACAAGTATTATTTAGTGCCTCATTGGATGGTACTGTGAGAGCATGGGATTTGATCAGATTTAGGAATTTCAGAACTTTCACTGCCACTGAGAGATTACAATTCAACTGTTTAGCAGTGGATCCAAGTGGTGAAGTCGTATGTGCTGGTTCCCTTGACAGTTTCGAGATTCAAGTTTGGTCAGTGCAAACAGCTCAATTATTGGACTCGTTAGCTGGTCATGAAGGCCCAATCTCAGCACTTGCATTCGGTGTTGAAAATTCTACATTGGCTTCAGCATCATGGGATAAGACTATTAGAATATGGAATATCTTTGGAAGATCTCAACAAGTTGAGGCATTCGATATTTATTCAGATGTGTTGAGTATAGACGTGAGACCAGACTCTAAGCAAGTTGCCGTTTCCACATTAGATGGGTATATTCAATTCTGGGATGTAGAAGAAGGAAAGCAAACTGGTCATATAGATGGTAGAAAAGATATCATTAACGGTAGATATTTGGAAGATAGATTCACAGCACAGAACGCTGCAAGATCCAAATATTTCACTACAATAGGTTACTCTTTTGACGGTTTAAGTATCATCGCTGGTGGTAATAACAATTCTATCTGTCTTTACGATATCCCTAACGAGGTCTTATTGAAAAGATTCACTGTCTCGTTGAATATGTCCATCGATGGTACGTTAGAGAAATTGAACAGTAAGAGATTAACCAATGCCGGGTCATTAGATTTGATCGATAGAGAAGGTGAAAATTCAGATTTAGAAGATAGAATAGATTCTACATTACCTGGTTCAGCACGTGGTGATCCATCATTGAGAAAATCAAGACTGGCTATCAGAGTTACAAGTTTACAATTCTCACCTACTGCTCAGCAATTCGCTGCTGCCTCCACAGAGGGGTTATTGGTGTTCAGTGTTGATGATAATGTGATCTTTGATCCATTCGAATTAGACGTTGATGTCACACCGGAATCCACTTTGGCAATGTTACAAGACAAAGAGTACTTGAATTCCTTAGTTATGGCGTTCAGATTGAATGAAAAATATCTTATGCAACGTGTTTATGAAAGTATCCCAGTGAACGATATCAAATTGATTGTGTCACAACTTCCCTTAGTGTACTTGTCCAAGCTCTTGAATTTCATTGGTGAATTATCATTAGACTCACAACATATGGAATTCCATCTCATATGGATCAAACTGTTGATTTCCAAGCATGGTAAATATATCAATAGTGATAAGCATCAATTCGCCAGTGGGTTGAGATTAATACAAAGATTCTTGAATAGAATGGTTAAGGATATTGTAAAGTGTGGTGAGAATAATAAATATATGGTGGATTTCTTCAGTACGAGTAATGAGTTGAGTGTGGTGAAGAAATTGGAAAATGACCAAGATAGTGATGTTGAAATGGTGCAGGACAGTGAAGAAGAAGAGGAAGATGATGATGACGAGGATGAAGAAGATGGTGGTTGGTTCGGTGCAGAGCTGAAAAAGATCAATGGTGACAATTTTGTAGAAAGCGAAGACGATAGTTCTGACAATGATAGCTAAATAGAATCAATTTTGCATTAAATTTATAATATCTTGTAAATCACTTTGACAATAAAATAGCGATGAGCTTGAAAATTTGAGCGGTAAAAAATATACATACAGTATTTAACCATAGATTTGATTTATAAAGTGGAAGATGGAGCAGATACAAGTGGCCGTAGAGTATGTCATAGACGGTGCTGGAGAGTTAGATGATCTGCTACAAGGGTTATCCAATTTGATTACCTTGACTGGCCGTGATGAGAGTGTACGAGGTGAATTAGCTTCGTCTATCTCTGTATGGAATCAGCTTACACAGTGTATGACATATGCAAATGAACATGAATTTGGAGTGGATAAAGGCAGAGTGGTGAGAGGTTTAGTGCTCTTGTCGAGAAACTTGATTGTTTCTTGTAATGAAAGATCAAAAGTGTTTAGCTACTATAAGGAACTTTTACAGATGGTTAAATTTGATGATGATAGTTTGAATTTAACTATTGCAATTTTACAACTGTTAGTCAATTTAACGTCATCGGTGAGCCCTGTTAAAGTGGAGGACAGTGATGATTTGAAACAGCAGAATTTCGAATACGATTTCAAATACTTGAAACAGTTTATGTTATCTGTGAATTTAACCAGTATTAAACATGATAATTGTCAAGTTATATTATTAACTTATTTGAATAATTTGTTCAATTCTACGGAGTTTATTTACAATTTTTGTAATGATCAAGAAATGGCACAGGTGGTGGTGCGATTTGTCGAATATTTCCATAAGATTAATGGTAATAGTGAAAAAGAATTAACTGAACAAGAGTTATTGTTATTATCGTTATTTCAAAAATTATTTTTACATGAAAGTTTTATAAAATTATGGAATCAATTTGAAAGTGATTCATTGAAGACTTCTGTATTACAAATCTCACAATTACTGTTGTGTAACAAGGATGAATTTAATGAATTTGAATTAACTAGTTTACTCTCGTGGTTATGTGAATTATACGATTTCTACACTGATAAATTTACTACTGACTTAAATAATGGAACAACCAATGAACCATATTACTGGAATATTGTCAAATTAGCAGATGTATTGACTCATTTAGGTCAATTTGATCATGCAAGAGAATTCTTAAATCATTATAACTATTTAGCCAAGTTTTGCTCGCTACTTCACTCTTTAGAGATTCATTTCGAAAGACAAACACTTAAAGAGTCAAGTAAACACAAACTTGGCGGTTTGAAAACGCTTATGATCGAGATGATCACCATGCTCGCATACCATAATGCAACAAATCAAGACTTCGTACGTACATCTCATACGTTAGAGTTAATTTTAAATAATTGTCAATTAGACAAAAATGAACCATTTATCAAGGAAAGAGCCATCGTATGCTTAAAGACTCTATTAGACAGCAACCAAGATAACCAAGATTTTGTCAAACAATTACAACCTCAGAAAGTGGAAATCCAAGACGAAGGTAAATTGGAGCAGATGGGACTAGAGATCCAGATAGGTAAAGATGGTAATGTGCAATTACACAACAAGAACACTGATAAGATCAAAGAACTTCACTAGTGCTAACATTCTGGTCACGTGATCTGGTGAAAAATTTTATTGCGCTTTAAGAGTGAGAGTTTAGACATACAGTGATTTATTGATTATTATTGAGTCATCTGATATAGAGTATATATAAGATAGATAGTTATAAATATGTCATCCCAACAGTATCGTTCTACTCGTTCTAGCACAGAACAAGGTATCTCTTTTGAAGAGGCCGTCATCACTGGTTTGGCTAAAGATGGAGGTTTATTCATTCCATCAGTTATTCCACAATTACCATCAGATTTCTTGGAAAAATGGTCAACATTATCATTTCAAGAATTAGCCTTTAATATCATTAGATTATACGTCAGTGCTAGTGAAATTTCAGATAGTGAATTGAAGACTTTAGTAGAGAATTCTTATTCAACTTTCAGATCAAAAGAGATTACACCAATTCATAAATTACAAGACAACTTGTATTTATTAGAGTTGTTCCATGGTCCAACTTATGCTTTCAAAGATGTTGCATTACAACTTGTTGGTAACTTATTTGAATTCTTCCTTACAAGAAAGAACTCATTAAAGAAAGAAGGTGAATCAAGAGAATTTGTCACCGTTGTTGGTGCCACTAGTGGTGATACCGGTTGTGCAGCTATCTATGGATTAAGAAACAAGAAAGATGTTAGTGTCTTTATAATGTTCCCAACTGGTAGAGTATCGCCAATTCAAGAATTACAAATGACTACAGTCACCGATAAAAATGTACATACTTTATCTGTTGGTGGTACATTTGATGATTGTCAAGATATTGTTAAGAAAATTTTTGCAGATGTTGAATTTAATGAGAAATATCATATTGGTGCTGTTAATTCAATTAATTGGGCAAGAATCTTAGCTCAAATAACTTATTATTTCCATTCATATTTCCAATTAAAACAACAAAAACCTGATGCTAAGGTTAAATTTGTTGTTCCATCTGGTAATTTTGGTGATATATTAGCAGGTTTTTACGCAAAACAAATGGGTTTACCTATTAAAGAATTAGTTATCGCTACTAATGAAAATGATATCTTGAACAGATTCTTGAAATCAGCTGTTTACGATAAGACCCCAGCAAGTCCAACTTATTCTCCAGCCATGGATATCAGTGTCGCATCAAATTTCGAAAGATTATTATGGTACATGATTAGAGAAACTGACGGTAATGGTGATGATTTGAAATCAGGTGAGATATTAGCTGGTTTAATGAAAGATTTAAACACCACAGGTTCTTTTAAAGTCTCTCAAGAGCTCATTGCAAAGACAAGATCAATCTTCGATTCATTCAAGATTTCTAATGATGAAACAGTGGAAACTATTAAATCCACTTATGAATCATCAAAATATATCGCTGATCCACATACTGCTGTTGGTATTAAAGGTTCATTAAACAAATTAGCTCAATCAGAGGAATTCACCATCATCTCTCTTTCCACAGCTCATCCAGCTAAATTCTCAGAAGTCGTTAACAAAGCCTTAGGTGGATTTGAAAGTTATGATTTTGAAAATCAAGTCTTACCACAACAATTTAAAGATTTCGCTAAATTAGAGAAAAACGTTATCTTAGTACCAAATGCTGATTACCAAAAAGTTGAATCTATTATCATAGAAGAATTACAAAAAGAATCTGCTTAAATAGCGCTTATGAATATATATAATCTATTATCTACATCGTGTAAAACTGGTAGTGTCTGGATCAAACTCTCCCCATTGGGCAACGTGATTTTGTGATTTTTTTCGTAAAAATTCTTTGGCAAAAGAGCGACAACAACAACAACAAGAAACAAGGATAACATTTGATTGAAATAAGGGACAATGTCGTATAATCAACAACTGAGGGTCAGAGGTGCTTATAGTAAGAAGAATCAGCCTTACATGACTGGCCACCAGCAGCAACAGCAGCAACTTCTGCAACATCAACTGCAACAGCAACAACAACAACAACAACAACTGCAACAGCCTCCTCTCACGCAAGCACCAATTATTAGTTTTAAACCAACAGATACAATGATACCTAAAGCCATTGAAGAATTGTTCCCAGAGCAAGTGGAAATGTATAATAAATTGAGAAGTAGAGAAAAGCTGATTGATTTGATCATTAATAGAAAATTAGTTGATTTACAAGAATTACAAAATGGTTTAAATAATGGAACGATAACAGATGTTGATGATGATAACGTTAAGGATAATATTTTGAGAATATTTATATATAATTTGAGTGAGAATCAACCATGGCAACAATCTACTAATCAACAAGTGCAACCTTCGTTTACATTGAGAGTAGAGGGACGTTTAGTTGATGATGAACCTTCAAGTTCACCTTCTAGGAGAAAATTTTCTTCATACTTATCAAGTATATCAGTGGAATTGAAGAATTCCTCTATTCCTAATAATATCGTTGAATGGCATGAGAATTTATTACAAGGTAAGTCCGAATTAGAAAGACAACAACAACAATTTGATGGACTTGATATAAAGAGATTTGGTTCCTCGATACCCTTTGAAGAATCACAAGATCACGCCAAGGAGATTGAAGCTGAGATCTTGATCCAACCTAAATGTTACCCACTCTTATTACAAATTGTCAATGACGATTTAGCTCAGTTGATTGGTTATAGAGAGATAACGCAACATGATTGTTTTATTAAGATTTTCAATTATATTAAACTGAATCATTTATTCGAATTAATTGATGATAAGACTAAGCAACATGAAGATATCAAATCACAACATTCACAACAACAATCTATAATAATGATTAAGAGTGATGAACTCTTGTATAAGATTTTCAAGTTAGAGAAATTTTCCATCACTAAATTATTAGAATTACTTGCTACAACGTTATTGAAACCAGTTGATCCAATTAAGATTAATTATAAAGTTAATACATTGGTTAACTCTACATTGGGTGATGTTGTTATTGATGTTAAATTATCCAAATATCAATTTGGTTCAATGTCAAGTAAGACAACACAAGTTAATAAATTAATTGGTGATTTAGTTAATGATACAAAGACATCATTAGAATTACAAAAATTACAAGAAAAGATATCAGTTAATTTAAATTTATTAAATTATAATAAATATAAATTTGATTTTTATCAAAAGCTTTCACTGAATCCATCAGAATTTTTAGTGGAAATTTTAAATACAAATTCAAAATTGTTAAAGATATTATCAAGTGATAATTTTGAATCTGATTCAGGTAAATTAGATGAAGAATCATTAAGAAAATCAGATTTCTACAAGGATAATAAGATTAATGAGTATGTTGATTTATTACTCAATAGTGGTAGAATCTAGTGTAATATATAGATTAAAATTAATTAAAAACTTTTTATGATAATTTCCAACCGGTACCAACATTTGTATTAAAATTTTCTAATGACCCTAACCCGTAATTCAAACTCAAGATAAATTTCAAATTCAATCCATAAAATTTAAACCAATTATTATTATTGAATTCCCATTTTTCAATTAAATTACTTTCAAGTAATTTCTTTGATTTAGATCTATGTATCACTGTCTTGATGAATAACGTTGATTGTGTCAATAACCGTAAGTAGTTACCTAAATTCGGTAACGAGATATATAAATCTGATTTACTCTCCAGTGAATAATTCAAAAACCCGTACTGTATCAAATTCGAGACACTCTGGATACCAAATTCATGTAAATCTTGTACATTGAACATTGAAGTTCCTAAATTATCAACAATCAACCGTCTGAAATTCTCAAGATCTTGTTCATCCTCTATAGCTATCTTATCGTCCAATATCTTGAGATAATCCTTGGTGAATATGATCAAATTATCGTTGAAGCTAATATGGTTAATCAATAATTTTATCACCGTGCCTTGTATAATACATTTCTCAATCTCCTTATCAACTTTCGTCACCTGGTTGACAAATATACTATATAGCTGATTCTTAACCAATATTGGCGGGTATATATGCTGTTTCTCTATAATCTTACTCCTCAAAGCTTTGGTCATTACTCCCTTCATTGCATTGGGCACATGAGGATCAAAGCGACGTGCCATTAAGAATTTCATTCCCTTCACCACTGCAGAATCACTCAGACCTTGCTCATCTTCGTTGTCATCAATGAATTCATCTTCTGAGTTATCTTCAAATGATACTTGGAACTCGGGGTATAGTACAAGATCATTATAACCAGTTATCACGTAATCGTCCTTGACATTATTATTAGAATTTTTAGCACTTGACGGCTTATTGGAGTCTCTCTTCGTTAATATCCCAGTAGATTTGTATAACTGATGCTTAGCTATAGATTTAGGGGTATGCTTAGAAGAATCTGATGCTGTTATTCGTATTGGTGGCATCTGGTATTATATATATTTGATAAATTCATCTGATCTCAAGTAATTTTTTTTATTAAGCTTTGCATTTAATTAAAGATTAATCTCATCGAGTATTACATGGTGAGGATATCTACGTATGAGACACATTAGCACATGTGTCAATGACACTGGAGTGGCACTGGAGTGACATAAATACATTAATACATGAAAACAGGTGGAGAATCAGAAGAGGATATAGTAATTCTATAAAGTTCTACGATAAAGGGCCATGCATGACACACGATTTGGATCATTCATTTCAAATAACAGTAAAACGGTTCATTATGGAACGTATAGAACTTCTCTTAATCACTACAACTGATTCTCCACCCTCATAGCTGACATCAGATGGGTGTCAACAGATAAGTGGAGAAGGTCCTTTCTTTTTCTTGATTACTATTGTTAAACTCGCCGTATTAAGTGGTTATCAATATTGAGATAGATTCACCGATGAGATTAAGGTTGAATAGCAATTATAGAAATTGACTTTGTAAGAGTAATTGAATTGTATATAATGATATCTCTTTGACCTTTATTAAAGATTTGAATTTTATAAAATAAATTATATAATATATTAAATCAAACAAGATGAAGACATTTATTAGATATTTCACAACAGCTAACAAAGCTTTAATGGGTAAACAGATGCATCATAAATTACCTAACGAGTTAAAGACTGCAATTTTTGAACCACCTATTGGTGAGAAATTAAACGATAAAGAGAAGATGCAATTGCAACAAACTATAATGGAGAATTGTAAAGGGTATAAGAATTTACAAGATAAAGGTTCCAAACTGGAACAAGAACAAGAAAGGGTTGATGATGGTGTATACCCTGCATAATCGAATTAAAGATTATATATATTAAATGTGTATGGAAATATGTGTATGTATGCATATGTAATGAAATTATGAAATGAATGGGTTACCAGATTTCCTTTCATGATCATTTAAACTTGAACCTGTACTGCTATTATTACTTGACGTGCCACTGAGACTTAAATCTTCAACAAAAACCGAATTCCTGAATGGATTTTTAGTCAATTGGTTTATCTTACGTTGTAAATCATGACTATCTGAAGTTTCCTCCCTGATCATTTGTAATTTATGTACAGGTTGATCTTCTTCTTTAATTAATTGTAATATATGTTTTGATGTCTTTATATCATCTGATAAGCTATCTTTATTGTTTTGCTTATAATAATTTAATCTTTCAAGATCTAATGAACTTGACCTCAATGCCATACCATTACTTGGCATAACCTCAGCCTCAACGACATCCACGGGACGCTGATCCAAGGAGTATCTCATGTGTTCATTCTTATCGGCAGCTGTAGATTTAATACCGGGTATAAGCATATCTGATCTTAAACTATGAAAATTTTCTCTCTTCTCCTTTAATAAATTATCATCACGGAGTAATTTCAAGATATATCTAGCTCTCTTTCTCACATTAGATCCGTCTCTATCTTTCTTATTCAAAATGGCAAATTCTGTGACATTGATAACTAACTCTTGATGTATCTTGTAATAATCTACAAAATTTTGTGATCCAACTTGTAAGCAAAATTGAATTATAGTAAGACTCTTCAATATATGCAACGCTGAGTTCTTCTTCGTAGACAACCTCTTATTCAATATCTTTATCACATCTCGAAGTTTATCCTTTTGGAAAGTCATCTTGGAGACATCGTTTAAGTCCGCCCCTGATGGACCGTATGGATCATTCGAGGTCAAATTTCGTACTTTCACCTCTGCTGGAGAGTACGATATGTTCTTAATGGATCGTACAAGGTGTTTAGACATCTTGATATCTCTATGGTTTCACAATTAGGTGTAATCACTTACAGTATTGGTCCGTAGTCAATGCTTCGCTTTTTAATTCTGTATCAAAAATTTTTTTTTCTCAGATTATTACTGTTACTATATAATTATACATAATATTCTCTAATTAACAACCACTTGGATCAGTTTCAGTTGGTTGGTGTTCTCCACAAGGACCATCTCTTCTCCGGATTCATAAGTACATACCACATGGGTGAATTGTTTCTTCTTAAGTTTTGTAACTTCGTCTAAGAACAAGTCTTCCTCAGTATCACTTAATTGCCATGTTTTCAGTTTCTTGTAGTATCTCAAATATGCAATCTCTATCTTATCATCTGATTCTTTAAGTAAATAGATCAAATGTGATGAGTAATCGATATTCAAGAAATTGACATTATCTATTTCAAAAGAAACCAGTTCCTTTCTTAAATCATAGATTTTTAAAGTATTTGATGTTGGCTCATTACCGAATTCTGCAATTAATGAGTACCCATTTGATGCAAATTTTAATTGTTTCACCTTTTGGGCATTGCCAGTGGTGAGTGTGGATGCTAAGGTACCATTTGAGATATCGTATATCAATATGCTACCGTCTTGTGACCCAATACTTAATAAGACTCCATCTCCATGCAAGGCCAGACTAGTTATCACTGTGGATAGCTGAGATTGGAAAATTAAGTCATTATTGTAAAACAATTGGAATCCTGACTGGGTTATTGAGATTATTATTGGAAGTAATGGGTGTGTGAGTAATGTTACAAGTGGCTTATTTGATTTGATTATTGTGTCTTGGATGGATATTGAGCCATCTTCGAATCCTAGTACTGGTAATTCTTGTAACCATGCTGTAGAGACAAGTTTCTTCTTCTTTGGAGTCAATTTGCTGATCACTTCTTTACTTGTGGTATCAAACACAATAGCGTGATCATTATCAAAACTGATCAAGAGAATATGTGGTTGGGCTGGATTTGGTTTTATTGAAGTTATTATAGCTGTTTTGAAACCACTCAAATCTGTTAAATATGGTTGGAAATCGATTGTCTCCAGCACTGATAACTTGATCGTTGATGCTGGGTTGAAACTTGGCTTCTTCTTATTTGTCTTATGATCTTCAAGTAACACTGAATGAGCTTCCATTATTTGACTAGTAATTTCATCACTTATCTTGAGATTTGCTGAATTATCTACAGCATCTGTAGTTTCTTCATCTGGTATTATCTCATTGAGGTCACCAGTAGCTACCGATGTAGCCAATTGTTCAAGAGCTCTCTTTGCCTCGTCTCTCTCGGCGACAGCTTTAGCTGCTACCCTCACAGCGGCATCTTGACGATATAGCAGTATACTTAACTCCTCTCTGGACTCCTTCAACTGTTTCCTCAATGTGAATAACTCTATCAGAAGAGCGTCCCACTCTTTTTGAAACTGCGAAAGTAAGTTTGGTATTGAAGTCAAATTATTCGGTGTAGCTGATACGGGGTCCAGTTGATTAACGGCAACAAGATCTTGTTGTGATAACGGCTGGTCATTGATAGGATCTTTCCCCGTTTGCTCTATATATTGCTCCACTAATGTCTTATCGAAGATGTGGCCACTCACAGTAGACAATACTGGCTCTGATGTGGGCTTCCCGGAGATGGAACAAAGCATTTTATATGTATCTCACTATATCTTTACTCTGTCTCTTGTTACTTGTGTTTATTTTTTTTCTTTACAAAAAATTTTTCAAATTTTGTTAACAGTAGAGATAACTAGTTAATTACATAGATAGAATAGTAGGGAGTATTGGATATCAATTAATGTTGCTAAGATGAGATTTGATATTCAATGACCTAGAAGTTTTACAATTATCGTTTTCAAGATGGCGAGCGATCAAAGTGATCTTCAAATAAAGCTTGTGTACCTTGCGTAATACCTGTTAGGTTGATCATGATCTAATATTAGCTGGAATAGCAAATGCCGAAATCCCAGACCATTCTTAAATCATTGATCTTACTCGTGTGAATCTAAAAATATCTTGTAATTATTGTATACCTATTGATTCTCATATAGAAGGCTGGATGAAATTAATATATGTAAAGGAAAAAAAAAATCTAAGCAAAAACGTTATAAAATCAATCAAGTAGGATATTCGATGATAAAACAAGATCGCTCATTTTCTCTAAGATCTATTCATTCTTGCTACATTGAAATCGTCAAAATAGAGATGGCGAGATGATCACCATAACCTAAAGAGATAACCAGTACAACCCAGACAGCCCCAGTTTCCTATTGTTTGGAAAAAGGGGCAGGATATGGCAGATTACCAAATCGGGAAATCGTGCTTAGGGGGATAATCGATTGTAGAATCAAGAGTATGTCAAGCAAGGTAGTATAGGTATAGAGAAGATCTGGAATCTGATATTGCATTGCTTTTAATCCTAATTGAGAAGAGATGGCAAATACAGCCGTCTTTTGATAATTTCACTCAATCATTTGTATAAATAAAGATAAATGTGCTGTTGGTTTGTAATTATTTAAGATTTGAAACTTCTTTCTAACGTTAATTTGGTATTCATATATACACTCTTCCAACTGAGTATAACTGTCATTCTCTAATTGAAATCCAAGGGTTCATTCAAAAAAGTTTAATTAAAACTTTTAGTCGTTCGTTATTATTTTAAACCCAATATATTTCATTACATTCATTTTACCAATATATATATCTATACAAAACCAACTTCAATATGTCATTTACAAAGACTTTTAAATTAATCGCAGCTACATTATTAGCTACATCTCAATTGGCATTCGCATTTGATGCTACATCAAACGATAATGTCGTATTATACTGGGGTCAGTCATCAGCAGGATCTCAAGAAAGATTATCGTACTACTGTGAAAGTGATGCTGCTGATATCATGGTATTATCATTCTTATACGAATTCCCAGGAACTAACGATGTTCCAAGCTTAGACTTCAGCTCCGCTTGCTCGGCTACTTTCTCAGATGGTTTATTACAATGTGACGATATCGCTTCAGATATTCTGACTTGTCAATCTTTAGGTAAGAAAGTTTTGTTATCCTTAGGTGGTGCCTCTGGTTCTTACGGATTCAGCAGTGATGACGAGGCAGAAACTTTTGCTACTTCATTATGGAACTATTTCGGTAATGGTGACTCCAGTGAAAAACCATTCGGTACTTCTATCATTGACGGTTTCGATTTCGATATTGAAAATAACAGTCCAACTGGTTACGCTGCATTGGTTAACAAATTGAGAGAATACTTTGATCAAGATTCTTCAAAAGACTACTATATCTCTGCTGCTCCTCAATGTGTTTACCCTGATGCTAGTGTTGGTGATTTATTATCAAGCTCTCAAGTTGATTTCGCTTTTATTCAATTTTACAACAATTACTGTAACGTTGACGCTTCATTCAACTGGGACACTTGGGCTGATTTCGCTGCTAATACTTCTCCAAACAAAGATATTAAATTATTCTTAGGTTTACCTGCTTCTTCTTCAGCTGCTGGTTCCGGTTACATTGACGCTGATACTGTTAAGAACGCTGTTACAAACACTATTGGTTCAAACTCAAATTTCGGTGGTATCATGTTGTGGGATGCTTCTCAACTGTGGGCTAATGAAGTCGATGGTCAAAACTACGCTGAGGCAATGAAATCTATCTTAACTGCTGATGCCACTGCTGCTGCTACCACTTCAAGCTCAAGTTCTAGCACTTCTGCTCCAACAACAACTTCTTCAACTGTTGCAACTACTTCAAGCTCAAGCTCAAGTTCTAGTTCATCATCATCATCATCTTCCTCTTCTTCATCCTCAGCAGTTACAACTACCTCAAGTTCAAGTTCCAGTTCAAGTTCCAGCTCAAGCTCTAGTTCTAGTTCTAGTTCAAGCTCATCAACTACTACTGCTGCACCAGTAGCTCCTCCAACTACTTCTAGTTCAAGCAGTATTGAAACCACTTCTTCCACCTCCGAAGAAATTATCTCATCTACTGAGGAGCTTGTTGAACCAACATCCACTGAAGCCCCAGTTGAACCAGCCACTGCTGCTCCAATTGTTTCAACCACAACTGAAACTTCAATTGAACAAACTACAACTGAAACCATCACTTCTACACCAGATGTTACCGTTGAACCAACCACTGTTGCTCCAAGCACCACACTCACTACAATGACCACCTCCACAACAACAGATGCTGTTGCAGATGCTGCTACTTCCACGGAGTCAACTGCCGCTGCTGCCACTTCCACCGCCGCTGCTGGATTCACCGATTGCTCATCATTATCTGGTTCCGATAAGGCTAAATGTATGAATCACAATTTCTCATCTGGTCTCTTCTTAGGTTCAGCTACATCCTGTAACGCAGGTGAATATGCATGTACCGCTGATGGACAATTAGCTCAATGTAATTTCGGTGAGTGGGTAACATTCCAATGTGCCGCAGGTACTTCCTGTTACGCTTACTCATCAGCAGATTACGTCTCCATTGGTTGTAATTTTGCCAGTGAGGAAAGTCAATACACAAAGAGACAAGTAGGTTTATCAGTACATAAACATCATATTCATTGAATCTTTGATGATTTATATTCCTTCTTTCTAATTAAAATGTGATGACTTCTACGACAAAAATACTTTATAACTTATTCTTTCGATTTACCAAAAAATTATATATGGTACATAGCTTATTAAATCAAAATTAATTTCTTAAATTGATATATATGTAGCGATAATGCAATTTTTATTAAAATGATGTCTTTCTAATTACTATACTTTCAAAATTCAGGGTATAAGAAATAAGAGTAAACTCTTGATCTTATCTCCACTGTTTCTTCATCTTCATCAAACATTGGTCTCCAATTAACTAAATTCTCTCTCTCGACTCTAAACCCAAATTCCTTTGCAGTTTCAAAAAATTCTAAGTCTTTATCTAATAATTTAGGTCTATGTGGTGAAAATACCACAAAGCATCTTCCGTCTTTCGCTATATTGTCCTTACACGTTTTTAAAAGTTTTAAATGCTCTGTGTGATTGAAAATTAAATCGGCCATAATGATTAAATCAAATTTAGATCCCTTTGGTAAATCTTCTAATAAAGGTTCGTAATCATTACCCCATATGTAGTCCTTGACGACAACTTTCTCAATACCGGGACAGTGATCGACATTGTACTGTATATTAGAAATCAATTCCGGTTCTGGGTAATCTGTAGAAACTACAATATTAGCACCGTTTAAGCCACATATCAAAGAAGGTAATGCCGATGCAGCACCAAGCTCTAAGACGTTCTTCCCCGTCACTAATTCACTGGCATGAGTGTCTAAATAGTCTGTAGTGTATTTGCCAGCGTTCCATAAAAGATGACCCCATAGTGGAGATTTACCAACTAATCTCAATTTGATCTCTGATGGTGTTGAGCTCTGGTTTTTCCTCTCGTATGTGACAAAATGAGCTTCTGGTGGTGGTGGTCTGAAATCTTCTGGCTCTTCGAACATGTCTCCACCTAGGGATAACTCATCGTCTGACATTTTGTGATATTGTGATGCTTTACAAAAGTTTATATCAAAAAAATTTATCACTTTTATATTTCAAATACTTATTGAAGAGATATTGAAGAGGGGTTCAATATAGGTAATTACGATAATGACTACAAATTCTAAATCTAAAAATGAAGATTTAAATAACCTGATCTAAAGATACAAGAATAATGTTTATGAAATCTGCAAAAAACCGATTGACTGATTCATTATTCAATCAAGCAATAGCCATATTATAAATTAAATCTAGTTTCTACCTTTCTTGGAATCAACAACATTGACGAATCTTCTGGTGTACAATAATCTCTTGTAAGCACGACCTTTTGGTTGTTTTGGCTTTTCGGATTTTTCAACTTTTGGAGTTTGAGACTTAACTTTACCAGCACGAGCTAATGAACCGTGAACTTTACCCTATTTAGAAAGAAATTTGTTAGTATATGTGTTTTATTATGTTGTGATAGTTTCTCCTTATTAAAACAGTGTATCATGTATCATTTCAATATTATACCTGTGACTTCGATATGGCCTTCCTCTGATTTAATTATTAAGATACTGTATCTGTCTGATTAAATCCATAAATGGATCAAGTATGATAGAACTATAATAGGATATCGATGTATTATCCATTCTTAATGTATATTTTATTATCAATCTGTATTTTCCAATTATTAGTAATATCTCATATGGATGGCAATTACATTTATTCCCAATTTTTTATATTCAATCCATCTGAAAATTGTGATCCTTTGATACTTTCTGATACTGACATTAACACACTGTGGTCGAATAAGGAGTTTAATCTGATAATCTACGTACCATTTTGAATTATGTTATTTGTTATAAGTAAATTGGTATGTATTACAATATAAATTCTATACCCTCAAGCTATTTTTTTTTTAAACCAACGCAACAAACAAATTTTTCTCTGCCATCTCAGTACACATATATTAAATTATTGCGCGTGTCAATATGGAAGCGTAAAGAACTAGTAAGCTCATATGCGTCGTGTACCATTAGAGCAAAATAGATGAGTGGTTGAGCCTCTAGGGTCAAGCGCAGTCTGTTATTTACACTGTGCTGTGACTGTGACTGTGCTTTCGCTGTTTTTGGCTGTTTCTTGTCATCCCTGCACTACCATGTTTCTTAGATAAGGTCTTTCTTACTAGTCAAATAAGATCCATCATTTAGTCAAAGTTCTTGTACATTACCTAGACATACTATCACCATTGTGAGTACAATTAACTATTATCTGTGTTAGTAAATTAGCATGTAAATAATATGTGATATCAATTCAACTTACAACAGACACTATGAGTAATAATATCCCAATGAATAATCTACTTGCTGGGAATAGCCCATCTATCAATAATTTTTGTATCATGAAATATCTGAATACGCCGAAAAGTAAAGTGACAATACTTGTCAGTACAAATAACAACCCTAGTGGCCTAGCAAACTTTGCCATCTCATTACCTTCCAAATCAGGCGATGATGATAACTTGAACAATTGCGTTACACCAACACCAATAGTAGCAAATGATAAACTAGTTCTTAACCATGCTAAGAATGTTCTTTCACTGGCTAAATGATCCCTGGCGACGGATCCTTTATTCTCTAAATACAATGATCCAAAATCCCAAAAATGCACTACTGGTGCCTTTGATTGTGCAGGTTCATTCGGAATCACTTCCATCATATTAACATAACTATTTTGTCTAAATGACGGAACGCTACCATTTCTACGATCTCTTAATACATCATCAGCGTAGCCACCACTACTCGGTAAATCGTCACTGCTCAGTGTCGCTTTATAACTAGACATTATCTCATCACAGTGGTTCTTATGACTGTTCAATTGACTCTGTAGCAATTCACTCGTAATTAATTCAACACAATCTCGGAAATAACTTTTTGTGCCATAGTTTTGACATACGCCATAGTTTTTTACGCAATCGCTTATCAACTATTATACAATTAGATTACTATAAAGATTACTATATAGACATTATTCGTTATTGGAAGCAGCTCAATTGGATCATTATCATATCTAAAACAATTCGGAGAAAAACATACTTTTCAATCTCATTTTGTGATAAAACTAACAATATTGACTAAAGTTACAATACTCAACTACAATCATGTTAGTAAATAAATAATACTAATGGATAATTCCAAGAAGTACTTACTGCGACAGTTGCCAATAGCACAAATATGACAGATATTCTCGACACTTCAATATAACTCGATCTCAATTGATTTTGAGTCATATAATACCTATAAGTCGCCAACACCATGGTCACTAAAGCGATCAGTATAAAACTTATCCCTAATGGTTTACCAAAACTTTCTGCAATTTTAAATTTATTCTGATCTGATTCTTGTGATAAATTGTAAAGTTGTACAATACCTACACCGACAGTGGCGAAACTCACACTTGTTCGTATCCATGCTAGCACTGTTCTCTCATTTGATAACTAGGGCAGTTAGTAATATGTATATGAAAATATATTATAACAAAACTTACATGATCTCTTGCAATTGAACCTTCATTTTGCATCAGTACTAAGAATTTACATTTCTCTAAAAAAGTTATAGCTGGAATCTCCTTCCGTTCTATTATCGGTTTAGTCTGATTATCTGCAACGGGTTCATCTCTAAATTCTAAAGGTAATGGCTCCACTTGAAGCAGCAGATGTTCAGTAGAAGATAAATCCGAAAGACTTATATCATCCTGGTCCATAGAATCCACGTCTGGTGCATTGCCCGGAAATACTGATTGAGGATTCATGACATCATTATTATTCATTGAAATGGATCAATTCATGTATATGATATTTTTACATAAATTTGCAAAAATGTAAAATAGAAAAAAAAGTTTAGATCTTATCGAAGCAGTTCATAGTCAATTACCATATACAACATGTCACTGGCTCAAAAATCTATTACTGTCATAGGAGGCAATGGCTTCTTAGGTAAGAGGATTTGTCAAGCTGCTATATTGAAAGGGTTCAATGTGACTTCATTATCGTAAGTGCCAAACCATAAATATCATCCCACTGGAGCAAACTAACATCAAAATTATGTATAGTCGTTCAGGACAACCACCATTATCAATCTCGCATAATGATCACGATTGGGTATCACAAGTGAAATGGGAGAAACTGGATATCTTTGATCCTAAGAGTTATGCAAAGAAATTGGCAAAGACTGATGTCTTAGTGCATACATTAGGTATATTGCTTGAATCAAATTACAAAACGACATTGAATCAAAATTCCAATTTATGTGATATACTGGATAAGCTGCAAGAGCACATAATGCCTAACCCTATGGCGAAGACCGTCAATAACTCATACGACCAAGTGAATAGGCTGAGTGCCATATTAGCTGCAACAAATTTCCTCAAGGCATCGAAGAAACCAAAGGATTTGCAATTCGTGTATATATCAGCGGATCGTGGGTTCCCCGGTTTGCCCTCCGGGTACATCAACTCCAAGCGGGCCGCGGAGCTGGAGTTGTTGGATATGAGTAATTTGAATAAGAATTTCAAGACATTGATCGCCAGACCTGGGTTTATGTACGATGAGGACGTTCAAGGCGATTTAAGATCAAATTTCAGTACTTTATTAAATTTCCTGAACCAGTTCAACCACAAGGCACTCAATGGGTTGTTAAGTGGCTTGATAAGGCCCACTGTAAGCACACAGAGAGTCGCTTCTAAGATCATTGACGCTGTTGAACATGATAAAAATGGAATATTGTTGCTAGAGCAAATATTGAATTAATGCATTATACTATGTAAATATATATTAAAAAGTTTACTTTCTCTTTTGTTTAAAAGTTTTCAAAGGATCATTCTTCTTCTTTCCATTTTGCTTACCTTTCTTCTTATGAACTCTGTTTGGTTTAGTGAATGGTACGAAATTGATTTTTTTCAATTCCTTTCTTGATGATTCAGGTAATAAGTAATCAGGAATTCTCTTTAAATGAGTTTGTACTCTCGTTGGATGCAATTCTTTGTCGTGTCTTAAATTGTATAAATCTTGTGGATTCTCTTCGAAATGTCTTTTCAATTTATCTGAAGTTAATAATTCTTGTTTAATCTCTTTGATTCTTGCCTCTCTGATAGCGACTGACGTGACAGCTCTAAAAGCGTCTTCATTTCTGTATCTGAAACCTTCAACTTGTTTCATATCAAATTGATATGGTTTTAACTCGAACCCGGCTTTCTCTTGTTGTCTAACAATTCTAGCTAGCACTTTTTCATCTCTCTTGGCACTTGCTAATGATGATGGCTTATGTTTACCCCACTCTTTCAGTAGTACGACAAATGACAAGGCCATACCTGATTTACCAGCCCTGGCAGTTCTACCGATTCTATGAATATACGCTTTTGAAGTGACAGGTAAATCGAAATTCAATACACATGCAACATTTTGGAAATCAACACCTCTTGAAACACCATATTCTTTATCCTTTTGCAGTTTGAAATTCTTATCCTTTGCCTTTTCCGTTTTGGTGTTGTCTTGGTCTTTCTCATCATCATCTTCATCGATTTCCTTAGCGAAATCGTTTGTTTCATCTGTGGCAATCAATAAATGATAAACATTCTTATTAAATTCTTCCACTATATGAAGTCTTGAATTTATTGGTAATTCACTGTTCAAGATACATGATTTGATACCAAATTGTTCTAAAAATAATCTTAAACGATAACCTCTATCTATATTGTTAACAAAAATTAAGGTCTTACCTTTAATTAATTGTAATTTGAAAATAACATAAGTTAATAAGAATTTATCAAATTCGGAGGTTTTTACATAATATTGAACTAATTTCTTTTGATTTAAAGCGTCATCATTCAATTTCAAAACCGCTGGTTTGGAACAGAATTTTTGCTTCAAATTATTGACATCTTCATTAAGTGTTGCACTCATAAGAAATACTTGAACGTTATTAAAATCGATATAGTTAGTCAATTGATCCAAATCTTCTTCGTAACCATATGATAGTATTAAATCTACTTCATCAATACAAAGATACCTTACAGTTTTCAAACTAATTTGTGTCTTTTGTAAATTTGTAATTAATTTTGATGGTGTTGATATGATAATTTCAGGGTTCTCCAATAATAAACTTTGTTGAATGTTTTCATTTATAGTTGATGATAAATTTAAAGTATTGATAGCCTTACCGGCAAATATTAATAATTTTTCA
Source organism: Nakazawaea wickerhamii (assembly GCA_030567635.1). Lineage (NCBI taxonomy): Eukaryota > Fungi > Ascomycota > Pichiomycetes > Alaninales > Pachysolenaceae > Nakazawaea > Nakazawaea wickerhamii. The sequence goes on from JAJLSR010000009.1 coordinate 66,032, forward strand.
ATAAAATTGAAAACTTGTGATGCTAATTCTCTAGTTGGGACCAAGATTATAGATTTGATCTCATGTTCACCTTCTCTTTGCTCTTCCAAAATACTCTGAATCACTGGAATAAGATACAGCGCGGTCTTTCCTGACCCGGTAGTGGCCTTGGCAATGATATCTCTTTTCTCTTGTAAAGCCAATGGTATAGCTTTAGATTGTACAAGAGTAGGGTTCTTGAAACCTAATTGATTTATAGCTTGAGTCAACCTTGGATCCAAATTGAACGAGTCAAAATTTATAGAATCATCAAGATATGCGTCTGCTGCAGCAGTGGACAAACCTGTGGTCTTTCCTTTATCTACTGACATTATAATATGATCCTATCGATCTATCTATCTCTATCTCTTCTCTTAAGTGTAAAAAGATTAAGAAAAAAAAATTTTATTCCACAGAAAATTTTCACGAGATGGACTTCTTATTGCGGAAATTACCTGATATGGTCATATATAGATACTATATAGATATTATATAGATATTAATGATCATCACAAATCATAGATAGTTCCCTCATGTAGCACTACCATCATTCTGAATTCAATTTCTTAATTTTCTCTTCAACAACATTAACTTTATCTTCAGCAGTTTGAGCCTTGTCAATTCTTGAACCGGCTCTAATATCACTCTGTACTCTCAAGACACCATTATCATGACATAATTGATGTAATTCCCCAACTAAATCCATCACTTCGTTCCATGGACCTTCAATTGTGGTGCCTGCACTGTGCAAAGTACTCTTAAGATGTGATTTACGTATATGGTTTTCAACAAGGGCAATGTAATTGGAGATAGAAGGTGATGATGTGCCTATTGGGATAAGACACACATCTGCAGTACATTTCAAAGTCACAACCATCGTGTTAATTGATGTTATTAATAGAATTGATCAGTTGATAATTATGTCGCTCAAATTTATTTATTTTTGTTCGGAGAAAAGTTACCGAATCGGATTCACAACTCCGATTGCCTGACGTAGTATATAAACCAAATAGGGTAAGTCACAATAGATACTTTGTATTTGCCCTTTCATTTAATTTAAATGCGCATTACTACATGCAATTAATATATTTTTTTAAAAAATATGATAAAAGATGAAATATGTATTTATAATCCTATATATTGAATCATTTATTTTATTATAAACAACCCCAAAACAAAATGACATGTTGACTTATTTGAGTCAACCTTTTAAAAATGAACAACAATATTCATATAGTTTTATGGTTGAATTCACCATAAATGTGTTTTTTATCTCTCTTGGTATTCAGTTCAAAAATCAAAGATACTTCAGGAAAGAATAAAAATAATAATAATGCCGTAATGGTAATAACTAATTGTACTCCAGCTAAAAGAGTTGAATAAGACAAATGAATGATATTGACTTTTTTTTTAATGACAATTTTAAAAAAAAAACAAATGAAATAAAATCTCGAATTATATAAAAGCACAAATAATAATAATATTTATAATAATGACTAGCGATGGTTAAAATTCTCTTTTTAAAAATGATAAAAATGCACGGTGATAAAGATAAAAAAAGACAATATAAAAAAAATTCCGTTATTTGTAGTACAATTTGTTTGCAAAGTAAAAAAATGAAAATGAAAAATGAAATGAAAATATGATGATTTGAATATTCTCCTATTCCCCCTCTCGCTCTTAAATTAACTGAAACCTCAACAAAACTATTATTGTTACAATGATCATGATTTGAAAACAAAAACAAAACAAAAAAAAGTTTGATAAATTAACTGAAAGCATAACAGTAATTTCTGATTAAACGATGATATTCATCTTCATTATTAAGATTTGATGTACTTCCACTAATTGGTACACTGGCATCTGGTGTAGTTTGATGTAATTGCCAAAGATCAGGTGTGGATTTGAACATTTGATCTTTTAAGAAGGTTGGATTTGTTTCTGTAGTAATTGGTGTTGATAAAAATGGATCTCTCTTTTCTGTCTTATCTGAATCCTTTGTTGATGGTGTTGAAAAATCAAATTTATTAATATTTGGTTGTGATAATATCGAATCATTGAAAGTATATTTATTATCAAATCTAAAATCATAACGACTTGTCTTTGGTTTAAGTCTGAAATTAAGATCTTCATCTTGACTATCATTTAAATCAATATTTTTCAATTTTTTGGAGATAAAATTATTAAAATATTCTCTTTGTGGTGGTGAATTTGATTTCTTATCATTCTTCTTCTTTCTTAATTTTTCCAATACAACTTTATAATTACAACCATTATTATTATCCCAATATATTTGTCCTCCAACTTCAAATTCAACACAAAGATCTATTGTTAAACTTGTCTTATAAAATTTATAATTTAATGATGTAACATTTAATTCAAAACAAAATTCATCAAATTGGGAATTAACTGATCTCTTATATGTACTTTGTATAATGACAATAGATTTCCAACCATCAATACTTATTCTAAGACTTACTTTTTTCGAAAAATCCAAATTTTTAACAAAGATTGATCCAGTCAATCTATTATTATCCAAATTAACTCTCATTAATTGTACAGTCTTTGCAGGATTCAATGAAAATGAACTATGAACATTACATGATATTACTTTCCAAGGTTGAGCTTTCTCCAAGACTTCTTCATCTTCTGATTCAGATGAACTTGTGGTGGTATCAAAATCCCAATATGGAACTCTTCTACTATCAAAGCTACCATCAAATACAGGTGAATTTTCTGTTGATACCGCTATTGGTCTCTCAGTTTTCTCAAATAATTTAACCCTTTCCAAATCAGTTGCAAATCTCACAGATTTGGCATTTGGCATAGAGGCACAACGTTGTAAATCTGGTAATTTCAAAGATGATTTTAATAATTCTCCGCTTTTCTTTCTTAATAATGGACTACCCATTGGCATGGTTCTTGGTGTTGTTTGTTGTGTTGGAACAATAGTGGAAAGTGATGATGAAGATGAATAATGATTAAGAGGGGTTGAATCTGATTTTTGAGATATAACAGATAAATCATCAACAGAGCTAACACTTGATAAATTTGACATTGGTGTTGAACTTAACTCTGGTGAAGAATTAGTTGATGAGGATGATTCTAATTGAATGGCGGTTGATGTTGGAGTCTCCTTTAGCACATCCTTTGCCCTACTCTTATTTTGACGATGACGTTGAGAATGGCGCTGTTGGTGATGAGCATGTTTGGATAATGAATCATTCAAATAATTTAAATTGTCTGTGGTTAATGAAGAAGCAATGTTCAACGAAGTCAGTTGTTGCATTTGTTTTTAAAAAATGTATATTACTCTCTTTATAAGTCCTTTAATTTTTAATATTGCCCCTTTTTAAAATTTAAAATGACTGGAATTTAACAAAAGTAAAGATAAATCCAGTTGGTTCCTTATTAACCTATATGGAACGCCTGATGATAGGATAAAGGATCTGAAGTGTTTGAAATAATCCTTTTAATATCCTTTTAATGAATATTATAAATTCAATAGAATTTCCCGAATTCTACCTGTAAGTGAGGAGCAGCAAAAATCCCAGATTTTTGTTTTTTTAAATCTTTTTTTTTTATTATTTTAGTTTTTCTTTGTGTAGCAAGAGATAAAACACAAAAAAAAAAAAAATAATTCCCGCGAAACGCAAAAGAAATAATTTGCTAGTGTGTGAAGTAAATGAACCAGTTAACCAAGATCGTGCTAAGATATCTGAATATGATGTCTTAATAGATGGTTAAATGTATAGATCTAGTTGATGGAATGGGTCTCTATATGACTCCAAATGATATATACAAGTGATATATGATTTTGATTCAGTCTTGATTTTCTCTTGGTATCCTTGAAACGTGATTAATAATCGCGATAAGAATAAACAAAATTTCTTTAGAAAAAAAAATATCTAAACAAAAAAGATGTACCTGGTTATACAAACTATAATTGATTAATAACTAGTTTTATGATACTTAAATGAATATTAAGTGTAAGATGTTCACAATAATTCACTAGTCTATGGTAACTGAAAAGATTTTTTATAAATTTTCAAGTGGACTCTTCATGATATATATACCTTACACAGTTTAAAAATTGCAGCATTTAAAAGGAGGGCAACTTGCCCCTGCACGCTGCAATTACAGTTTCAAACTTGCATAAAATCGAGCTGTCTTTTGTGCAGAGTACTAGCGCGTTGGGAATTTCAACTATTACAATAAAAAATGGAATTGTAGTAGTAAAATAATCGTGTTCCTTGTATTGTTACATCATACTTGAGGTTTTCATGATACTTACTATTTGACAGCTCGCAGCAACATTTAATAACCATGTCTTAAGACTCTTAGATTGATAAAATTATGGGAAACATTAATATAAGTTTTAAAAGGGTGCCTATCTTTTTTGTGTAATATTTTTTTAATTAACCATTAAATTACTGAAACTTTAAAGTCTGTAGGACGTCAATTACTATGTAAATGTGAAAAAATATTTTATAAAACCACCCCATATAAAAAAAAAATTAAAGAAACGAAAATTTTAAATTAGATGATAGTTATGGCACCATAATCGAGAATGAATACGACTTGGCTTTAATTAATTAGATCATATGTTTTGATGAGAGTAGAGCTATCTAATTACTTCATATCTAATCTGATCAAGTGAGAATATAATTAATTAATTAAATTTGATAATTCTATCTACGATAAATAATTTAACCCATCTTGTATCATAACCTCCTTTTTCATCCCTTATCAATTCAATTTGATCAATGTTATTCATTTATCTCCCGTTCTCCTTTCCGATTATCTTTTTTTGTAGATCTCTTTTATTGCAATACTTGGTGATATCGCTTCAATTACTATGAGAGATTTACTGCGCAGCCTCGACGAATGTTCTATTTCCTGGAGTGCATACAATCAGTCGTGCAAGATCAGCTCAACTATATATTTTTTATAACACGATAATTATTCTTTCTGCTCTAATTATTAAATTGGCAGCTGCGCAATCTAAGTGAACAAGAAAAATCTTTGTGTTTTAAGCTTGCTTGCGTTTAAACCAGAGAACGGAAAGGGCATAAGTGTTCTATATCTCTATTGTTCCTAGAACTTGACAAGATGCCCCATAATATTTTGTTAAAAAAAAAATTTATTGCTATAAAGATGAGGAGGTATCGCTATTGATCAATTAGGTATTTTTCTTTACTATTTCCAATTTGATCTGCCATATATCATATAAGAATATCCCTCTATGCTACCCCATGTCAATATCAATAAAATAGAAACATCAATCAAATTGCTATCCCAAATTTAGAAGGGGAAAAAAAACTATCTAATTCAACTAGAAAAAGAAAAGGACAAATTTTTTCTCACAATTTCTCACTACAAGCGAACTTTAAACTCTTGTAATTAAGTGCAATTGCTCTTAATGCCTATTATTGTTGGTCCCTTTTGACTTTGTTGAGCGGGGATTGATTAGTTTAAGGGTTAGTCATTATATTGCAAAATTTAGAGTAATTTGCATCTTAAATATTCTTATTTTATACAAGTGGAGAGCTTGAAACATTTGAATCAATTTTACTAAGAAACTCTTATACTATCTATTAAATGGATGTCTAATATGGTCTTACTATACTTTGACCCATCGCAAAACTTTAATGCCCATATGGAGTGATATTTTAAGTTAGTTCCGATAGATGCCATATGAAATATCTTATAATTTCATTGTCGGCATTACCCTTTTCAGCAGTTCCATCCAGCCCATTTGAAAAACCCCATCTCTTAAAGTCATCGCTTTGATCATCAGTTTCTCAAAAAAATCATACTTTTACACGCAGAGAAAATGATTGAAAAATTTATCGGATATCCGATGAATAGCAGTGACGCATCAAGGGCACGTCAACTGCAAACTTGGCACAACACCTCTTAAACAATCATTTAAAAGGCATTGGAAATGTACAATTTATTAATTTCTGAACTTATAGGGAAGGGATGAGACTCGCTTGTTTGTTCTCAGGAGATGGAATTATCCCCATTGGGGAATATTCAATATGTAATTTTTCAATCACTCTATTTACAAGGCTGTCAAAGATTTTAATGATTATTATTATTGATTTATACATACACAAGGAATGCCGAATCTGGGAAAAGGAATTTTTTAATTTTTGGAAGAATCCTCCTTTAATGTAACAATTCTGTTAAAAATTATCTCCTCACCCTTGGTATCCTTGTCCAAACAGAAATATCCACATCTTAAAGCTTGGAATCTACAACTTTCAATAGCATCCTTTGCCTCTTTGATATTGAATTCCTCGTTAACAGTTGGGAAATTCAATGGAGATTTGGATTTAATATCAAAGAATGCGTTCTCAACTAATGCATTATGAATAACTTCTTCACTATTTGGATTAATATCCTTTAAGAACCCACCTGGATGACTTGATGGATTCTCAGAGTTGAATAATTGATTATGAATTCTGATCTCCTTAATGTGAACAGGCTTGTAATCAGCAGATTCTGGAACCCATTGAATATAAGTCTTTGGTTTGACAAATTTGATGTCGTTATCGTAATGACCATGGATCTTGGTAACGTTACCTTGGGCATCACGTTCTACTGACTTGACACTCAAATTGAATGGTACTTTCATCAATCCAACTGCTTGACCTGGTGCTAAACGGAAATATTCCTTGTCTATCTCGTCTCTATAGTCAGATCTGTCAATGTATATTTTCTTTGTGAAAGGGATCTTTCTTTCGCCAAATTCAGGTGTACCTGGCTTGTATGGCATGGTAACCATTTCGACAAAATCATCAGCTAAGTTGTCGATTTCCACAACGATAGGATCTAAGATCATCATCAATCTTGGTGTAGTGACATCCAAATATGATCTAACAGCACTCTCGAATCTAACAACTTGGATATTTGTAGTTGATGTGGTGACACCTAATGTGTTGATGAAGGATAAGATAGCTCCTGGTGGTACACCTCTTCTTCTAATAGCTTCTAAAGTGTACAATCTTGGATCATCCCAACCTCTAACGTAATTTTCATTGACCAATTGAGCAATCTTTCTCTTGGACATGATGGTACCTGTGATATTCAAACGGCCATATTCTCTTTGTGCTGGTCTATAAACGTGTAACAGATCACATAACCATTCATAACTTTCTCTAGAAAGGTAGAATTCAGTGGTACATAATGAATGACTAATATTTTCAAAACTATCGACTAAACAATGAGTGAAATCATAAGTTGGATAAATCTTCCATTTATCACCAGTTCTATGATGTGGTGCATTCAATACTCTGTATGCTACAAGATCCCACATCTGTGGAGAAGGTGAATTCAAATCTTGTTTCATTCTTAATGTGGCCTTACCAACATCGTATTCACCATTTTTCATCTTTCTAAATTCTTTCAAATTTTCTTCAATTGGTCGATCACGATGTTCACATGCAAATCTCTCACCACCTAAGGTACCATCTTCTTTCAAACCTCTTTGTTGCTTGACTTGTTCCAGAGTACAATGGCAAACGTAACCTTTGTTGACCTGGATCAATTTTTCAGCTAATTCATATAATTGATCAAAGTAGTCAGAAGAATAAGTGATCTTCCATGGCTCAAAACCTAACCATTCAACCATACTCTTAATAGAGACAAAATATCTCTCTTCCTCGGCTTCAGGGTTGGTATCATCATATCTCAAATAACAATTACCACCATTGTACTTGGCATAACCGAAATTTACCATAATAGCCTTTGAATGTCCAATATGTAAGAATCCATTTGGCTCAGGTGGGAATCTGGTAAAGACTTTGCCCTTAGTGAATTCCAAATGCTTCTTCATTAATTCAGGGTACAGTTGTGGATTTTCTCCAGGTTTGTGTAAATCACCAAGGAAACCTTCAGAGAACATTGATCTTTGCTTAACTTCAGCACCATTTTTAGGTTTAGCAGGTGCATCTTTTTTGGTCAGTGTTGGCTTCTTCTTCTTGTCCTTTACCAAGTCTCTATCATCTTTTGGCCCAAGGTATACCAATACTTGTTCATCGATTGTAGGTTTAAATAATTTTGGTTCAGCCCATTTTAAGCTATCCAATTTCTTGATCTCTCCCATAAGTGATGGAACAGCTTTATATCTTTGTTCCAAGATATAGTCCTTATGAGCTTCAAAATATTTGATAACTTCTTCTTTGACTTGCTCTTGAGTGACTTCTACACCAACACCAGATTCTTTATCCAAATCTTCAGCGTTGGATGATTCACCAGTAGCCTTGACATACTTATAAGCAGCAGAGACTTGTAAATTTGTCTTCAACTTGCCATCAAGTATAGCTTTACTGATCAATTCTCTCTTTGGTAACTCTTCACCTTTGGTTAAGGTTGCCAAGTTGTGTAACAACGCTGTCTTTGATTTGTCCAATGGATCTGTAGTTTTACAATCTTCAATTACATCTTTCAACGAATTAGAAACTTTCTTGTTCTTCAAGATCTCTTTGATCTTTCCATCTTCAAAACCAATTTGTGAAAAGAGTTTTACTAACTCTTCATCAGAAGTAGATGACATCTCTATTTTAAGTTATATTATTGTATTTATTTAGAGATAAGCCATTCAAGTTGATGCCAATTTTTTTCTCTCACTCTTTCTTTGTACTCATCACTAAATTACTCTGTGAGCTGAATCACAAAAAAAAACTCTTCTGCCAAATTAAGACACGGGTTTTTAGTGAGTGATACTATCTCATACATCAGAAAAGGGGTAGTCTTTAATTGATTCACATGATGGTGTTTGAACTATAAAGAGACTAATAGGTTCCACTATCTACTAAAGAATAGCTGTGTAAGCAATTCCTTTCTTTCACCCACATATTTCATGTGTGACTCAACAGGCAATAGAGAAGGAGTTATATCAGATATAAATCATTTATCAATTAATCCCCTTTGTTTATATTGTTTGAGATTCAAAACCACTTTCAAAACAACTAACATAATACCTAATCTTTAGTCATCCAGATAAATATGACGAATGGACTTATAAGAAAGAAAATATCCGCTCCAATACTGCTGTTAAACGTCGATGCTTCAAAGATTTTGACCCCTGAAACCAGTTTCAATAATGATCAAATAACAACAAACGATGATATCGAAGACATTGATGCGTTATCCTCCTTTAGAGATACAGATGGCTTCCCTCCAATACTGAATTCTATTGATGATCATAGACCTCAAGGAAGACCTATTACACAAATTTATGATAGTCTTACCAAATCTAAAACTGCAAATGAGAAGGATACCTCGGAGTACAGTAACACACTTGATGTTACTAATTCTACAACACATGCCACTACTTGCTTTGATGATACAGAAAGGATCAAAAAGGTTGCCTTAAGAATTGAATCACCACTACCACTGCCACTGCCGCAAGAGACTCCTCATCCAACCAGGGGATTAGTCACCAATAGGATCACACCCAAGGGGCAACTAACAAAGAATAATGTTGAAAATCCTCCAATTAGTGATATATGGCTCCTGTTAGAAGATTCTCTGGTAACTTCAACAACTAAAAAACCTACTCCAGTTAAAAAGATGATGAAGTTCTCACACGAAACGAAACAATATGGTAAAGCCACCAATTTAGGAAAGAAACCACAGAATAAAAAATCATATAAGGCAATTAAAAAGCCTGTGCCAAATAAGAGATTAAGACCCCTGAAACCAAAACCAGTAGTACAAGAATTTACTTTTGTAGAGCCAAACCAAGTCATCCATACAGGTAAAAGCAAACAAGCTAGCAATTCAACATCTGCAGCAGATATCGAAGTTTTACAAACAGAATCTTTACAAGAAAGCCAGAAGGATAACACGTTGGTGAACCATGATTCAGTATGGTCATCTTCCCCTACAGTTAAGTATAAAAATAGAATGCTGCAAAGGAGAAGTTCTAGATTGAAACGAAAGGAAATTCAAGATAGAGCTAATCATCTTGATAGCTCAGATCCTATAACAAGCAATGATTCTCAGGATAACTATGTGGCTGAAGAAGAAGAAGAAGAGTTCATTTCTCTACCGGCGACGAAGAAAAGGAAAGTGCCAGATAAAGAAGATACTACATCAAACAAACCCAAAACAACTAATGTGGTGGTAGAGCAAAGACCAAAAGCCCCAGAAAAAGCTGTATCAAAGGAATCAGTTCTGAAAGAAAGTACCAGAGTTGTGAAGGATTATCAATCAGAAGTGGCTAAAGCAAATACAATGCAGCCAAAAGGAAATCAAACCGAGGTTAGAGCACAATTGCCAATACTCACGTCTAAAAATTCAGCAAAACTGATTCGTAGAGAAGAGACAGACAAAGACTTCCATTCCAAAGTTCACCAAGGTTTAAATTTAATCTCTGACAATTTAATAAACAGGATGAAGTTAATTCAGTATGAGATCTCAAGAAAAGAGTTGAGGTTGAAAGATGAATTGGATTCTAAATTCAAAGAATTGGATGAATTCCAAAAAAGCCAAGAAGACAATTTCAGTGCATTTATTGCGGAATTGGTTTCACAAATGACCAATTCTGAGCTGGAGTTGGAAAGATGGATAGCAAATAATAACTAATTTATTTGTCTATTAGCGCCTTAAATGCAGTTTTTCATATATCGCCCCTTTTGTGATTTTGTTTGTATTTTTTTCCACGACATTTTGCAGGAAAAATTTTTTTCTCCTTTACTGAGTATCTTTTTTTTTCGGTATATTTTGTTATTGAAAAAATTGTAATTCTAGTTTATATTAATTAAACAAAGCATATATAAAATCAATAGAAAATGGTATGTTACATTCTCTAGTTTAAGAAGCAGATGTCAGATGAAGGTTTAACGAGTCAGTTCAGAGTTGATTGGTGATTGCAACTTCAATCCACCAAGTGGTGAATGTTCAAAATTCAAAGAGTAGGAGGTGAATATGAAAAATTATAGCAACATATTTCAATTCTCAATGATATACCAAAGAATGAGAAGTTACAATTTACCCTGATATAGAAGAAGCTGACTCTTTTCATCATTAATCATGATCATAAAATCATCATTTACAGCTTTTTTCACTTTGTGTTTTAAGATTCAATTTTACTAACAATATTTTTCATTTTAGGATACCAAAACTCCAGTTACTCTTGCTAAAGTTATTAAGGTCTTAGGTAGAACCGGTTCCCGTGGTGGTGTCACCCAAGTCAGAGTTGAATTCATCGATGATTCATCAAGAACTATTGTCAGAAACGTCAAAGGTCCAGTCAGAGAAAACGACATCTTATGTTTGATGGAATCAGAAAGAGAAGCTCGTCGTTTAAGATAAGTTACCAACTGTTGTCAGACAAGCTTAAAAGGAAGAATATATTTATGTTTTGCTACTGTTATTGGACTGTTTTTTAGGAAAGTTTCATTTAGATTCATTTATGGAATGATCATTCCTATAATCATATAATTAGTGTATCTTAATACTATTCTTTTGGAAAAGGTTAGAGATGCAGTAAGTAAGAAAATCAAGAAATGTTTTATACAATATAACATCATCGTATCAGGTTAACTGATATTGATTGTAGGCTATAGTAGTATCCAGCTCTAAGTGTAGACTTAAGAAAAAAAGCAGTCACAAAAAATTTCCGAAAATAATTGGTTTTGATTTGCACTACTTTATTCCTATACTTAATTAAAGACCGCCCCTGAAACTCTCCAATTAGGTAATAATGAAGATTAGGGGAACAGCTTAAGATGAATACCACCACCTTTTATTGAAGGTTTAATTGGAGGCAGTAGACAATTAATTGATGATTCATTACTGATTAACGATTTCTAAAACAAAAAATATAATATTACTACTAGAATATGATAGCTATTTAACGAAATAAAGTCTCCTATGTAGTGTAAAAGAAGTGCTTCTGTTGTTGATCAGTTAAATCCAAAACCTTTTCGTCTTCAATACCAACGTTGAAAGTTTCTTCTTCTTCAGAAACAGAGCCATTCAGTAAAGCTTGTCCCTTCTTTCTGTTCATAACAACACAAACGAACCAATAAGCTAAACAAAGGAACATACAAGCTGCATAACCCACCAACATAGAAATGAAACCACCAGTATATCTTGGAGCTTGGTTTGATCTGAAAGTTTGAGTTCCGGTGACAGCACCACCACAGTAACCCAAGTAATTTAAACCATACGTAACAGCTTTCTTTGTGTTACCAGCGGTGTTTGCTTGAACACAAGAGATTAAGACAACATATGAAGCAAAGTAAAAGTACATCATATATAAACCAACAAGTTGTGCAGCAGTGTTAGAATGTGCTGTACAGTAACAAATAATTGCACCAATCAATGGGACAATTAAAGAAATGAAAGCAAGAAGACAACGACGATTCTTCCAACGAGCACCCAGCCATGTGAATACAACTGCAGCGATAGATGCAATGACACCAGTTGGAATACCCATAAGTGAAGAGCGGACTGGAGAAAAACCCAAGTTATTCATAATAATACTTGAGAAAGTTGACAAACCACCATTTGGAACGTTGATACCAAAGTTAAATAATAAAACGAGGTAAGAACGGATATCAAGGAGACCTTCAACAGCTTGATTCCATTTCCAAACATTATTTGAAACACCAGTGGAACTAGCAGCTATACGTTTAACCATGAAAATCTTTTCTCTTTGATTCAAGAATTTAGCGTTAATTGGTGAATCTGGTAAGAAGTAAACCATGAAACAAGACCAGACAAATGAAATAGAACCAACTAAGATATAGATATATTTCCAAGTTGGAATTTGGTGACCAAAGACTGAAGCTAATGAAGACAAAGCACCGTTAATTACTGACGAGGCAAATGCAAATACCAAAGCGGTTCTGTGTGGTGATTCATGTTTAAGATAAAAAACTGAAATAGTTAAAGAACAACCTGGAACGATAACACATTCAGCCATACCCATTAAAAATCTAATAGCAGCGATACCACCGAAATTGTGACAAGCACATTGTAATAAGGTAAGCATAGACCAGAAACAAGAAGCACAAGCAATAACTTTACCCAGTCTATATTTTTGAACCAGATATGTCATTGGCCCCATACCAAGAAGAGACCCGATGAAAAGAATGGAACCTAACCAGGAATATTGTTGACCCACAAGGTTAAGATCAGTACGAAGACCGAAAATAGCAGCTGTACCAAGGGAAACTTTATCGACAGCACCCATAGTAGCAGTAAAAAAAAGACATGGTAATAATATCCAATCTGTCTTTCTAATAGCTTTCTTCTCTTCAGCTTCAGTTAATGGCTCATATTGATTGTTGTCTAACAAAAACGCAACGGCATCATCAGCGGAACTCTTGAATGCAGCTAATTTCTCTTGTTCATAGTCTGGTAATGACTTAACCTCCAGTACTTCAGGGGACTTTGTATCAGCACTAGGCGATGACTCAATGCTTTTTTCTATTGAGGAACTCATATGAATATTATTTGTTATTTATTTAATGTTGATACAGATATTATCAAGTTATCAGAACTGCGGGATGTGGCAATATATATCAAAAGTCGGTAGTATGTAATATCGAATGTACGATAATAATGTCGATTAGTATGGGGTGAGAAAAAAAGATTAGATTAGCTGAAGGTCTTATCAGTGAATCTAATACGATTTTGAATCGGGGGAAGCAACACGAGCTAATTACCAAGAAATTACAAGCAATAGGGAAAAGCTTGTCATATCTTAGCCTGGTTAAAACAGAAATTCATCATCTCATCATCACCTATCTCTAAATTCGTCACAAACACTATTTTTGTCCCTTTCCTTTTCAATCTGCGCGGGTTGTTGTAGACGAGCTTCTTATCTTTCAAGAAGCTACAGACGACGAGAGATCCAGGTCGGTATTGCGCAGTGTGGGAGCACGATACCCGGAACTGCCAAGATTCGGTCATCTTGTAATTAGGGATTGCTTATAAAATCTAATTAGCAGTGTAGATAGGGGTCTAACAATAACATGATTTTATTTTTAAACATATTCAAATTATACATGAGGACAATAATGAGATAACGGAAAAAGGGTATTGCGGAGATGATAACAATAGCTTTTTTTGTTAGGATCTGCAATCAGTCCATTCAGTTATCTCTTTCACATCTTTAATCTTATCAGTTCCACCCATTCTTCCCTGCACGTCGTAAATATCCCTTCCAACAGCGCCCTCTGGCCTCCAACACCATTTCTTCTTCTTTTCCTCACCTATAGAATCTGAACCTTTCAATACAATCTCTGAGATATACTCTCCAACCACTGGCATGTATTTGAACCCCTTTCCAGAGTCTCCTGTCCCCAAGATTAAGCCGCTGATGTCAGGATGCTCACCAAAGAGAAATGAGCGATCGTGAGTATCAGTACACCAACAGATTTTGCTGACACTGAACAGCCTTTCAGCAATTCCAGGAAGCACTTGTCTTAAGAATCTTCTCATATCCTTCTCGGCCTCAATTGGGATCTCTGAACGGTATACGGGCACAGAGGTGATTTCTTTGTTGGAAGCGATCTTCTCCATGTTGATATAACCTGGGAATTCATTACAGAATTTCAAGTCACCATTTCCATCTGGTTCGAAGAAGAAACCTTCGTCAAGGTTCAATACCACTGGGGTGTCTTTCAACAACTCGCACTCTTCTGTTGACAACTTGATGTGACCCACAGTCCAACATTTGGCTAATAATTGATTTTTGAAGTCCAAAAGTTTTACTGAATTGGCACCGGCACATATAACGGTCTTGGAAGCATAGATCATGGTACCTGAGTAAGTCTTGACACCTACACAGGCACCGCTAGCGTCGTATAACAAAGTATCTGCACTATCGACTACAAACTTGGCACCAAGTTTCAAACATTCCTCGGCAGCGTTATTCAAAGCCAAACTGGCAAATGTCCAACCACAGTCGGATGTTTGATGATACCCTTTCCAGTTTTTGAATCTGTCGTTGTCTTCCAAGCTGAGTTGACTTATATCCGGCGAAGTTGATGCCTGTTGAATAAGGCTAGCGAAATCTTCTGGTGTGTTGAGTTCTTTAATATTTTTACCGGATTCTTTTAAAGACGCCTTCCTAGTATCAATTTCATCATGGGCTTCATCACTAGTACCAGCATATATTATACCGGTCTCATGGAATGCTGGTTTATAAATTGGATCATTTTTCCATTTCTGTAATGATTTCAAAGCCAATTCTGAGTCAAATTTGTCTGAAACTGTTGATTGGAAAATCTTATTAACATCATTACCGGCAGCTAATGGTGATGGTGCTGGATATGGATCCAATATTGTCAATGACTTGTGGCCCTTACGGAGTAACTCAAGAGCTGTAGATAACCCAAAGGTACCTGCGCCGATGATTAGAATATGGTCTTCGGATAACATCTTCCTAGAACTTATTAAACGATTGTGGTGTTTTTTGATAATACCAACTAACAAGACCTCTTCCTAGATTATATAAGATGGACAGAGTAGCTGAGTAGTATGATGGAGTGGACTGACCTTTGCAATATCTAAGATCTGTTGAAATCTTTAATTATCAATCTCTTCCTGTCGTATGATTCAAATACACTACCATCGTCTGTAACTTCCCATTTCGTGTGATAAGACTTGTTTTGTTTTTAGTGACAATAAACCGTGCCAAATTCCAAGCACTGCATCATTCACTGGAGACTCGCATGTTTTGCCGTATCCAGTGCGATGATGTTGATGATGTTTCCTGATCGTTTATTATCACCATTCTAGCTCATCTTGATCTCGTCTCTCTAGAGTTGTGGTTTCATCTCGTGTTTTTTACTAAGTGCGGCAAATTCAACAAAAACTTGAGGCTCTTATCGCTCACTAGTTGAATCGCTATCAATAAGATTGAGATCTCATTTTGCTAAGGCAAGAAAAAATTAAAAAAAATTAGGTACAAAAATTGTGAAATCATCGACCATTACAAGCAAATCAATTGGAAATCACGTGAAAACTAGCAAGCTCAAATGGGTAAGATCAAAGCATTTGTCCCGAGAAGTAGACTTGGTTGTGTTTCTTGTAAGAAACGTAGAGTTAAATGTGATGGTGAGTTAATATTATAGTGGTCAGTTTTTATAGATCAAAATTTACTAATATTGAAATCAGAAACACATCCTAAATGTTTAAAATGTCAGAGATTACAACTTGATTGTAAATATGAGAATATGCTCAGATGGGAAGATGATGCTAGACAGAGAGGAGTCACTTTCGGTCGTTCTTACGAGGCTAGAATGAGAAAACAGAAAGCTCATCCAAAGGATCAACAATTTCAAGGAAAGGATGAAAGTTTAGAACATGACTTGACTTCCTTTGTGGATATAACCACTAAGAGAGGCACCTATTTATTCGTCACATCAACCTTTGAGGATTTCTCAAACATCTATGACATGCAAGATAAGGAAAAGCAAGATGGCTTGGGTAAGAAGAAGGGTACAACGGGAAGAGTAGAAATCAAAGGCGAATACACCAGAAATTCAATTAAAGAGCCACCAACTAACAATTCATTGGCTTCCAGGAGACCTTCATCTGGTTGTTTACTGAAGAGGATAACTGCTGGAGACTTTGTGGATTTAGACAGTTTGGTATTAGATGCTAGCATCGTCAGAAGGAGCTCAGGTGATAAAATGGTCCCGTTCCTTTCCAACTCTATACCAAAGATTTTTTCCTCGCCGAAGACTCATTTTATTGCTGATAACACTTCCCAACGTGCAGCTTTGAAAATTGATGATATATTCTTGCAATCATTTTCATCTCCTCACTTATCTCAACTATCATCGCCTTCGCTGCATTTGGATGAACTGCTCACATTTGAGTCATTCATTCCAGCTTTAACTTTGAGTGAGCAATCATTGACTTTCCAACCTGTGATGACTCCACTTGAGAGAAGTCTTCTTACTTACTTCATTGAATCTATATGTCCTTATTGTGTGTGTTATCCAATGGTGAAGAGAGGCGGACTAAACCATGCATCTGATACGATGTCAGGTAAGACTGTTCCACCAGAATCGAATCCATATTTACATTTAATTGTCCCACTAGCTCTGCGATCCGGATTGGTTTTAAAAGCCGTGGTGGCATCGAGTGCTAAGCAGTTGGCATTATTGGGACTGACCCAGTTCGAAGAGACCGCAAAGAATTATTCATATCAGGTGCTTCAAGAGCTTCCGAAAGTTATAGTACGCAAGGAAGCAGAGAACGAGACAGATTGGGATGATATTCTCGCCACTATGATCATGCTTTGTTTCACAGAGATTTCAGCAAGTTGTAGTAGCTCATGGTTAGTGCATTTGAATGGCGCTAAACAGTATTTGAAGAACTCCTGTATTCAAAACAACTTGAGTCCAATAGGGAAATTCTTTGTACGATACTTCATCTCGCACGAGGTGATGGCTGAAACTGCTTGGGTATACGATTCTCATCAACGCTGCTTGAGGCCAGTCAATGATGATCTTTGTATTGAAGCATTGAAAAGTGATGATGATATCAAGATAGATTTAGTCTTGGGTTGCTCTCCTTACTTGATCAGTTTAGTGCATAGAATATCGGTCTTGGGTAAGTGTTTCGAAGATTTAGAGATGGAAACTCCTGCTGAGCGAGAGGGTCTTGAAAGAGAGATTGTCAATCAGGCTGTTGTTTTGGAGCAATCTCTTACTCATTTAACACAACAGTTACCATTAATGGAAGAAGATGATGAATCTGCTCTTCACATTGAAACTATTGCTGAGATTAAGAAACTAGCTGCGTTAATTTACTTGTTTGCGAGAATTCAATTGGAAATCCAGTTTTACCACAAAGATACAGCAAATATCACCCCCGCTCTTAAGAAAGTGAAAGGGTATATCAAGAGAATCATGCAATTACATAGTACACTTCCTGGGTGTTATGTATCACTTTTATGGCCTATATTCATTATTGGTATTGTTTGTACCGACGAAGAAGAGAGATGGTTCGTGATCGACTCTATGACACAAATGCAAAAACATAGAGAATTGAGCAGTGTTAAGAGTGCAAAGGATGTTGTTCTCAGTGTATGGAGAGAAAAGGATTTGTGTGATCGTATGGTAAGGTGGAAGGATATGATCAAGGGAAAAGCTGCTACAATCAGCTTGGCGTAAAGAATTTGGGAACTTGGTATCGGAATTTTATCCGAGTATAGTTATATAGGTAAGGGAACTGTTTCCTCTTTATACTAAGTGTAAACCGAACTTTGACCGAAACACCGGTACCCTCGGAATAGTTGGTAGATCTCTTCTCCCGACGATAAGCAGAGATCTGAGTTTAAAGGAAAAAACTAAAAAACTAAAATCCTTATCTCGTTTAACTAGATCTCCCAATTTGGAAGCAGGCATCGCCGTCGTCTATAGCTGCGCAGTTTGAAGCTCGTCTACAATACCTTAATTTACAAGACCCAAACTGTATGGGGATCTAGATGAAGATCACACAAAAAAAGTACCAAGATTATGGATATTAGTCAATAGTATAAATCTTTTATCGCTGGCTCTTCTCAAATTGTAAATTGTTAATTCAATCTCATAAATAGATAGATAATATACAAACAACATGACAATACAAGAAGAGAAAGTATCTATCGCCATAGATAGAGGAGGGACTTTTACAGATGTTCTTTACAGAATTGGAGACCATGAAGAAGCTTTCAAACTTCTTTCAGTCGATCCAAGTAATTACAAAGATGCCAATATCGAAGGTATAAGAAGAGTACTTGAGAAAGTCACTGGAAGAAAGATTCCAAGAGGTCAACCTTTGGATACTTCACCGGTTGCATCCATCCGTCTTGGTACCACAGTAGCCACTAATGCCTTATTGGAAAGAAAAGGTGCTCGTTGTGCTTTGATCACTACAAAGGGTTTCAAAGATCTTTTACATATTGGTGATCAATCACGTCCTGATTTATTTGCTTTGAATATAGTGAAACCAGGTGTTCTTTTTGAAAAAGTCATCGAAGTCGAAGAAAGAGTCACAATGCCTGCATTCACTGTTGATCCTACCGGTTACGATGCCATGGACTTATTAGATGATCAAAGATATGTTCTTGGTGAGACTAAAGAGGTATTCGAAATTTTGAAACCACTTAACGCAGCTAAATTGGAAAAAGATCTTATACTGTTAAAACTGACAGGGATAGATTCCGTAGCCATTGTATTCATTCACGGTTTCAATTTCCAGAGACATGAACAAGAGGCTGGTCTGATTGCTCAAAAACTTGGATTTAAGAATATTTCTTTATCTCACGAGATTTTGCCAGTTTTGAAAGCTGTCACTCGTGGTCAATCCACCGTTGCTGACGCTTACCTTACTCCAGTTGTAAAAGAATACATCGCCAATTTCTTGAGTGGTTTCCAAGAAGATTTTGAAAAACACACCAGAGTAGAATTCATGCAATCTGATGGAGGTTTATGTTCATGGAGAAACTTTACCGGTTTGAAATCTTTGCTTTCTGGTCCTGCAGGTGGTGTTGTAGGTGAAGCCAAGACTTGTTACGATCACGACAACAAGATCCCAGTGATTGGTTTCGATATGGGTGGAACCTCTACAGATGCATCTAGATACGCAGGTGAATACGAATTTAGTTTTGAAAGTATCACTGCAGGTATCAAGATCGCTGCACCACAATTAGATATTAACACTGTCGCCGCTGGTGGTGGGTCCATCTTAGCTTACAAGAACGGTGTCTTTGCAGTTGGTCCAGAATCTGCTAGTGCTCACCCTGGTCCTGCGTGTTACCGTAAAGGTGGTCCATTAACCATTACAGATGCCAATTTGTTCACTGGTAGAATCTTGCCTGAATATTTCCCAAAAATTTTTGGTCCTAATGAAGATGAACCTTTAGATTTCGAAATCACCAAGAAGAAATTTGAAGAATTAACAGAGGTCATCAACCGCGATACCCCAGGTTTCCCAAAGACTCCTCAAGAGATCGCATTGGGTTTCTTGAAAGTTGCCAATTTCCAAATGGCTAAACCTATTAGAGATTTAACCGAAGCTAAAGGTCACGATATTCAAAAACATGCTTTAGCCTCATTCGGTGGTGCAGGTGGTCAACATGCTACCTCTATTGCCAAGGTCTTAAAAATTAACAAAGTCATCATTCACCGTCATTCTTCAATCTTATCTGCCTATGGTATCGCCTTAGCTGAATTGGTTGACGAGAAGCAAGAACCTGTATCTGTTGTCTATTCAGAAGGCTCCAGAGATACATTCTTACAACAATGTGCTAAATTAGTGCAAAGATCAAGACAATCATTACTCTCCCAAGGTGTTCAACCTGGGACTATCGACAGCACAATCTACTTCAATATGGGTTACAAAGGTTCCAATACAAGAATCATGATCGCTCAACCTGAAGATAATGATTTTCTTTCAGTTTTCTACAAGACCCATGAGAGAGAATTTGCATTCAATGATGAAAATAGAGACGTCTTGGTTTCTGATATCCGTGTAAGAAGTGTCGGTAGTGCTTCCAACGCCATCACTGAACGTTCTCCATATAAGGATTTAGAATCAGTTAAGAAATTCAAAATCACCGATGCTGATCTGAAACAATTGAAACCAATTGTCTTCGAAGAAGGTGTACGTGACTCTAAGATTTTCTTCCTAGATGACTTGAAAGTCGGTTCCGTCGTCGAAGGTCCAGCTCTTATCTTGGATGCCACCCAGACTTTATTAGTCACACCAGACTCTGTTGCTACAATCTTACCAAGACATGTCATGCTCGACGTCCAAGTCGAGGCAAAGAGCAATGTCAGTACAGATTACGTTGATCCAATTCAATTAGCTATCTTCGCCAACAGATTCATGTCTATCGCAGATGATATGTCAAGAACTTTACAAAAAATCTCAGTTTCTGCCAATATCAAAGAACGTATGGATTACTCATGTGCATTATTCGATAACCAAGGTAATTTGACCGCTAATGCACCAAATGTCCCAGTGCATCTTGGTTCTATGTCCGCAGCTATCAAGTATCAATTAGATTTCTGGGGTGACGAATTGAAAGATGGTGATATCTTGTGTACCAATTCTCCAACCGTGGGTGGTACTCATTTGCCAGATATCACTGTGGTCTCACCTGTTTTCCACGAGGGTAAGATTCAATTCGTTGTCGCTGCCCGTGCCCATCACTCTGAAATTGGTGGTTCCGCTCCAGGATCATCATCCTCTTACGCTAGGGATATCTCAGAGGAAGGTGTCAACATCGAGACTTGGAAACTTGTTCACAACGGTGAATTCGATTACGCCGGTTTACAAAAACATTTCGTTGAAGTTCCAAAATCTCATGGTGTCTCGGGTACTAGAAACATCGACGATAACGTTGCCGATTTGAAAGCACAAATTGCATCTAACCAGAGAGGTATCAATTTATTGAAAGAATTATTTATTGAATACGGTAGTGAAACCGTCTTGTTCTATATGAGAAACGTCAAGAGAACTGCGGAATTAGCCGTTAGAGATTATTTAAAGAGCTTTGCCAAGAAGAACAGAGACCGTTTACCATTAGTCGCTGAAGATTACATGGACGATGGTACTAAGATCAAAGTGTCCATCAGCATTGACGAAGAAGACGGAAGTGCAGTATTTGACTTCAACGGCACTTCGCCAGAGTCATACAGTAACTTGAACGCTCCAAGATCAGTCACATTCTCTGCTGTCATCTATGCATTGAGATGTTTGGTAGACACTGAAATCCCATTGAACCAAGGTTGTTTGGATCCATGTACTTTGATCATCCCAGAGAACAGTTTGATCAACCCATCACCATACGCCGCTGTGTGTGCCGGTAACGGTATGACTTCTCAAAGAATCACTGACTGTATCTTCAAGGCCTTTGGTATAACCTCAGCTACTGGAGGTTGTATGAACGGTTTGAACTTCGGTACCGGTGGTGAGAATGAAAAGGGTGAAATGATCAAGGGTTTCGGTTACACCGAGACTATTGGACAAGGTAACTGTGCTGGTATTCTTGAAAAGAACGGTGAAAGAATCGGGTTCCATGGTTTCTCAGGTACTCAAACCAATATGACCAATACAAAGATCACTGATCCTGAAGTGTTAGAGTTACGTTACCCATGTTTATTGATCCAGTACTGTGTTCGTGAAAACAGTGGTGGTATCGGTAAATTCAACGGTGGTAATGGTCTTATCAGAGAAATTCAATTCAACTCACCTGTTCACTTGTCATTAGTCACACAAAGAAGAGTCTATGAACCATGGGGAGTATACGGTGGTGGAAACGGTAAGAAAGGTGAGAACTACCTTGGAAGAAACAGAGGTCACGGATTCATCCAATGGATCCAGTTACCCTCATTAGCTGAAATCGAGATGAAGAAAGGTGATATATTGAGAGTGTTAACCCCAGGTGGTGGTGGATTTGGTTCACCTGACGACACAGACGAGTTCTGGAGATTAACGAAACCCTCTAAACCACTGTCGTTTACTCCCTTGTCTTCTGGAACCTTAGGGAATTTACAAGACCTGGTAAATGCATCTCAATAGGAAACCTAATTTTAAAGGGAAAAAAAGGGAAACAAGACAAAGCTTTTGTTACATTGTATATCGTGATTGATAATATTCTAGAAGGTAATAAAACAACATATGTAATACTGATGAACAATAACAGACAAGCATTCAACCTCTTTCGGTTGTGATTTCAACTGGCAACAGACTAATGTAAGTCATTCAAAACTGTCATGTAAGTCGTTTTATGATCGTGCATTACTAGTAAACCTAAGAAGAAAAAAAAAAGAATTTCGCATGACCCTAGTTTGCTTCTAGAAAATAAACAGCAATTTTTAGAAGCCAAAGTTGAAGTAACCTGAACCTGCCAACTGCTTGCGGTAGCATAGTGGGGGACATTATAACAGCTGATCGTACTGTCCCACAACAGTATGTTTGATTATTACTTGTAACGAGCAAATATGGTGTTTGAGGGGAAGGGGGAAAAGTAAGTAGTTTTCCTAAAGTGATAAATTAGGAAATCTCTACTCTTGCATGACTAAGAATATTCTCTTGCTTCTCATCAAGTTGCAATTTGACACTAGCTCGTTTCACAATCTCCTCTTTACCTTTATCGTATGATTTAAATTCTCCGCATATAAAAGTTTTATTTTTTCTTTGTTTCGCCTCTTAAGTGCGGCACCCCGAGTTAAAAGCGTTTTCCTATAGATAAGATCGAAGCGATACCATATGGGAATATTATTTTCCACTCTATGCTTCAAAGCATTACATTTATTATTTAGCTATATACCTTGTTCGTAATTTTTTTTTTTTAATCTTCATCTCGGAATCTTTTATTGATTCTATTCATCTCTTCGGAATTCAAAGAGTGTGTTTCATAGTACATGTGAAGATCTTCGTCTCTAGGTCTCTTTGCAGCGGGTTTTGTGAACAAATATCGGATTCCACGAGTCGAGACTTTTGCATTCCCAAACAAAGTGTGAACATTTCCCTTAACATCTCCATACAAAATTTGGTTAATTTCGTAGTCCCATTTGATACAAGTTGGTTCTTCTTGTAGATTTAATGTATACTTGGTCGATAAATCGTTCAAGTCCATCATTTGAAGCTGGTACTTAGAGTCCTCATTAGTGGCTGCAATGAGCTTGGTACCGTCATTAGAGATAGCGAGATTCTGATACTCATTTGAATGTTCAAATTGAGTTCTAGTCGATATTGGGGAATCAAATTTCCTTAAATCGTACACATTCAATTCATTATCCACCGATCTGGTGACAATTTGATTCTTACTGAAGTTATTCACCACTAGGGAGAACACTCTAGAAGTCTTGTTGATTGCTTGTAATGGTTTTTGCAAATTATTGATATCATAAATGGAAATAGTACCACTAGAATCGGTAGATACCAAATTCTTTTTTGAGTTCCCACAATATGCAATATTGTCAACAGAAGTTCTTGCTCTTCTCAAGTCTCTATAATACGCTACCGAGACTTGTCTCTCTTTCGCTAAACTCCATGTCCTGATAGTGGCATCCCTACCACAAGTGATCACCTCGTCGTCTTCAAAGAGACCATCCTCGATAACATTAACATGACCTTTAGTCAAACTGTAATCCTGTAAATAGATATCTCCCCGGGGCAGTTTCCAAAGTTCGGTCCCATTGGTATCTAAAATCTTGAAAATTGAATAATTGGGTATCACTAAAAGATTATGACTCTTTCTATCACTAACCAATCCCGTAATCACATAATTACCAGACTCAGATGTCGCTCCGAATTCACTCAAATTGATCTCCTCTTTGAAAGGGTTTTGGCTATGGAACGCCTTATATTTATTTAATTGTAAATGATTATAATGGAAAAGTTTCACTGTGGAGTCCTGAGATCCCACTACGAACTGAATCCCTGGATCTTCGACCTCCAATGCCGTCACACGTTGGTCTCCTGTATGTATTGTGAATTCGTGGGTGATAGGATACGTCTCATACCCGTCGTCTTCGTCGTCTTCGCTATCGCTGGAGTCATCATCTTCACTAGAATCTTCATCTTCACTTGCAGCCACCCTTTCAAACTTTCTCAGTCTTCGTAATTTTAAAAGATCGGTATAATCCATCCGTCTGCAAGCTTCTATCCTCTCTTCCACTTCCTCCTGTGACAATTCTCTCATCTTGAGTAATCAGTGTAATGAGATGAATATAAACCAAACTCTTTTCCACAATTTTTTAAAAATTATTTTTTTATGCAATTTATAAATTTAATCAGATTATCTTATTTAGTCTCTTGAATGAGATTTGGATCCATTACCACAAAGAGATTGATGCATTTTGTCAAGACTGAAGCTGCCAGAGAGGGCAGAGAGCATCAAGTTTATTCTGCCAATTCTGGCGCTAGAATTGTCGCTGGATGTATCCCATTGAACGAAGAGAGAACTAAAGTGATAATGATCACTTCATCAAAGCATCAAGATCGCTGGGTTATCCCGAAAGGTGGTGTGGAATCTGACGAGGCTGATGATTTCTCTAAAACGGCAGAGAGAGAAACTTGGGAAGAGGCAGGCACCACCGGGAGAATCACGAAGAAATTGGATGTGATGCAAGATCATCGCTTTGTTAATAGATCAAAGGATTCTAAAGTCGACTTAATGATCGATGGTGATGAGATTCCTAAATCTGAGTTCCACATCTACGAGATGATCGTCGACGATTTGAGTGCCGTGTGGCCTGAAAGTTCCAAAAGACAGAGAAGATGGTGTACGTATTCAGAAGCCAAACATGAACTTTTAAAATCAGATAGACCCGAGTTGCTTGAAGCATTGGGTCTTAGTTCTATATCCAAGGACATCATTCATCCGGATTTCGGAGAAGAAGGTACCACCGTTGACCATGAGGTTAAAAAGGACGAATATTAGTTAGTTTTTACGTATTTTATGATTTAATTTGATTTTAACTTTTAATTATTATTATTATTTATAATTGGATTTGGTCTTTAATTACCACCACCCAAAAACCCACTCAACAAATTCAGCATCATATTATTCTGTTTTTGTAGAACTGCAACATTGAAATATGTCAGTCCTATGTAGTCTACTTGTGGTAATAAATCCAATTTTTCTATATCTGTCTTGTACTTATTAACTAATGTTCTGTAAACTGATGACATCTCAGGGTTAGATTTACTAACTGCTAAAATTAATAATTGGAAAAAATTCAATACTTTGTAATCATCATCTTCGAAAATCAATAAACCCTTTGAGTCTTCATAATTATTTAATTTAAAATTTTCAATTAATTGCTTTAACCCAATTGATGCAAATTTTATATTACCCACATAAAGGTAATTCACAACTAATCTACCTATCAAGCTAGCAGGTGGGAATTTGGCACTATATTTCTCATACAATTGACTCAACAATTGGATATACAATTCTAAAGCATTGGTATTATTACCACATAATACTAATAAACTTTCTACAATATCGTA
This sequence comes from Nakazawaea wickerhamii, assembly GCA_030567635.1. NCBI lineage: Eukaryota > Fungi > Ascomycota > Pichiomycetes > Alaninales > Pachysolenaceae > Nakazawaea > Nakazawaea wickerhamii. The sequence goes on from JAJLSR010000009.1 coordinate 92,045, forward strand.
ATTATCAGAATTACCACTCTTGATGAATTTTTCAGCAAATAAGAAATTCAACAGTGGATCCCCTAATTTATATGGACTTACCCTTATTGAATACGTGATAGCTTCTTTAGATAATGCTTTTAAACTTGGATCATCATTAGGGAATTTATTAAGTAATTGTAATAATTTTGGCAATTGTGATTCTTTATATAAATTATAATCCAGTTCTTGTAATTTGAAAATCTCAATTACTCTGAAAATGGTATCATAAGCAGCAGAGAATTGCTTATGATCTAATAATGTCAACGAAGCATGATATAACAATTCGATGGCGTCACTATAATTCTTGGCTGGGATATATCTATTGACAATGGTTTGTAACGTAAGAAGAGCCTCATAGTATGACCCATCAGCTATCTTGACATTGAATCTCTTCAATGTCTTCAGCAACTTGGCATTACCTGGTGTACTCATTGCTCTATCTCTATCTATCTCTTCTAATTGACATTTTACATCTTTGCCTCACTTTTTCCAATTGAACGACAAACCATGGTCGTGTCCGAATGACTCAAAAAGTGATATCAGCGTTTCTTGTACAATTCAAATCACGATCTCTGTGTATTTGTTACATCTATTAGATCAGTAGTTTGATTAAGATATTATTGGATAATGAATGTGGATAATGACTCAATCCAAGTGATTGACGAGAACAAAGTCTTCAACAGCAATCTTCTACCTTATTTGACAAAGTATTACCAAAAAGAAGATGATTCCGGTTTAAATTACCATATAGTATCTGTTTTTGGATCACAATCAACAGGTAAATCAACATTATTGAATCATTTATTCGGTACTAGATTCGATGTAATGTCTGAAAACCAACGTCAACAGACCACTAAAGGTATATGGTTAGCGCACGCTAAGGATGTGGCCCATACTAGTAGTTTAGAGTCCGGTTCTAATAGTAGTATATTTGTGATGGATGTTGAAGGTACCGATGGTAGAGAAAGAGGTGAAGACCAAGATTTTGAAAGAAAATCAGCCTTATTTGCCTTATCTACTTCTGAGATCTTGATTGTCAATATTTGGGAACATCAAGTTGGATTATATCAGGGCGCTAATATGGGACTTTTAAAGACTGTTTTTGAAGTAAATTTAGCGTTGTTTGCACAAAATAGAAAGAAATCATGTTTATTATTTGTCATTAGAGATCATATTGGTGTTACACCATTGGAGAATTTATCGAGAACCTTGACTGAAGATTTAGATAAGATTTGGTCACAATTGAATAAACCTGCCGGTACTGAGGATTCTCGTATTTCCGATTTCTTTGATTTGAAATTTTGGGCTTTACCACATAAATTATTACAAAATGATCAATTCTTAGAGAAAGTGGCAGAATTGGGTGATGCTCTCTTACTGAAAGACATGTTATTCAGTAGTGATTATCATCGTCAAGTACCAATTGATGGTTGGTCCATATATGCACAAAATATATGGGAACAAATTGAATTGAATAAGGATTTAGATTTACCAACACAACAAATCTTAGTGGCTAGATTTAGATGTGATGAAATTGCTAATGAATCATATGATAATTTTCATGGTCAATTCAACAACTTAGATACATCAGATGAATTACCAAAGATAGGTACTGATATCGAGACATTGAGAACTAAACTGTTACAAGAATATGATTTAAATGCTCTGCGTTATACCAAGACTGTTTATCTGCAAAGACGTGTGTTATTAAAGCAAAAAATCGATACTCAAATTAAAGAATTATATGACACGCTTCTTTCATCACTTAGCAAGCAATCTATAAGTAAATTCAAAGATTCATATGTTGTCAATAAGAAACAAAAGGGATCTACAGTATCGATGCTGTTACAAATTGCATTTGAATTAGCATTATCACATTTCAATCAAGAATCTAAATTCTTGTCAATATTGGATGATAATGAACAACCAGTTTTCAATAATGAAAAAGAATTAGCTGAATTGACTACCAAATTAGTTGATATCGCTAATAAGGAGAAAGAAGAAGAATTGAAATTATTAATTAAGAAATTATTGAAAAAATTTAATAATAATTTTAAAGATATCGTTTATGATAATCTTTCTAACCCACATGAAGAAAGTTGGGATAAAATCTTGGAAGAATTCCATACATTGGTTGACTCATTGTTGAGTAAATATAAAAATGGAGACTCGTATGATTTCGAATTAGAATTAACACCAGAATTAAATGAATCCACCTCCAAAGATATCATACAAAAATGTTGGATTGCATTTGATCAAATAATTCATGATTTCACTACAGAAGACAACGTATTGAACATTTTGAAAAATAAATTCGATGAATTCTTCCGTTATGACGAGAAAGGGTTACCTAAAGTATGGGAATCCACCGTGGAGATTGATAATTCATTCACCATTGCCAGATCTAAGACTTTAGAATTGTTACCAATCTTGGCAATTGCCAAGTTATCTTCAAATGTTGAGATCTTGCCTGAAGTTTCTATCGAACAAGACCAAGACGATGATGACGAAGATGATGAGCATCAATTTGCTCATCTCTTATCTGCAAAGCAAGAACAATCTGTAATTGCCAAATTTAAGAAGCAAATTGATTTGATATATACAGATGCCAAGAGATCTATTGTCCATTCCAAAACATCGATCCCATTATATTTCTATTTGTTGTTATTAGTGCTTGGTTGGAATGAATTTATGGCAATCTTAAGAAGTCCAGTGTTATTCACTTTCTTATTGATCTCATTACTGGGATTCTACGTTGCTTATAACTTACAAATGTTAGGTCTGATAATGCATCTCTCGATGACCATGATAGACCAGACACAGAAGATGGTTAAGGAGAAATTAAGAGAAGTCTTGATTGAAGACCAACCACAAGTTGTAAATGAAAAAATATCACTGGAGAAAAGTACATAGATAAGTATGTATATAGCTTTAAAGAAAAACAAAACAAAAAAAAATTACAATTTGTAAACAATTTAGCAATTGATATAAAGGATGAAAGTACCCAAGATCTGGAATCATATCAGCGTACCCAATGACGGTGGCAATTACTTATATGGGATCAGTATAGACAGTGTCAATCAAAGTTACGATTTCATAATAACTGATCTCTCAACAAAGTTTTGGATCGAATCTGTAGATAATACCCGATTACTGATTAAATTAGATGATAACGGTATTGATATAATATCGAAGGATAAGACTGTGGATTTCTTGAATTTACTCCAGCGACTCGTTGATAGTGGCTCGAACGCGACTTTGAACAGTAAAGTGCCCAGTCAGTTCGTTATGAAGTTATCGAACGCGAAGTTAGATTGGACTTTCAAGCTGAGCGTGAGAGAAGACGATGAGCTTGATAAATTGATGAAATTTCAAATGTTTAATTCGATAAGTATTCAAGCGAACATTAATGACGAGTTACAAAGAGTCATTAGAGTTAAGGATCGTATTATACAGACGTTATTGGAAAATTTCTTAGAACTTAATAATTCATATAATAGTAGTTTAGATGAGAATGAAGCAGATTTTCAAACAAAAGTGGAAAATAATAAATCATTAAACAAATTGTTTCCTGACACAATGAAGAAATCTTTGTTGAAATTCAATTATCAATCAATGGTAGATGAAATACCCAAGGATGAAAATATATGGAAACTGATTAAAAATTCGATCAATGAACGTGAAGTATGGGGTTTAAGTGATCGATACACAGTAAATGATACAAGACAGGCAAGACCTATTCAAAACCAACGAGTAAAGAATTCGGATTTTATAAATTTTGATGATTTACCAGCTAAAGAAGATTCAATAATGAGATCACTTTCACCAAAGAGACGTAAATTAACTACAGATCATGAATTTAGTACAAGGGATGTTAAAACTGAGCAAAAAACAAATCCAACTCCATCACCTTCACATAAGAAATTTGGTGTTATAGGAGAAATGACACCTTCAAGAAAGAGGAAATTAAAAGCTGGTACTTCAAGCCCTATTAAGGCTCCTAGATTAATATAAAATTCTTACATGATTGTAATATAGATATTAAATAACTTTTCGTTTACTCGTACATTAACTGAATATATAAATTAAACTCCCTTTTTAAATAACAAACCCAAACAGTAGAAATCAAATATGCAATTAACTAAGAAATCAAAACATGCAAAATGGTAAATGGTAATTAAGCGACAATTGGTGTAAAAGTTGGAGCATCAATGTAAATTGTGACTGCCTCGGTAGCGGTAACGACTTGTGTAACGGTAGCGACAACGACCAGAACTGTTGAAGTTTCATAGATGGTTTCTACTCTAGCAGCTGGAGCAGCTTGAGTTAAAGTTAATGAAACTAATAATAATGATAAAATACTTGTGAAATTCATTTTTATATTTATTTATAATGGTAATTGTTAATGATTGTTAATGATATAGAATCATTCAAGATAAAACAGGGAGAATAATCCATGAGTTATATATAAAAAATTTTCAATTGAACTTCATCCATCAACATCAGTTAAACAAATCTGCTCAGCGTTAAGTTGAATCTCAAAATATGATCAATTAGGAAACTGTGAAAAAAAAATTTGAAAAAAGAAAAAATTAATGCAATAATCGAAAGTAAATTGTGCTTTATACATAATATTGCATTCGGCTAGAATCAACTACATAAATTGCATAGTTACGGTAATTTTAATTTTTTTGGTTTCTATTTGAAAAATTTGAAAAATTTACTAACAATTTTGAGGCGCGTAGAATTAGTTTATACGTTTATATCGAGCAAAGGGATGAACTGTGCAATGTATGTTGATCTTGTTCAAGCACAATTACGTGTATTATAGCATGTGTTTCATGGATGTATATAATAATTTAATAAACAAGTAATATTGATTAAAAGCAATCAATTAATACTATAACAAGGATATACCATAATATGAAACAACAGGGATAGTATCAAATCCTGACACTTGGTACTTCAAACTGATATACCACTATAGTCAAAAAAAAAACTTGGCCTAGTAAGATAAAATGAGTGGTTCCACCTCTAAGAAAAACATTTCTATTTAATTGCGCATTAAAAAAATGTTCCATTAATATTCGGCGATGCATGTATAATGTATAGAAATGCATATTAAAAAATATGTTGGTATCTATAAGAATGTTTGTTGAGTTTTAAAGCGTAACCGGAGGGTGAACGGATCTGAAGGGGGGGGTTTCAGGTTAAAGTAAAAGGTAAAAATAGAAATTCTATTATTGAATATAGATCACCATAAGACCATAATTGCTAAAAAATATTAAATTGACTGATTCATACCGAGTACTATTATCAGTTTAATTAGTACCATCGATGATCAATACTTAGCTCCTGACATTAATAACAATACTATTAACGAATATTTATTAGCTGGGGGTTGTTATTGAAGAAAGATTTCTTTTTCATTAACAAATATTTCTTTTTGTAACAATAGTTGTTAGTTGCATTTAAATTGCATATTTTGAAACTTAAATTTGGGGTCATTTGATCAATATTAAAAAAATAAAAAAAATCAACTAATTATTTTTTTTCATTTTCTACAAACTGAAAGATATTTTAGTAACTAAATTATCCTAATATGTGATAGGAATCGTATCCTATCTGGGTATATGTCATTTTTCTTTACTAAGTACACGATAACTAATTCTAAATGAAATAGTCATAGATAGATGGAAAAGATATCTTTACTGATCTACTTGATTCTCGAATATCTGCAAGAGAAGATGACCATACTTGAAGAGGGTAGATCCTCCATGTTATTCATAATAAATGACATAAGCTCCAAGGGTTAACTACAAACAATGTTGATCAGTAATATTTGTGAATATTTATTGTTCTGTGAGGAAAAAATTTTCCATATAATTTTTTAATTTTTATTGATTGCGCGTGCATCCCGTGGATGATATTAAATAATTACATAAGTTGAGTTAAATATTATTTTCACATGCATTAAAATCACATATTTCTTCTGGAATAGATATTTAATTTTTTATAATATACACGAAATTTTTATATAATTATTATTATTCAAACGCGATCAATTAACCTAATTGAGTAATTTGTTCAATTAAATTTTCCCATCTTTTAATTAATATCTTTAATGCATCTTTATCTCTTTCATCTTTATCTTTGTATAACCCATTTAATATCATTACCCAAAATTGATAAAATTCATTTAATCGTAACAGGGAATCAGGTAATTCACAAAGTAATTGTATTTTATCAAATTTCCTTTCATATTGCTTTTTCAAATTAATTTCAATTATGTACTCTTTAAAAACTGGTATCCAATATTGAATTAATACCGTAAAAATATTTGTTAAATTAGTACATCTTTTATAAGAAATCAATTCTAAATCATCTCCATAATTTAATTGCATAATTTTATCAACCAGTGAAATTAATAATGAACTGATTTCATCATAAATTATCTTAACACCTTCATGGAAATCATTCACATCGTTAATGAAAAATTGACTTTCTTTTAAATTTTTCTGCTTTTCCAAATAATTATCAGGAAATTCAATATCCATTGAATCATCAATAATTTCATTCTCCCTGTTATTACCTCTTGTTAAATTTTCTTCAATTATCGTCTTTATTATCAATTTAGCATTCATCTTAGGTCTATAACTTATTGTTAATATCCCATTTGATAACAGTTTCATACAAAAATTCTTATCATTTGATAATAATATAACTAAATGATTTGGATTGGCATCTTGGATATATAAACAACAATCTAATATAGAATCATCCTTTATTGTGGTCTTATCCAATTTCTCATCAATTCTTTGTCCTCGCACCAGTGGATTTGATGTCGCTAATTGGTTATAACACCAATCATTTGCCCATCTAGCTAATTGTGATATGGATTTATTTGATAATAATTCATTATCATTATTTTGTTGTTTAGAATTTTTCAAACCATCCAATTCTTGCATTGTCGTTCTTGGTATTATCAATTGATATGATTCTTTGTAATTTTGATATAATTTCAGTAATTCATCAATTATATCAAGATGTGATAATATAAAATTTGTATCAATAACTAAAAAAATCAATTTTTGTGATGGTATTGAGAATGGTGATGTATCATCGTTATCTAATATCGATATAGGTTTCTCCCATTGTTGCTCCTCTAATCGCTGTGTACTGACCAGTGCAGTGATAGTCTCCACTTCCCTCGAATCATCTGATCCAATCATCACAATATCTTCATCCAGTTGACGCTGTGGTTTTTGTAAATTTAAATCATAAATCAGTTGATTGATCTTATACTCCATACTGCCACCATTGGCGGTCTGCTCTTTCCGCGTGGTGATGAATCTCTTACTATCATCTCGATTTAAACCTTCATCTGAATATATCGAGGGTAATTCGGGCATTTTTTACACCTCCTTATCCATAATGTCATCTCATATTTTTTTGCACCACGCCAAAGAAAAAAAAAGATCAACTTTTCCTTAGAAACTTTCTTTAACCGCTTAGACTGCCTATTACAGTATAAATAGAGGGATATCTAGAAGTTAATACTTTCTAATGTCTGATCTAATTAAATTTAATTTAATGTATGAACCACGGGAAATGCCAAGTTTCAATCTTCCGCCTTACAAGATGGCATATGCTTTCTTAAGCATTATCATGAGTACATAAAATGATTTAGAGACTTATTTTTTTAAAATTTAAAGTATGCTCCCGCAAATCCTTGCATGTTTTATTTGTAAAAGTACCTTATTAAAACGCCTTTTTTTTAGTTGTTATTTTAATTTCATGCTTGACATTAAATGAGACAATTTCTATGTGATTCACAAAGGATTTTTGTAGCCTAGTAACATTTTAGCCAGTATTCGTTGAAAAGTTAATTTGAAATTGACTTAGTTACATTAGAGATATAAGATGTTGAAAGATCCCGTTAAATTTTAATCGAAACTCTATAATTCAATAAAGATGAAGTTAAATAGCTATACAACAATTTTGTGTCTTATACCATTGATTGAATGTGCTGCGTTAAGACGTTTTACAAAGACATGTACAATAACTTCAACTTTTACACATCATATAGAAAGTACAGTGACAACGATAACTGATTGGGATATAATTACAGACACTGTCACTGTGCCACTAGTGACTGTGACATTATACGAATAGATGGAGAGAGAGAGAATTGAGAGAATTGAACTAATATGGGGTTTATATTCTCATGGGATTGGAGTTTTAAATTTTTCAAATATAATGAAAAAAGTTATGATTTTTAACAAATAAAATTTATATATAGAGCAATGCTAATTTTAATGAAATTTTAAGTATGATATAATGTTTATGTATTTAATTTAATGTATTCAATTTAAACAAGATGTAATGTATCATAATTCTATTGTTAAATAAAGACCCCTTATAATAAAAATACGAAAAATTCAAACACAATAAAAAAAAGGTATTTCAATTAAAGATGCATAAAACAAGGGATCATTTCTATGACAATAAATTAATTTTAAAACATGATGATTTTAAAATAAAATTAATAATAATTTACAAATAACAAGATATATTTCAATAAGCCACGGTAAATCAATAGAAACCGGGGCGGTATAACTGCATAAAAAATAAAAAAACCGTTGTTAAGTTGATTTTAACGCACTACTTTAACTCAATCTTTCTTGAAAAGTCATTCTTTTTCTATGTGTTGCTATGTGAACAACATTTTTTGTTTAAGATTAAGTTAATGCATTAGTTTATACATTTACCTCGTTTAACTTTTTTTTTTACTTTCTAACGGTTTCGTAGTGAATTATTGGATGATTAAAGTTGTTCAATTACAAGGTTTAATTTTAATGGTATGATTAAGATATGTAGTTAATCTAGTGGAGAATAATTCGCTATTTGAAATAAACAATATAGTTTATGAATTAACGAGATTCAAATTTATTTTCATAGTAATACATTTTTACCTTCTTTGCATCCTTATTTAATTTTTTTTCTTATATGTATGCAGTTTCAAGTACTTTATGTATTTATTTGATATTTTGAGGTTTTACATCCGAACCCTATATAAAAGTATTTTTCATATATATTTTATATATATTTTTTAACCCTATTTCATTGGATGAATTGAATTGGGTATTCTTGGACTGATTAAACCTGGTCAATTCAATGCAAATCTGTATAAATCTGTATTATTTGACTATTGTAAATACAATTCTCCACTAGTCAATAACTATAAGGCTTGGCAAATTTGATAATCAATTTAATCAAAAAAAGTGTACATTTAATTACCAATTTGGTATCTCCATATGATATTTAAATTTTAAAATAATATAATCATTACCAATTGCATCCAATTACCCCAGCTAATATAAATTATAAAAATTATTTTAGGAAATTTCTTAAAAAGGATATTAAACTAAAACGAGAATGATCAATTACTTTGACAATTACATTTATACCCCTCATTGCATTAGAATGAACTCACACAAAGCATCAATTTAATTAAAATAAATTTCTTATAACATATCAATAACGATAGTGTCTCCTTTGACTTCAATTTTTAAAATTAAAAATTACGCGCATTTAATCTTATCTTAAGAATATTTTATTACTGTATTTAAAAATTTATTTAACATATTCACTGAAGGGTAACTTCTTCTTTGAATTTGATTGATTATATGAATACGTCAGATTAGATTGTCGTGTCTGGTCAACTGGATCTTTTTGGTTTGTGTCAGGTTCATTATTCGATTTTAATAATGATACTAGTATCGTTATAGCTAACATACTTGTTATCAATATGGGGATCTTGTTATTGGATTCATCAGGATTTTGATAATCCCTACTAGCGTACATTGCACTATTTCTCATATGTTTAATATTATTTGAATGGGTCCTCAAGAATTGATTTGCATAATCGTTATTTTTAAAACTATGATTCTCAGTATACCTCTTATCAACGTTAATATTTTTTTGTAAATGCTTTTCATAATCAAAATGTGGTACATCATTAACTGCATAATCTCTATATTCACCTGTGAAAATTGTCTTAAAATTTGATGATTTATTATTACTATTGGAATAATGAACTCTATTCCTACTGGAATTTAATCCACTTGGTTTATTAACATTTCTTGTACCATAATATTTCTTGTGAAATTCTTGTCTATTAATCTCTTGCTCTCTTGTTATATTAACAGAATTTTGTGAATCAAATTTTTTTTTCATCACTTTATCAGATAACACTTCATATGATCTCGTAACTTTAATGAAATTTTCATTATTCTGTTTCATTTCACTCTCTGATAACGAATTATTTAAATCAGGATGATATTTTTTCGATAATTCCCTATACCTCTTCTTAATATCCTTTTGAGTGGCATTTGTTGGTAATCCTAAAATCTCATAATGATTCGGTAATGATGATAAAAATCTTAAACCAAAATTGGGTATCCTTTGTATTCCAATACAATTACTATATATTGAAAACATCTTTATTAATCTTAATAAATTGCTTCTCCGCCTTAATCTTAATTGATAATATTAAAAGTATTTCAAATCATTTACATTAACAATATATTTTTTTCATCAATTATTTGAAAAATTTAACTATAAAATCAAAGGGAATTAAACTCCATTGAATAAAACCCGATCTCGAACTATGCCAGATCCTGTATTTCACAACGGTTTAATTGCATTTATCCTATAGTAATAAATTTGATTTTTTGATTTTTAAAAAAACCCGCGCAGGTCACGTGACTTGGGGTTAATCACCGATAGGAATTATTATACAAGATTATCGTACAAGTTATATATTATCATTCAAGTTATACATTATCATCAGTTGCTACATCATTATTATTATCATTATCTTCATCTGGTGGCTCATCACTAAAATCCAATTCTAACCAACTAGGCCAACCTAATTCTGTTATAATTAAATCTTTTAACATCTCTGTTAAAAATTTTTCAATTTTACCAATATTCCTTAAAATTGATCCATCAACATCCTTTGATTGTCCTAATTCACTTTCAATTTTTAAATTCTTTATAATATCAATTCTATTATTATTTTGATTATTTAATGAACTCGTATTTAATGTATTAAGAAAATGAGAACTTGTACCTGTGGAAAATCTCAGTGTCGAGTTATTATACGTTAACGGTACTGATCCCATATACGAATTTGACCTTGAATTTGGTATATCCAGTGAGGGTAATTGCATTGGCAGTTCCGAAGGTTCTTCTTCATTAGGTTCATCCTCTACATCACATAAGAATGATATAAATGATTTCTTTCCTATATTAGTTATTGCAGCTAATGAATGTATTGCTAATTTGGTTAATTTTAATTTAATCGGTAATGATATAAAATTTGTTGATGGATAATTTAATAATAAATTTGTTTCTAATTCCATATATAAATCACTTTGAAAATTAAATTCTACAATTAATTGTATATCTGTCTCATTGGGGGTATCACCATCAGATTCATAAAATTCTGTAAATGGATTACCAACATGTCTTATTGTTATCTCAGGTGCTGTCTTACCTAATGAGAATGCTCCAACATTTAGTTGATCAAGATACGAGGGTAGTTCTAAATTATGTAATTGGGTATTAAGAAACAACCTTAATTTCTCATTTAATCCAATATCATTCGTGATACTATCCCAATCAATCTCTAATGACATTGTATCGATATATGTTATACACTTTTATCACATAACGCGGCATGTAAATTTTATATTTTTTTAAAGCCTTAGAGATTGTATGGAGATTGTACTACAAGGGTGATATGAAGAACAGTATACTTTAAGAGGTTAGTGAAGAGTGGTATGGATATATATGTAAGTATATTCATATATTACCGAGTCATTATGTATTACAATTTAAATTGAGTGTTATAACCAACTGATAACACATCAACCAATGATAAAAATTTGAATAGTAAGACAGAAATCTCTCTAATAATCTAATAACAAAATCTGTAAAGACCTAGACATATTAATAATTATTATTTAATATAAATACTATCTGATATAATTGATATAATAATAGGCAATCACTCATATAAAATCATACAAACTGATTACTCACTATTTACCACTCTTGACATCACTTAACTTGCGGTGGATTTCTATTTGTGTGATAAATTTTTGTTTAATAATTTTTTTTCTCATTTTCAATGTGGGAAAACTTCATTTGCTATTGCATCGGGGTCTAGTCTTTCGATTATTTATTAATACACTTGTATATATATATATATATAATCTATATTATCACTTATAGAGTATTGAGATATATAGAGTTAGACAAGATGTTTTCAAAGAGATTTATTATATCACAAACGAGAAGGCTACACTCGTCTTCTAGATTACTAAACAAATCTAATAATGGTACTGCAGTTATGTTTATGAATATGGGTGGTCCATCCAAAGTTTCAGAAACTTATGATTTCTTATATAGATTATTTTCAGATAATGATTTAATTCAATTTGGTAGATTTCAAGAATTATTACTGAGATTTATACTGAAAAGGAGAACGCCTAAAATTGAAAAATATTATGAACAAATAGGTGGTGGATCCCCTATAAGATACTGGTCAGAGTATCAAGTGGGAAAAGTTTGTGAAAGATTAGATAAGATTAATCCAGATTTCGCTCCACACAAGCCTTATGTCGCTTTCAGATATGCTAGCCCTTTAACTGAAGATACTTTACCACAAATGTTAAAAGACGGTGTCACCAGGGCGGTGGCGTTTTCTCAGTATCCTCAATTTAGTTATTCCACTACTGGTTCGTCAATAAATGAATTATATAGACAATCTTTGAAATATGACCCGGAACAATCAATAAAATGGTCCGTGATAGATAGATGGCCAAAACATCCAAGTTTAACTAAAGCCATAGCGGAAAATGTTAACAAAAAATTACTGGAGTTCCCAGCAGAGGTACGTGATGATGTCGCTATTGTGTTTAGTGCTCACTCATTACCAATGGAAATCATTAATAGAGGTGATTCATACCCTGCGGAAGTCGCTGCCACTGTGTACGCCACTATGGAGGAATTAAATTTTAAAAACCCATATAGATTAACATGGCAATCACAAGTTGGACCTAAACCATGGCTTGGTGGGCAAACGGATAAACTTGTCCCATTTTTGAATAAGAAGAATTACCCCGGTGTTATATTAGTGCCTGTTGCATTCACCTCAGATCATATCGAGACGTTACATGAGATCGATATCCAATTAATGGAGATGTTAGCACACCCTGAAACAGTTAAGAGACTGGAATCGTTGAACGGCAGTGAAACTTTCATTGACGGCTTACTGGATATCGTTAAGGATCATTTACAAAAAGGACAATTATATTCCAAACAATTACTATTAGATTATGAATTTGCAGGTGATTTTACACAAAATAAAATTTTTAATCATCCAAGTGATTTTTTCCAGATTTGATTTAAATTAGAATATGTATATAGATACCCTTTATTATTTTAATTCAAATCATTATTTATACGTCTATAAAAGTATCAACTACTCTCCTCTGCACTTGTATTACTAGCAAATAATACATCAAATGGATTTTGACTCATCGGTTGTGGTGGGATCTGGTTGTTCATCGCATTGGGCAACACCAGTTGCAGCTGGGCGTTACCCAAGGCGGCAATCAACGGCGTCGTTACTGGTGGTAGGCTAGCTTGAATATTGTTTAATTGTTGTTGTTGCTGTGCATTGGATAATTGTTGTTGTTGATGGAATGGTGGGAACGCAGATATCGATGGGATCGACGATAGCGGTGGTGGATGTGAGGCTAGTGCGGATTGTGGTGGCATGGTGTTGTTCGTAGTGTAGTCTTCATGGATAGCACTGTATTGTTGATTATCGTATATTGATTTGAAAGTACTGTTTTCTAACATTATAGTGACACCCTTTGTCAGTTTAGTTAACAGTGCCAAACTTGGTCTTAATTCATTCAACACTGGTAAATCGTTAATCGAAGATTTTGTGGTGTTTAAGATATTGATTATAGATTTCAAAAACAGATTTGTATCCTTGTAAAATTTCAATTTATCCTGTTGTTGTGGTATTGATGTACTCACTGCATGTAATGAACTCTTTAAACTCTTTGTAGATTCAATGGCAATCACACAAATACTTGTCAAATCCTTGATTTTGGCAGTGACTGATTCACTTAACAGGATAGGTTCCTCAGATCCAGATGTTGAACCGTTAGATCTCGAGGCGACATTATTCATCGCTGTAGCGTTTATGGCGTTGGTCAATTGACTGAATACAATTTGAGCTGCTGAGGTGGCACTATATACACTCTCAAGCAATCTTTCATCACTAACTTGAGATGGATTTTGTTGTGCTGATTGTATTTGAGGAGTATTCAATTGTTGAGCAATACCTGTGTCAATACGTAGTACCGGTGGTTGTTGACCACCCTGTGTGAATGGCAGATGATCATGCTGCTGTGGGATCCTTGTTTTCAGTGTATTGTCAGATTCTTGTGATAAGTTTGGATACATGATACGACATGCATTGAAAAATTCCATTAATGATCCGTAAACGTTAAGGTATAATGACCTAGTGACACTGATATCGGCATTAGCAAAGAAATTCAATCTATTTTCTTGAACGAAATGCAACACTTTCTTATTCATTGTGAGCATGTTGACAATATAATACAAGATCTTATCGATCAACTCTGTGGTCTCCTTTTGATCTGTATCAACTTTTTGAAGTGCCGAGAAGGAATCTATTAATTCCTTGCAAGATGATAACATATCGATCATCCTCGCATACACTTTCTTACTTTCACAATAATTAACAAGCTCGCTTAAATTATGATGAAGTGTCTTGGAGATGTGTAAAAGCTTCTTAGAGACATCGATAATGACAATATCCCTTGGTTTATTCACTTCTTGTAACGTTGATAACCTTTTGAAGTAAATTTTCTGTTCCATCTCTTCTCTGTTGTCGTCTAACAGATTGCCCAAGGAGGACAAATCTGTATTTGATCTCCCGTCATTTCGCGTTTGTACAGTTTGGGCTCTTACTCTATTCACGGAACTTGTTGAAGTACCAGCAGATCCCAAGGGAGACATGTTTTGTTTGATCAAATCCGGTTGTGAAAGAGAATGCTGATGGGACAGTTTTTGTCCCTGTGGTGTATGTTGCAGATGAGTTCTTTGTACCAGAGATGATGGTTGTGGTGGTTGCTGTGCTTGTTGAGGTGGTGGTTGTTGCTGTAATGGTTTCAGTTCTTGTGGTAACAGTTGTGATTTTGGAGGAGTTTGTAATTGTTGTTGTTCATGTACTTGCTGTAATGGTGAGATGTCATCTTCCGGAGATGCTACAGAGGGATATGTATTTTTCTTATTAACGATGAATCCCATTCTCTTTGCAGCCTTGCTAGACACATAGTCACTTGAGATACTTTGAGTCCTCTCTATTACAGGTTCAGTTATCTCCTGGATCTTACTGTCCAAGTATTTACCATGCTCACTGATATAACTTTTCAATTTTGTTATCCAGTCATCCTGTCCATTTTGTAGTACATTGATCAAACTCAACGAAGGTTGAATTAAAGGATTATTTGAGACTTCTAAGATCCTCAAATTACTCATCTCTGCTATAGATGAGGGCAAATATTCGAATTTATTATCCTTAAGACTCAAGACTTTCAAATTCACCAAGTTACCTATATTTAAGGGTAATTTTCTAATGGAGTTTTCACTAATATCCAAGATCTCTAATCTATCGAATGAACACAACACTGAGGGGAACTCAGTAAATTGATTTTGATGTAAATCCAAATATCTCAAATTTGTCATCCTGATGAAATAGTTGGGAAGTTGTGTTAACAGATTCTTTTGTAAAGATAATTTGGTTGCATTATCCTTAATCATCTCTATCAACTCCGGGGGAATTGAAGTAATATTCAAATCCAGCAATTTCAAGCCTTCATCTGTGTTTTGGTTCTTTGTCAACTCTTCACTAGCCATCTGAAGAAGTCTAGTCCTAGATGATGGCTGTTTCACAGCCACTGACTCAGGCATCCTATCTTGAAAGTTGATCTCTATTACCAGATTTGTACTAATTATATTAATTGTACACGTGAATGCCTTGAATCTAAGTATAAAAGAAACAAACTCAGGATATATACTAAATAATATTTAATCAAACCTAATTATAAAGTTAAAATCTTGCTCCTTCAACAAAGCAGCAATTCTATATTGATCTGAATCAATTTGGTGGTTTTTTATTTAGTTTGAGCTTGTGAGATTTACATTTTTTCCTTTTAATGTTTTTTTTTTTTCTATGAGAGAAATAATTGCAGTACTAAAGTTGTGTTAATTACTATACAGATATACTCTATGAAGCATCTACAGAGACAATTTTAAATCCGTCATCTAATGCTGCAGTCACCACTTCTTGTAATTCGTCTTTGATCGGTATTGTATTTAATACGAAAGCAACATTCTTCCATTCCTTTTCATTCTTTGAGTTAGAAAGCCTCTGTAATAATTTACCAGTTAACAGTGTAATATGTTTATCACTATCTATGAATCCAGTGATGAATTTAACGATCCTATGGAACTGTGTCTCTTGCAAGTCTGGATCATTCGATAATCCACTGAACAAGTCGATGAAAGAGTTGTAAATGGCATTATCCTTTGATGCCAATTCCGTGAAGAACATCTTACACATATCACTAATACCTTGATCTTCATGCTCCAAGCATTTAGCCATCTGGGATAACTGTCCTTTTACTTTAACTTGGCCAGCCAAAATCAAGAAAGTGATGGTCATCAAACAAGTTCTTTGAACCATGATATTGTCATCTGTAAGACGACGATACAAATAGTCGGTATTAGAGTCAACCAAATTGTTGAAGACAACAGCCATATCACCAAGGGCGAGAACAGCGTTACTTCTTATAATTGGATCATCTGATTTTTCCATTATTGTGATCAAAAGTGGTAAATTTTCTTCACAATATTTCGATGATACTAACATCATCTTTGATAAACATAACGTGGCAGATCTTTGTAATATAGGATCATGATATTGAACGTTATTGGAACAGACAACTTTAACAGCGTCTTTGAATTTGGAGAAAACTGAATTTTCATTATATAACAATTCTTGTTCTTTTATAATATTAACAGCATCGGCAAAATCATCTTCTGAAGTTCCTCCAATCATTTCCAATTCGTTTTGATGTTCACTGTCCTTATCTCGATTCTTATTTTGTTCTGCAGCATGCTTCTTATTCTTGAATTCAGCTTCTAATTGTTCTAAATAGACAAGAGTCTTTATAGCGACATGACCAACAATAAAAAATACTTGTGACAATTCAGTGACATCAGACTTGCCATCACCGGATGAGTTGAATACACCTTCAGTTTTCTGTTTGATGATCTCACAACATACCCTGTCCGGGTGTTCAGATATGTTATAAATCGCATTAATGACTTCCTCTACCAAACCATACCATTCATGATCTTCTGTGTAAAACAAAGCAGCTTCAGATAATTTCTCAATAACTTCATCTTCTTTCAGTAATTTGTATCGCGTATCCTTATCATTACTTGACTGCTTAGCAGAAGGAACAATTCTTTGCAATGCGATACAAGAATATTTTTGAAATGTTAAATCTTCTCTACCACGTTCGCCTAACCCTACGGAGAGAAGCAAATCCAACCCTTTCAACATCTCTTGATGATTGGTAAGACCTATCATTCCTAAGATAATAATAGATCCAAGACGTTGTTGTTTCATTTGTAAAATCGAAGCTTCATCAGTGGTATCTGGCTGATAATTATAAATTTGCCATAACACTTTAATGACCAATTCATTAATCAATTTGTCATCGTACATCATACCTACCAATTTCTCTAATGACGCTAACTCGGCAATACTTGAGCTGAAAGTCAATTTACATAAATTCTTGGCCACATATGCAGCTGCTTGAGTCAGTGATATATTAGTGGGAGCAGTAAGGAATAATTGACTATAACATTGCACTAATTTCTTTGGAATGTTATCACCCTCATCGTTACCGTTTTTCATCCATACTAAATGAAGCATACGACGTATACCGAGATCTTTACCCTCGAGACCAAATGCATCTACAATAACGAAGAAATCCATCATTTCAATGACATCTGATTTGTTTTTAGAGTAAAGTAACTGGGCACCGACTTTGATACCCTTTTCAACTTGTTCGATGAATTCTATTGCTTCATAGTAATATTGTATTGTTAATTTCAATTTGGCAATGTTATTAAGAGTTTCTTGATCCTTATGAATTGGATCTTCATTTATAATGGACATGTTATGGGATTCCAAATCTTCTTTGATTTCTTCTTCTTCTTCTTGTGGCAGTTCCTCCATCTCGTCATCTTTCTCGTCATCTTTCTCTGCATCAGAGTCAACTTCCATTTCATCATCTTCAAGTGAAGCTTTATTTGCCTCAGCTTCTCTCAATTTCATCTCCTTATATGATGGGTCCAATGCCTCCAATTGAGTCTCGGCATCAAGTAATCTCTTCTGCCACTCAGTAAGGTTCAATTGAGATCCATGCATCAGGGCAAATGGATGAGTCAAGATCAATTTCGATAACAATTTGATAGCGTACCTTCTCACATGTGAACTCTTATCTTCGAGAGATCTCACAGCTAATTCGGTGAACACGGCTCTGTGTCTTTTCAAAATTGATCTCTTACAATCACATAATGCTATCAAAGCTTGTAGTGATTTGGCTCTAGCGTAATGACTCTGATCTAATAACCTTTGCTCTAGCAATGCAACAAGTTTATCTAAATTATTCTTATGCATCTCGAATAATTCATCATCGTTACACATATTGATTATAATATTACCACATACTTCAATGACAGCACATCTTAACGACGAGGAACCATTATCCAAGAACTGAGCAATAAGTGTCATTTGTCTCATGACAATTCTAGGTTGTAATTCAGATAATTTCGATAAGAAAGTCGCCACAGATTTAGGCCCAGTGGTATCATTTGGATCGAATTCTTTATTTGAAAGTTCACGAAGCACCTCGTCGATCAATTGAGGATAATCGTAGTTGTCAGCAAGCAATGCTAACAACTCAGCTAAGGGACCATTCAAATGCTCAAAAAATGTTAAATTTGATATAATTGAACTTTGTGCCACTGAGGCATGTCCATGGAACTTGATAGCTTCACAAATACATCTAAACATCAAGATCTTCACAGAGGAGACTTTCATTCTCTCTTTGTTCTCCATAAGCCCCCATATTGGTCTAGTCAACAAACTGACAAATAAATCTCTCTCCGGGGTGGTGACAAATAATTTAGACAATTTAATTTGAAATAATCTTGAGATAGATTCCATAGCAGCTTCTATTTGATTACAATGCACATCGAACGCCTCTATTGATTTCTTATCTATTTGTTTCTTCAATTTCCCCATAGCACTATGATCCTCTTCTCTCAAGTAATCCAAATAGCAATAATTCAAATACCCGTATAATTCAAGGTAGTTCCTATATAGAGGGAACGATTCATTTTCCCCTGCATTAATAAGCTGGATGGTGACATTCGCGATATTCAACGTCGACGATGATAACAAATACCCCAAGGCTCTCTGAGTCTTCTTACTCAATTTCGGGAAACAATGTATCAATTCTTGAAGTGAATCAAAAATCTCATCTCTTCCAATCGACTCAGGCGACACCGCAAGGGCATCTGTCACTATCGAGAGATGGCGATCTTCCTGGCTAATCTGGAAACTCGACTTGTCTGCATCTTGGAACGCAGTTAACGATTCCGATAGATTGAACTCCATCCTTTGTTGAATCAATTGATACTTCACACCTTGGTAAACAAAATCAAAATTTATAAAAAAAAAATGTAAACAATATTTAAACGCGCCGTGAGAAGAATCAATTACAATTTTGAAAAGTACAGTAAGTGCTACTAAGACAAAAAGTATATTACATAAACTAAATAATTTACAACTTTGAATAGGCCTTTGTCAATGTTCTCTTGACACCCATTCTCCTTATCTCGAGTGCAGCGACTAAATCCCTTAGGGCAATACCTGGCTCTTCTCTTGTTTCTCTATATCTTATACCAGTATCACCTCTTGTCGCGATAGCTGAATTTGTTGATCCATTGCTTGCAGTGAAACCTGGGGAACCGTTACCGTTACTTGAACCGGTCATCCAACTATATTTTTTCTTCTTAGATCCTGCCATCATCATTGCAGCAGTGGCATTAGCTGCTCTATGTAATGTCTCCTCTGCACCTGCTTTCTCGACTTTATCATCACCATCATCCATCCCTAACAGTACTCTCTTTTTCATACGTTGTTCCTCGGCTTCTTTATCTTTTACAGCCAAGTCTCTCAAGGCACGCGAGATGTCACTTCTCTGAGTTGATGATGATTTCACTTTTGTCTTTAATAATCTTCTTCTATGCCTTGAATAAACAACAGAATTTGTCACTATATCTGTAAGGAAATGATTACATGCAAGTTGTACCAATTCCACTATTTCCATCTTTGCAGGAGATAATTGTTTCATATCATTCTCTTTCATAACTTTATTCATAAATCCACCAAATTGTTTTAAATCATGTATCCTTGCCGGTGTTAATACTTGGTGTTGCACAGAGGTACTCACTTTATTCTGATTAGCTATCGCCAACAGCGATTCTTCTGCTCTTAAATCTATCCCCGCTGCCAAGATGGCATCACTCAATTTATCAGGGTCATTAGTCTGATCTTTAGGAGGACCAGCCCCAGTGGTATTATTAGTCACACTAGATTTCTTCGTCGTGGATTTCAGTGTCTTCTTCAGTGGTGTAGTCAGTGGCACAGCAAGTGGAACCAGTGGTGCCACCACCGGTACTGAAGTCGGTGTTGCAGTATTAGACGCTGTTGTAGTCTGAGCAATTGGTGTAGGAGTGGCACTTGACCTTGTCTCTTGTTTCACTTCGGTTTTCTTCAGTACCGGCGACACAGAGTTCACTTCGAGCAGATCTAAATGCGGCGAAAGTGATGGCGGATTCGATACATCAAGTGGTGGCAAGTCATCAAATACCAATTCCAATGGATCCTGATCCTCTAATTTAAGTCTCTTACTTGCCACTTCCTCCCCGTCTTCCAGATCTCTCTTCTTACTCACATCCTGCAATGCGCCATCGAGAATATCGTCTATATTCTCTGAACTCATCCCAGTATTGATCGATCTCTCACTCTCTATCTTCTGTCTTGTATGTGTGTATATCTCTTATACTAATTAAACAAGTATCCTTACTGTTTGTAATCACAGTTTAAAAATTAATCAAAAACTTCTCCAATTTTGGAGACGCTTTCTCTGTTTCTGTTTTTCACTTTATTTTTTGATTTTTAATTTTCTTTATTACTGAGGAAAATTTTTTTTTTTTTTACTTTCCTGTAGATGAGATAGAATTTGTATTTATTTAAGAGAGATAGATAGATATATAGAGATATCGAGATAATGTCAAAGCCTAGTAGTAAGATTGTGACGTTGCAAGGCCACAGGAATTTCAGATTGAGATTAGTTTTGGCTACATTGTCGGGGAAACCGATCAAGATTGAGAAGATTAGATCAAATGATTTGAACCCTGGTTTAAAAGATCATGAAGTTTCATTTTTAAGATTATTAGAGAGTGTCACTAACGGTTCAGTGATCGAGATCTCGTATACTGGTACGACAATAATATACAAGCCGGGGATAATAATAGGAGGTAATCTTGTCCATGTATGTCCAGATTCTAAGCCAATAGGTTATTACCTTGAGATGATGCTTTACTTAGCACCATTCTCCAAAAAGAAATTCAGTATTATATTCAAAGGTATCACTTCTTCGAAAGTGGATGCTAGTATAGAGGCCTTGAGATGGGGGGTGCTCCCGATATTGGAAAAATTCGGTGTTAGAGATTGTTCTATTCATACTTTGAAAAAAGGTTCTCCTCCATTAGGCGGTGGTGAAGTTCATTTAATCTGTAACACTTTGTTGTCATCACCTTTAACATTACATGCGTTGGATGTCCCTAAGATCTCACTGATCAGAGGTGTCGCATGTTGCACCAGAGTGTCACCTTCTATATCGAATAGAATGGTAGAGAAGGCTAGAAATTTCTTTAGACCTTTAGGGTGTGAGGTGAATATCACTGCAGATGTATGGAGAGGTGAGAACTCGGGAAAGAGTCCTGGATTCGGTATCGTGCTTGTTGCTGAATCGAAGAAGAATAATTGGAGATTTGTCAGTGAAGAAATCGGCTTGGCTGGTGAGTTACCTGAAGATGTTGCAGAGAATTGTTGTTTGAAATTAATGGAAGAAGTCGCTAATAGTGGTTGTTGCGGTAAGAACCAATTACTCATATCGTTAGTGTATATGTGCATAGGGAAAGAGGATATCGCTCGTTTGAGAATCAACAGACTGCAAATAGATGAAACTTTTGTCTACCAGTTGAGAGATATTAAAGAGATCTTGGGTACCGAGGTGTATCTCAAAGACTCGGATGACGGAGACGAGAATGGGTTAATACTCACGGTGAGAGGAAGTGGATTCACTAATGCTTCTAAAAAAGTGTTATAGAATATATACACACATATTTATATATATGTAATAATAATAAAAAGTCATATTCATTCAAATATATATAGTCATATAAAGTTAATCTTTCTTCTTATCGTCTATGGCACTACCGGACACGTACTGCTTCACGTCGTTACCCATCTCCGTGAACGCCTGGACGATTCTCTCCCTTTCGTCATTACTCAATATCGAGCTTCTTCTTCTTATCTTTTGTATATCTTTCAAATCATCATCGAAATCTTCTTTAAGATATTTGAAATCCTTGCTTGGTATACCATACGATGGTGCATCATCTAACTTGGTGATCTCCTCTTGATCATCAAATTCTGGAATCTCTTCTACTGGTAATTCCTTCACTGGTTCAACGACTGGCTCCACTTTAGCTTCTTCAATATCCTTCATGTGGAATTGCTTAACGAATTTGGTTATTGGTTTCAGATATGGCCCATCAAACAGCAATATAGACAAGATCATTACTATATGAATGTAAAAATACTCTTCTTTCCAGATGTAAATAGATTTACCGAAATCAAGTATGACAAATGGTTGTACCATATATGCGAATAACGCATGAGTAACAAGGAATGTGATCAAGTCGTATAATGGCTTATATGGAGAAACATTTGATCCATTCTTGCTAATGAAAATAGGTCTGAAATTTTTCCTATAGATTTTACCACAACCTTGCAGGAACAGTCCAGTGATGAAACTTAAATAATATCCAGGTCTAGTACCATGCCAGAAAGCCGATGTCGTAAAGGTGATTAAGGTAGAGATGAATCCCAGTTTTGGTCTACCAGTGACTGGATCCCTCTTAGTGACAGTTCTTAAATAAATAGAATTTTTCAACCATTTATTAGTATTCATATTCCATGCTTCTAAACCGACATGAATATTTTGACTAGTTTCAAAAGCATAAGTGTCAATATTTTGTACTCTATTCCAATAAAATTTATCAGTCTTTGCATCGTACCCGTTATAACCAATTCCGGCTAAGATACAACTACCCTCAGCGATCAACCAAACCACATAATATTTCAATCTATATGTGACAGCGGTAATCCAAAGATACCATAATTTGTAAAGGAAAGTACTCTTGTCGTACTCGTCAGTGAAGAAGTAATCGGAGGGGAAGTGTGGTTGTAACAATATCATTAACACTGCCCAACCTAAACCTTGCAGTACCTTATACAGAGCAATACGACCACTCTTTGGGACCAGTCTCTTGTGTTTCCTACCAGGTCTCTTTGACTCAGGCACGTCATCAAACATATCAGTGACGATAAATTTTTCAAAATCTGCGTAATCGAATGCAGGACCAGTTAATAACGAAGGATAATAAAAACAGTAACTTAAAAAGCTAATGAATTTTGGTGGTTTGAGAATAGCTCTTGATTTTTGGAAAGTATTTAAATTTTGATCAAAAATTTCTCTACTCTTATGATAACATTGACCATCATAGACTGACCAACCGAACGAGGACAATTTGATCACCAAGACCATCTGGGCACCAGTGATATCGATCTTTGTTGGATCATAAACACTAAAAAATTGAGCATGAGCGTGATTAAAAGCGAGATGACCCATCAAAAATAATAAATTGATCCATGGCATCATTGGCGATTTGTAATATTTTGTGATAGCGAAAGTGAACATCGATGATATGAATAAAGTTCTAAATCCGCTATATAACCCTAAGAGACCAACGATGTAAAAAGCGCAAACACCAATGATATAGTAATTCTTCAAGCTTATCATACGGTCTGGGATCCTCTTAAAGATGGCATTGAAGGGAAACGAGAGAAACAAACATATAAGAATCTTCAATGAAGCCTCGTCCAATCCACTGACAATGGAAAGAGCTGCAATTTGCTTATCTGTCCATTGCATCTTGTCTTGTATAATACTGTAAATAGTTAACACAGATTTATAACAGAGTTCAATAAAAAAATCTTTCGCTCATCGGGCGCTGAAAATAGTTACACGAACGTATCGGACAAACACCACCGATCATTAGATATATGGGGGAAAGATGAGCAGTTTTATACGATGCAGAATGTCTAGTGCAGCGTCGAGTGCAGCGTGGAGTCCATTGCTATTGCAGAGGAGATTTATCAGAATTCCTGGGTTATCTGCCAAGCTCACAGGATCGGGCAAGTCTTCGAGGTACGATCAGGAGTATACGATATACAAGAAGATGCATCACCCACCACACTTGATATACAAGATCATTGAAGATGTCACGAAGTATCATGAATTTATACCGTACTGCACTAGAAGTTTCATTGATGAGTATGATAAGGACACTAAAGTGCCAACAAAAGGTGGTTTCAGAGTTGGGTTTCAAAATTTTGATGAAGAATTCACTTGTGATCTTATTTGTACACCAGATACTCAAATTATTGTATGTAATGAATATAATTTCTGATAATGTATCATTTACTAACAGCTCTATTTAGTCCAAATCCATCACGGATACGTTATTTGAAGAATTATATTCAGAATGGAATATCATAAAAATAAATGATAGACAATGTGAAGTTAAATTAAATTTAAAATACGGCTTTAAAAGTAAATTATATAATAGCGTTTCTGCAATGTTTGCCAATAGGATAAGTGAAATAATGTTGAAACTGTTCGATAAGAGAGCCACTGATATTAGGAAAAGGGAAGCAGGTAGAGTGTGAGTAGACTGTATATAGCTAATTAATTATAGAATTGTGCATTTGGATGCGATGTTGTCAAATTGAACTCATAAATATTCATACAAGTGCTCCTCTCTCTATTTAATATGGATAACCCACTTCATTGTATCCCCAAGGTCGTAATTCCTATTAAAGAAATTGAGATTGGCAAAGGAAAAAAAACACGTTGAATTGCAACGGTAAGATAAAAATATAACAAGATATAGATAGGAGAGTAGTTATGGAACATAGTATATTTGGAGGTAGCGAGTCTCATCCTCTGGAGGATGACCCCTGGAAGCTCCCGTCACCTAAATTGGGACTGCTGCGGACCATTGAAGTGGATCAGCCGTGGACTACTCACCTCAGTGATGAAGAGAATAACAGTTCTAATGAGAATGATAATCATTTTGATGGCGCTGTCAAACAGGATATCTTATTCGGTATATCTAGTGAACTGATAGACGATAACATCATGAGTAGATCGCAAGTTATAGAAGACGCAATGATCGCAGATAACACGCTTACGTCAAATATAGATACTACGACAACTGCGTATGATGAAGATGCAGAATTAAATAATAACATTTGGGATATCGAATTGACAAACTCGTATGACCCATTGGGGTTCCATAATTCGAAAGACAAGTCTTTGATTAGAGTCAAGGAGATTCCAGAGAAAGAGGGGCTCGTGTTCAAGCATATTAATTATATGATTATACATAATATAAAATTTATTGGTGATTCCACCAAGGCACAGACAACAGATAAAGGTGATGTCAAGATCGTGAGAAGGTATAGTGATTTCTATTGGTTATACGAGGTGCTTTTGAAAAGATACCCCTTTAGATCTATACCCGAATTGCCTCCAAAGAAGTTTAATGGTACGTTATTTGATTTGAATTTATTATGGGGTTTAAATTTTACTAACAGATTTTAAGTAGGTAATACAACATCCAATGACTCTCTTTTCTTACAGAATAGAAGAAGAGGTTTACAAAGATTTTTAAATCAATTGATTAAGCATCCAATATTGAATAAAGAAGCCTTGGTGGTGATGTTTTTAAAAGTGCCTAATGATTTTAATAATTGGAAGAAAATTGCTAAGATTGATTTAACAAATGAATTTGAAGGTAAGAAATTTGCCTTGCCATCAAAATATAAATTGAAATATCAATCGATACCAAAGGAAGAATATGAAGATGATGAAGATGTTAATACACCAGTGGAAAATGTTATTAGTAATGAACAAATATATAAAAACATTGAACAGATATGGGATGAAAATGATGGTAAGCAACTGAATTTTTCACAAAATATTGAGACATTACATCAAAATTTATCCAAGATAATAGATCTTTGGAATAAATTAACAATATTGATAGAAAGATTCGAGAAAAGGAAAGCCGCAATGTCATTAGATGAACTGAGATTTCAAATGATAATGAAAAATTTCTTAGATAATGATAATAAAGTTTTCCAAATGGATAAATTAGTTGATATTAATCAACAATCACAATTATATAATTTTGAAGTGGAAGAGACACAAAATTTAGGAATAATAAATACATTACTTTCGAAAGTCCCCAATTATTTCGAAAATAGAAGAATTCATCAACGTAATGAATTATCAAGTTTAAATTCAACTCATTTAGAAAATTTCAAGAAATTCCAAGATTATTTAGTGGCATTTAATGATATGTTAGATAGATTAATCTTGTACAAAGCATCGACACAGAGAGCTAATCAAGTTATTGTTGGTAAATTAGTCAAGGCTAATGAGAAATTAACCTCGTGGTTGAAGAAACCAGATATTAAAGGGTCAGATTTCGATAAATTGAATAATTTTATGAATTTACAAATTGTCGAATTGAATAACAATATCTATAAGATTTTCTTAGTTAAGAATTGTATTAAATTTGAATTCAAACTATTTAATAAATTGAAATACTTATTAAGTGAAATTTTCCAAGATTGGTTTGCTGATAAAGTTAAATACGGTGAACCATATGGAGACTTATTGGAGAAATGTTATGGTCAATTACAAGAGTTGCCATTGAGATGAAATATAAAGAGTACTGAGCATGTCCCATATAGGACCTAATAAAGATATCCATTTAATATATTTATTTTTTTAAATTTGTAAAATTACATATCATCATCTTCATCAGAATCGAAAAGATCTAAACCGTCAACAGCATTTTCACTCTCTTTTTTCTTAACGTCAACATCTTCAAAATCTTTCAAATCATCATCATCTGACTCATTAGTTATTTCCATCAGATCAGCCTCTTTAACTTCCTTATTATCAACTTTCTCATCACTCACTTCAAAGTCAATGAATTTTGATGGGTCATTAGATGCCATCGCTAGGACACCTCTCCTCAATGAATCTTCACCGGGCCAAACGAAATTAGAAGCTGTGATATTCGTCTCTATCATTCTTGGAATCTTGGAGAATTTCGAAAGTTTTAAAGCGTATTCTAATAACATCTCTGTTGTGATCTTATTACTATAATCAATTTCATTTGCCAGTTTATCTGTTGCCAGTGGTAAATCATTCAATGTCTTTCTATAACTTTTCAATTCTAATAATAACTCTTTAAAATTCTTATCTGATTCTATATTCAGTAAATTCAATTTTAATGATTGTTCCCTTTGCAACCTTGTAGATTTCTTAATCTGTCCAATTATTTCATCTATTGAGTCAACAGTGCTCACTAACTCTTTAACTTTCTCAAATTCGGGACTCTTATAACTACCTATGGATTTACTCACATTCGATATCAATGACTCTAATTTCTCAATCTCTTTGAAAATTTGTAACTCATTAGAATAAGTATTGGAACCTTGTTGTCGCTGATAGGGCACCAGCACCGAGGGTGTTGTCTCTGCTGTCTTCACAGTGTTGATCAAATACGGCGTAGTGGACATCGGAGACAGCTCTGCGGGGAACAGAGAAGTAGGTGAGTTCTGGTTGAGTCTAGTAGTGGATCCTACTCTGGGAAGTGGTGAATTCATTGCCTCTTATTTATCTTATATTTTACAAGTTGTTCTGTAAATTAAATGTAACATCTCCTGTAACGTTTTTCCATTATTCGTAAATTGCTCATATTCAGGTTTGATATCAGATACACTACTTTGATATTTCCACTAGGGTCACCTCAATAAAGATAGCCAGTCCTGCATTGGGAAGTTGAGGATGTATTGGTAGCATAAAAGCATCCATCTGATTAGCAATGCCCATATCTCTCATTTTCAAAGGGTTTCTTCAACGTACTTATTAATTAACAAAAGTTTTCATAATTTGAAAATAAACTCGCCTAGAAATACACTACTGTGGAGAAACTAATCTAAATTAGAACTAAGAGATGTCAGATATTAAAACAATTATCAATAGATTCAAGTTTATTAGAATTTTATCGTCTAATGCAGCGGGAAAGAATGATGTCGTCTTAGGTACAGTTGGAGATGAACATGCTATCTTATTAATAGAGAAGACTGCATTCAAGGAAAATGCCAATGTCATTGAACAGATTACAGATATATTTCCAGCAAATAAGAATGATATATATTACTGGGCAACAGGTAATTTAACACTGGCTGAGGATTCACCAGCTACTAAGATGACTATCATTTACCCTGCCACGGAGTTACATATCAAGAAATATTCCAAACAGACTTATCATATGATTAGTGAAACTCCAGAGATGTATAAGAATATTGTTAAACCATATATTGAGACAATGAAAGGTGACAGAATTAAATGGGTTAGAAACATCTTATTTGATAATTATGAGGCAGATAAAGTTATTCATAATAATGATGATTTTGTCTTATTACCTGATATGAAATGGGATGGTACCACATTAGGATCTCTCTATTTGGTTTGTATTGTTAAGAGACAAGACATTTCTTCATTAAGAGATTTGAACAGTTCACATATAGATTACTTAACCAAGATCTTAATTCAAATACGTAAAATAACTAAGGAACATTATAATATAAGACTGGATGAATTTAGATTATTTGTTCATTATCAACCATCATATTATCATTTCCATATTCATGTTGTTAGTATTAATTTCTTAGGTCTTGGTAATGGAGTCACTGCTGGTAAACTGATCTTATTAGAAGAAATTATTGAAGAATTGAAATATTTAGGTGAAAAGGGTTATGAAAACAAAACTATAACTTATCTCATTGGTGAAAATGAAGATTTATGGAATTTAGGTATTAAAACTGAGCATGAAAAATGGCTTGCTGCAAATGATTTATAAAAATGCTATGAGTTCTTTTAATTAAATATATATAATGATAATAATTATTTTCACCTAAGGAAAATGTACCAAATTAAAAAGACAAACATTAATGAAATGAATGCCACTGGAGCGTATTGTCGTAAGAGTAAATCAAAATTAATCTTTTGTGTTGCTTTCTTATATTTCTTGGATTCATCTCTTAATCGGAAACTTAAATCACTCATCTTATCTAATGAATCTCCTCTATATAATAAATCTTCTATATTCTTTGTCATAACTTTTTTAACATCTTCTAATTCATAATTTAATTTATCTAAATTTGATTGAGCTCTTGAATCTTGATAAATTTTCTTAGTCTTTGATAAGAAGGAATCAAATGATAAATATTGATAGGGCCTCACAGTTGGTTTTAAAGCTTCATTACCATGAGAATTAGAAAATTCATTAGAAATTTCTGTTAAATATGAAAATGCCAATTTTCTTGGGAATGAACTATCACAAATGACAAAATATATTATAGAATTTGACTTTAAATAATGTATAGTGAATGCACCACTTTCTATAGACAGCTTAGGTTCCGAATTAGGACTGATCTTTGTGACAATGGCTTTGATTTGTTTCTTCTGTTCAGCCAATTGCGGTGACTCGTCTTCGTCAACACTACCACACAAGGGAAGAGCTAGGATATTTGTTAGTAATGAAATATGGTTGAAAATTTCACCAAAACCTTTTAACTTACCATCATATCTATATATGACTGTTGATCTGACCATTTTAAAGTTTCAAAAAGCCTATAATTGCTTAAATAGATGATGTACACTGACTTGTTTTGTATGTGATTTTTTGATGTTTTGTTTTGCCTCTGTGCTGTCTCAAGAACAACACCCAGTGGTCGTGTCGATTCGACTCAAAACACAAAGACGACTTCAATTCAATTCAATTCAATTCAAATACACCGGCTAGCAGCCGAATGAGTACCGAACCTTCATCCTATTGTGTGAATTATGTCACTCTTCTCGAAGTTAATATATATTGCTAGAGAGCACCGACTTGACTTAACTCAGATATAACGGTACCACCGTTGTAAAATGCCTTAGTTGCGGATATCTTTCCGTAAAGGTGCAGAGAAGCGAGCGGCTACTCACCAATTTGGAAAGATTAACAAAGTGAGAAGAAAATTTTAATCCTTACAGATTGATAAAGAGATGTTGTATATATATCTTAAATTATCTTACTTACGTGTATATGCCGTATTAGATTAAATTAACACCTCAATCTAGAAATCATGTCTAATACCGCTACCATTACAACGGCAAGTGCGATTGCTGATAATATTCCATCAGAAGTTAATGCTACTACTTCAAGAGGCTATAAATTCCAAAGAAATGGTGCACAAGCAATTGCACAAGGTGCTCCACATCCACATAAAATTCCAACATTCGATGACCCATTAGCCAAGAGAGAATGGATGAAACAACATATGGCTGGTGCCTTTAGAGTATTTGCAAGAAAAGGTTACACTGAAGGTGCCGCTGGTCATATCTCTTTAAGGGATCCTATTGATCTAGATACATTTTGGATTAACCCAGTCGGTAAACATTTCGGTTTAATCAAGGCATCTGATTTAGTACAAGTCGACAAACACGGTAACGTTATCGGTGGTGCTATGACTGCAGTTAACGCTGCTGGTTTCGCTATACACTCTGCGCTTCATGAGGCAAGACCTGATATAAACGCTGCATGTCATACTCATTCTATTCACGGTAAAGCCTGGTCTGCATTCGGTAAACCATTAGAGATGATCAATCAAGATGCATGTAGTCTTTGGAATATTCAAGCTGTTTACAACGATTTTGGTGGTGTCGCTTTAGAAGCTGAAGAAGGTAGACTGATCGCTAAGGCTCTTGGTGATAAAGGTAGAGTTGCTATCTTGATGAATCATGGTCTCTTAACTTGTGGTCAAACTGTCGATGAAGCTGCATATTTATTCACTTTAACTGAAAGAACATGTGAAGCTCAATTACTTGTTGAAGCCGCTTGTGCTAATGGTTTAGAAAAAGTCATTGTTGGTGATGAAGAAGCTGCTTATACTTGTAATGTCAACTCAGATCCGGAGATGGTGTATGCAGATTTCCAACCTGATCTTGAATACGAAATGTATCTCGATGATAGTTTCCTTCATTAAGATTATTTTTCAATATTTTTAACAAAATTTTTTATTTAACAGTTAATATTATGTATGGGTTTTTTATTTCTGCCAATCTAAATTATTTATCCCTATTATATCATATGTAATTAACTACCGATTCCGATCTAATTGCTAATAGATCCTATTTCATAATGCTGTTTCTTAACTGCTTAACAGATTTCCTTCGATGACCTATTTTGGGAATTATCGGTGTCTGATAAAAAACTTTTTATGATGCATCTTATTAAAACTAAAGTGCAAATTTAAAATTCTACGAACACTGACATTCCAAGAAATTAATCTTCTCACTCTTGATAAAAATATAGATGCACCTCCGATGGGTCTACTGAGGCTTTTCCAAGGCTTTTCTATTCATCTCTTATATAAATCGATGCCCTCCCTTCTTAATAGTAAGCAGTAAATTAAATTTTAAATAAGATAACAATGTTATTCAATAAAGTTATATCCTTAATAGCTGTCGGTTCACTGGTACTCGTACAAGGTGCACCAGCTGCAACACTGACTGCACCTCTGTTGGTAAAGAGGGACCAACTGGTTTTAACTGATTCCGTATGGACTTCAACTTCAAGTGGTGTCGCTATCTTAGTTACTCCAACTCTTATAGATGGTGTCACATTATCTGCATCACCTATCGAGAGTTCAGCTACTCCATGGGTCTCGTTAGACGGATCAGGAATACCGATTGGTGTCACCCCAACGGTGTCAGGTGGTTCCACCATCTCTGCCTCACCAACACCAACTGCTACAGATTATCCTAGCGCATCGGGGGTTCCACCTGTATTACGTTGTTTCGGTGATAGAGTCCCAGATGAAGATGCCTCACTCGGTTACCCATTCTGTACTGCCTTGAACGGTTCAGAATGGTTAGTTGGAGAAGTTTACTGGATCACTTGGGATCCAACATATTGGGGAGGTTCAGATATCACAAGAGTCAAACTTTCCATGATCTCATATCCAATAAAAGATGATGATACTCCAATTTGGACTTCAGATTATATCAATAACGCTAATGGTTATTACCCATTGGAGATACTATCAAAATATAGAAGAAGTTCAACAAGTGGTTATTTCTTCTTACAAATCTCTCCATTAGCATCACCTGGTTCAAACGCTAAGCATACAGGTGCTAAGACAGGTCCACTTTTAAGAATCATTAACAATAAGCAAGAAGCCGTTACTACGATTTCTCGTTTACCTTCAGATAACGGTATTGATTCATCAAGTTCAAGTAACTCAAAGAGCGGATCTAGTAACGCTAAAGTTATCGCACCAGCTGTCGTTGTGCCAGTAGTTGTCGTTTTCGCCATCGCTATTGGTGTCATCTACTTCATCAAGACCCGTAAGGCTAACGACGGGGGTGTCTTGGACTCCATTGGAGGTGCTATCAGATTAAAGAGAACTAGCGGTTACGGTCAAGGCTCTAAAGCTCAAAGAACTGGTACCGCTGTTAACACTGAGCATGCAGAATCCACCGATAATGAGACCGATGCTGCTTCATTTGTCACTAGAGATGGTGCAAGTACGATCATGACAGAAGAGATGGAGAATCCTTTTAGAGGTTAGAATTGCTTTTGTTATGGGGTAAATAGTGAATTTCGTATATGGTGATACCTATACATTGTGTATATTTTGTTTTCGATTATATTTCTTGATTATTTAATAATTTTATTTTAGTTTGAACTCGTAAAGAAACAGGGTTTTGAATATGTGATAATTAACCGGCATGAAAAGAAACGTAAGTGTCCCGTGACATGAGATTGCTGTGATGTTTCGTAAAATGCTGTGGTTAGTTTGTAGTGCAATAGACAATCTTAGGTAATACCAAGTGAAAGTGAATAAATCGATGATCGTTTACTATATAGATGAATGTATTATCTAATAAGCATTGTAGTCTAATATAGATATGATATCATACCCAAATATAACATATCAACAAGGTAGAGCAATAGAGATTTACCTTACGATCATTTGTAGCAACAACGCTCTTTAGAAAACAAGCAAAAAATAAAAAAAAAGATTTGAAAGAGCAGAGGAACTAGGTACCAATTTGATTAAGTGGCTTAAGAAAAGGTCTTGCAAATTTTCACACTCCTTCAATTGATTTCTATAACATTTGAAATTGGTATTATCATATATATAGATATTGAAATTGTCATTTAGAACTTGAATAATCGAGTAATAGAGGCATATATAAAGGTTGAATTGTAAGATCTAGTACCCTTATTTGACAGCAAGGCAACCTGAACAATGTTAGAGTCACTTGTTGCTAGTCTCTTGAATAGATTCTTAGGTTCATATGTGGAGAATTTTGACCCCAAGCAATTGAATATTGGGATATGGAGTGGAGATGTCAAATTGAAAAACTTGAGATTGAAAAAGGAGGTAAGTGAGATTTTTTGTCAATGCAGTCGCTGCTGTATGAGTTACTAACTTTCCTAACTATATGTAGTCATTGGATAGATTTAAATTACCATTAGATGTGAAGTTTGGACATCTTGGTCAATTGACATTACAAATTCCATGGTCCAACTTGAAATCTAAGCCCGTTAAGGTCACCATTGAAGATGTGTATTTATTAGCGTCTCCTATCATCTTAACGGAATATGACGAGGATGAAGAAAAGAGAAGAGAATTGATTTTAAAGAAGAGGAAGTTGGAAGATTTAGAGATAATGAATAAATCTAAACCGGAATCAAGTACTTTAAGTGACGAAGATGCGGCCAAGAATTTAACATTCACTCAAAATTTAGTAACAAAGATTGTTGATAATTTACAAGTGACAATTAAGAATATACATGTAAGGTATGAAGATGAGTCCGTATTCACCGAGGAACCTTACTCATTTGGCTTCACATTAGCCGAATTATCAGCGGTATCGACTGATGAATCCTGGTTACCTTCATTCATTTCTGGTGTTGCAGCACATACTAATAAGTTATTAACTTTGAATTCTTTTGAAATATACTGGAATACTCAACTCAATTCTATCTTCACAGAAGACACAGAGGAATTTCTCGCCAATTTCAAAGAAATTATCGAATTAAGTTCCACTGTGAACGCAAATACTCAATATTTACTTAAACCAGTTTCTGGTACAGGACATTTAACAGTAAATAAGCTGGGAGCCACTGAGACAACTCCTCATATAAAGACAGAATTGTTTTTCGAAGAGTTTGGTATCGACTTGGATAGTGAACAATACAAAGATATATTATGGACTGCTTCAAAATATCACTGGTATCTTAAGACTCAACAATTTAGGAAACTACGTCCAAAGAAAACAGTAGAGGAAGCTCCTTTAGAGTGGTTCCAATACGCAGCTAAATCTGTGTTATCTGAAATTCATGATAAAAACTATAAATGGACATGGGAGTATTTTAAAAAGAGAAGAGATCAGAGGAAAGCTTATGTTTCTCTTTGGAAAGCCAAACTTGTTAAGCCTACTTTGACTCTGCAAGAACAACTGGATTTGGATCAATTAGAGGAAGAATTAACATTTGAAGATCTCAGATTTTATAGATCAATAGCCAACAGTGAGAGAAGAAAAGAGAAATTGGAGATCCTGCAACTGTCTGAGAGTTCATCCGCTAGCGCTGAAGCCAGTAGCAAGAAAAATCAATCTGGTTGGTTATCTTCATGGTGGGGTGGTAGTAAGGCCACTGCAGAGGCTGATGCCGACGATAGTCTTCAAATGACAGATGAACAGAGGAAAGAATTATACGATGCTATTGAATTCGATGAACAACAATCCTTGGTAGAAGCTGTAAATATTCCAAAGGATAGAGTTAAGATGGAAGTCAATGCGACATTGAAAAGAGGCGCTTTGATGATAAGGAGATCTAAAGATCAAAAGAACTTGGCAGAAGTCATATTCGAAGGTTGTAATGCTCAATTCTATCAAAGACCTGATTCGTTCTTGGCTTGTTTCCTGTTACAAGAATTCAAAGTCGAAGATGGAACTGAATCTACCTTGTACAAACATATCGTCAGCGTGGAGCAGCTTCACTCAGGTGCTCATAGTCCTATTTCAAACGAAGAAGAGAAACCAGAACCATTCTTCTTGGTTTCATTCGAGAGTAACCCGCTTGATGGTGTTGCAGACATGGCATTATCTGCCAAATTGAGAAGTATGACTATTTTCCACAATCCACAATTCATTGAAGATATTGCCAAATTTTTCAAACCTCCAAAGATTCATCTTGACACCGTTGGTATGATAATGAGTGCCGCTGAGTCCACTTTGGAAGGATTGACTACTCAGACACGTATCGGTTTACAATACGCACTTGAAGAGCACAAGACTTTGAATTGTAAATTGGATTTACAAGCTCCATTGGTGATCATACCTTTAGATCCATCAGATTGGTCTTCTCCAGTTGCGATATTAGATGCTGGTCATATAAGTGTTTTCAGTGATCTCGCTGATCCAAAAGTTATCGAGAGTGTCAAAAATGCCGATTCATCAACTTACTCACTGGGAGAATGGGAAAAATTGAACGAGTTGATGTATGATAAGTTTGACTTGCAGTTACAAGACGCCCAGATATTGATTGGTAATAACATCAAATCTACCATTGAACAATTGCATAGTGAAAGTAATAAACCAGCTTTGATCTTAGATGATCTTGACATCAAGTTTTTGTTGCAAATATCGATTATGCCAACAGCTTATAACTTGGCTAGATTCAAAGTTGGAGCGGATATTCCACGTTTTAGAGCCTCATTGAGCGATTATCAATATAAAGTTATGATGCAATTGGTGGAGAAGGCTATTCCTAACTTCGATTTTGACGATGAAGATGATGATCAGCCAATGGCCTTTGCAGCTTTGCACCAAGGCGGTGCTGATGGACTGATTGATGAATTAAGCAGTGATAATGAATCAACAATTTCTAAAACGTCAGTGGTGAATAAAGACACTTCTATGAAGGACAAACAACATTTATTCGAGTTCTATTTCAATATTGATTTCATTCAATTGACCTTATTGAGATGTTCAGATACCACTACTTTGTCTTCAGATCCTTTGGTTGATCTTAATGGAGGACATTTCCATCTTGACTTTTACAAGACCGCATTGGATATGGGAGTAGATTTAGTGCTTTCTGAGATTAGTGTTGAGGACTATATGGTCTCTTCTTCTGATCCAGAGTTTACTAAATTGATCTCAACTAGTGCTTCTCAACCAGTTTCAGATTCAGATAAAGTAGAAGATTTACTTCGTGTCAAATATACTAGAACTCAAAGAATTGTAGAGTTCAACCAAAAGGAAATAGAAGTCTTTGATCAAGATATCGATGTTGACTTTGCAGCTATTAAATTTGTGATCACAAGAAAATCTGTGCTCACACTTTTGAACTTCATATTGAATACATTCACAGATCCTAATCCTCCTGAAGCTCCTACTGACGCATTGAGACATAATGCTGATGACGAAGAAACCGCTCCTCAGAAGATGAATGTTAATTTGAATCTCGAGAGTATCACTATGATATTAAACGATGATGGTATCAAATTAGCAACCATTCAATTAAATAAAGCCGACGTTACCGTATTCATGGTTCCCGAGAAGATGAAAGTAGCTGCCAAGTTAGGTGGATTCTCCTTACATGATGAAGTTCATGACAGTACTCCTTTGGAATCTGTAATGAGACAATTGATAAGCATAGAAGGTGATGAATTGGCGGAATTTGTTTATGAAACATTCGATAACACAACGAATGTTAATAATTATAACTCTTTGGTTAAATTCCATGCAGGTTCTTTAAAGATAAACTTCATTGAGGCACCATTCACACAAATCTTTGGATTCTTGAGTCGTTTCCAACAGATGAAATACGTTTATGATAGTGCAAGGGCCGCAGCATTGAATCAAGCCAATAATATTGAAGATGCCAATAAGATGCATTTTGATGTTCTCATCCAGACTCCAATTATCGTTTTGCCTAAGTTTGTAGATGGGGATTTAACTAAATATGATTCTGTCACATTCAATTTGGGTGAAATTTATCTGTACAACAAGTTCATGGAAGAAAACTCCAAAAATATCAATTTTATTGAAGCAGGAATAAGATCAACCAAGATCTTCTCCTCATTCCAGTTCCAAGATTTGAACCAATACTGTGAAATAATTAGTGGCTTGAATATTGGATTCCGCATTAATTTCCTTGAGCAAGCTTCAGTGGATAGACCTACCATCATAATTGATGGTAATATCGAAGGTTCTGAGATTAAACTTACAGAATATCAAAGTGCATATTTGTTCCAAATGCTGCAAAGTGTTTCCAGAGTCTTTAGTGCTAACGGTAACCAAGAATCTCTTTCTGAGCTTGAGGATGATGCCGCTCTGGCCAATATGGCGCTTCAAAATTCCAACAACACCCCAGAAGTTGAAGAACTTCCAGAGAGACAGGTGGGTGAAAATGAAGAGGAAATTCCATCTGACCACAGTAAAATTGATTTCACATTCGATGCATCTAATTTATCTTTGACGTTATTCAATGACACGAACAATGTTGAAGACATATCAGATAAGGGTCTTTCCAACTTCTCTCTTCGTGATACAGGTATCAAGTTCACAATGAAAGAAGATGGTAATTATAAAGCCGAATTACATATCAAGTCATTTGTCGTTGAAGATATCAGAAAGTTGAAGGACAATAAATTCACAAAAATCATTCCAGAAATCGAGCATGATTCTAATCAATTCATGGCATCGTTGTATTCTGAGGGACTGGAAGAGAAGAGATATACATACGCGATGTTATCTGTTGATAGTCCAAAGACTATATTAGCTTTGGATTATCTTTTTGCTGTCAAAACATTTGCTGATGTTGCTTTTAAAACTGATACCTCTGTGGTCATGACACCACAAACATCTGCTATCTCATCACAGAAAGATCCAAGTAGAGTTGAATCCAGTCTGTCCAATTCTCCACTTCAAATTGAAGACCTGAAAGAACCAAAAGTAGAGTCTGGATCATTTGGTTTTACAATAAACATTGTAAATTCATCAGTTATATTATTAGCTGATCCAAGCGCTTATGACTCAGAAGCCATTGTCTTTAAAGTTGAACAATTTTTAATCACCAGCCAAAATATAATATCATTGTCTGCAAGCAATATAGGGATGTTCTTATGCCGTATGAATCAATTTGATGACAATCGGTTGCGTATCATTGATGATTTCTCAGCTTCATTGACTGTTGATTCTAGAGATTCAAATTCTACAACTTTCTTGACCCAGATTGAGGCATCTGTTGATAAACTTTTAATGAGATTGTCATTGCGTGATATACGTCTTGCGATGAGTATATTTAATAGGGCATCATCTCTTTACAGTGAAACCATTAAGGGATCGCAAGGTGAACATGCAGAAGAAGAGGATAACTTTGCCTTCACTAAAGAGTTTAGAAACAAATTGTCACAGTACGCTCCTACTATTTTATCAAGTATTTCGAGTACTTCAAGAGTCTCCAACTTATCAAACGGTCAACCTGTTGTTGTTGTCAAGGGTGAAAGTTTATTAGCTGAAATCCAAGGTTTCAGATTAGTTTTGATTGGTGATGTTCATGAACTTCCTGTTCTTGATATGAATGTTAACCCATTCAATGTTGATGTCAAAAATTGGTCTACTGATTTAGAAGCTGATACATCACTTGAATCTTATGTAAACATTTTCAATTATTCAACTTCGAGTTGGGAGCCACTTTTAGAACCTTGGCCAATCTCTTGTCATGTTGCAAAAATTATTACTGATAAGAAGCCATCAATTTTGGTTGACTTTGTATCGAAACAACTAGCTGAATTAACCGTCTCTTCAAGGTCTATAGCTTTGTTGTCTCAAATCACTTCGTTGCTTTCGGATGAAGAAGAGCTTAAGCCAAGGGGTGAAAATTCTCCTTATATTATTTTGAATCAAACTGGTTATGATGTCAATGTTTGGATTGATAATGACAGTGATGAAGGTCAAAATTTCACAACAATCAAAAAAGATCTGCAAGCTCCTTGGCACTTTGAAGATTGGAGAGCAGTTCGTGAAAGTTTGAGTACTGAAAAGGAAAATGGACTTTTGGGTATTGAAATTGTTGGTTCTCCCTATCAAATAGTTAACAAGGTATCCTTGAAAGGAGAAGGAGAAGAGGTATTTATGCTTAAACCTCCTGTGGCAAACGTCCATAACAGATTGTCATGTGAAGTCAAATTGAATGATGAAAAGGTCAAAGTAGTCGTCTTGCGTTCTACTGTG
Source organism: Nakazawaea wickerhamii (assembly GCA_030567635.1). Taxonomy (NCBI): domain Eukaryota; kingdom Fungi; phylum Ascomycota; class Pichiomycetes; order Alaninales; family Pachysolenaceae; genus Nakazawaea; species Nakazawaea wickerhamii. Next base: position 132,124 of record JAJLSR010000009.1, read on the forward strand.
ACGTTGCAAAACAATACTTTAGTGCCTATTATTGTTAAATGTGATCCTATCGGAAATGAAGTAGTTGAGGACTATTTGAGGATAGAACCTGGTCTGACCCATGCCTTGCCCATTGATGCGGTACACTCAAGAAGTTTCCGTATCCGCCCTGATATCAAGACAAGTTACGGATGGTCTAAGAATCAAATATTTTGGAAAAATATCATGGATAGGCCAATATCTTTAGCTTGTCCACCACTTGCTGATGATAATGATACAGAATTCTTCTTCCAAGTTGATTCAAAATTCGATCCAGATGAAGCCTTAGTCAAAGTCTACCCACACATGAAACTTACTGTGTCATCTCCGATTGAGGTTGAGAATTTATTGCCGTTTGACATATCCTATAGAATATATGATAAATCTTACAAGAAAGATTGGAAAAACTATCTCAAGAAGGGCTCTACCAGTCCTATACACATTGTTACACTTGAACATTTGTTATTGTTAAGTTTTCAGCCAAATGAATCTGGATTTGATAAATCTGAGTTTGCAATTGTCAATGCTCCGAAGGAAAGTGACTTTAGAGTTGACACCAGGGTATTCATGAAACATAGAAATGGTCAAAAATTATATGTTAATCTTCATTACACTAAATCTCATGACTCGGGAGCTGGTGTTAAGGTCTCTATTTATGCTCCTTATATTATTTTGAATAGAACAGGTTTAGACTTGGCCTTATCAGAAAACTATAACGTGATGAGATCCTCAGCAGCTGTTACTACTGAAACCCGTGACGAAAATGGTGAAGAGCAGCTAGTAACAAAATATCCTGATATGTTCTCTTTTGAAAAACCTGATAGATCAAATAGAGCAATCTTAAGAGTTGGTGACTCTGGTACTAGTGAACCGATTAGTCTTGATGCTATTGGACAATCATATGATTTGACTGTACCAGTATACGCAAAGCAAGCTGAAATAAATGTGGGAATTCACATAGGTGAGGGCGAAGGTGTATACAAGGCAACTAAAGTTATTACAATAGCTCCAAGATTTATCATGAGAAACTCCTACAATCAAGAAATTCAAATCAAAGAAGTTGGTTCTTCCAAAGAGTATACTCTTCAACCAGGTGAATCATATCCATTATATAACCTTCGTCGTTATAAAACCAAGCAATTTATGTTGAGGTTCTTGGGTGCTGAATCCCAATGGTCATCACCTTTTAATGTCACCGATATTGGGCAAATTCATGTCAAGATATTGAAGAAAGATGTTGGACATATTTTGTTGAAGGCAAGAATATTGCTTGAAAATGCAACTATATTCATAGACCTCTCTGATGCCAAAAATCAATGGCCATTTTCAATTAGAAACTTCAGTGATGAAGAGATTATTTTCTACCAAAGTGATCCAAACCTTGACGAGAATGGAGTGGAAATTGTAGCAAATCAACCACCTTTCAAACCAATATACTATCGTCTTCCTCAAAAGAGTGTTATGCCTTATTCATGGGATTATCCTGCTGGAAATATAAAGGAGTTAATAATCAGATCTCATGGAAGAGAACGTCATATCCAATTGGCTGAAATTGGTAATTTGAGACCAATGAGACTTCCAGCTACTGCTACAAGAGAAGCAGCTATCATTGACTTGAACGTTGTCGCTGATGGACCAACACAAACGTTAGTTATCACAAATTATGACCCATCAACAAGTTTGTATCAATTGAAGACACAACAAACTAATAGTACTATGTCACTCACTCAAGGAGGTGAAAATTTCGAGACCATAGAGAAAGATGAAAACTATTATTCCAAAATCTTGGTTAGACTTGAAGGTTTGGGTATATCTTTGATAAATTATGAATTGCAAGAATTGTGTTACATAACTTTCAAAGGAATGGAACTACGTTACAATGAATCAGATATCTACCAAAATTACAGTGTGAAATTGAAATGGATTCAAATTGATAATCAACTTTTTGGAAGTATATTCCCAATGGTGTTATATCCAAGTGTTCTTCCTCAATCTTTAAAGGAAATGAACAATCATCCAACTTTCTCTGGATCTATATCAAAAGTCAAGGATGACACTCATGGTGTGCTCTTTGTCAAATATGCTACTGTATTATTACAAGAAATTGCAGTGGAAATTGATGAAGATTTCTTGTTCGCTGTGATAGACTTTGCCAAGATACCTGGAGCTAGTTGGAATAAAGCAGTAATCGATAAGCTTTGGGATGAGAATTTGAAACTCCCTGAACCAACATATATTGATTCATCTGAAGATGTGTATTTCGAAGCTCTTCATTTCCAACCAATGCAAATGAATCTTTCGTTTGTCCGTACAGATAGAATAAGTGATGAAGAAATAGCATCTTCCGGAAACCCAGTCTTGTTTTTCCTTAATGTATTGACCATGGCTATAGGTAATATCAATGATGCACCAGTGAGATTGAATGCATTGTTGATTGAGAATGTTAAAGTTCCAATTCCAGTATTAATGCAAATGGTTCAAGCTCATTATGGTCAAGCATTCTTATACCAAGTGCATAAGATCTTAGGTTCTGCAGATTTCTTAGGTAATCCGGTTGGATTGTTCAACAATATCAGTTCCGGGTTCATGGATATCTTTTATGAGCCATATCAAGGTTTCATCATGAACGATAGACCTCAAGAATTAGGTATTGGTATCGCTAAAGGTGGTATTAGTTTCTTGAAAAAATCTGCTTTTGGTGTTTCAGATAGTGTTGCCAAATTCACTGGTTCTATGGCTAAAGGTTTAACCGCCGCTACTTTGGATAAAGATTTCCAAGAGAGACGTCGTTTGAATCAACGTCGTAATAAGCCAAACCAAGCCTTATACAATTTCTCTAATGGTGCCTCATCATTTGTTGATAGTATATCTTCTGGTATCACCGGTATAGCTACTGCTCCTATTCAAGGGTCAAGAGAAGGTGCTGGTGGTTTCATCAAGGGTTTAGGAAAAGGTTTATTCGGATTACCAACCAAGACAGCTATAGGTATCTTTGACCTTGCAAGTAATGTCAGTGAAGGTATCAGGAGCTCAACAACGGCATTTGATAAAGCCGGCTTGGAAAAGATCAGATTACCACGTTATATTCTGCATGATAAGATCATTAGACCTTTCAGTGAAAGAGAAGCTCAAGGTCAGTATTGGTTAAAAGTAGTTGACGGAGGGGTTTATTTCAATCAAAGATATTTAGCTCATGTTGTCCTTCCTGGTGAGGAAAATGTTGTTATTGTCTCATTTGAGCAAATAATGTTGTGTTCTATTGTCACATTGACATCTAAATGGAGAATAGACTATGGTGATATTAGAAGTATCAGTTTAGAGAATACTGGTTTGAAGATTATAGTCAAGACTAGAGAGGGTAATGGTGGACCATTTATACCACTTGGAGATGCATCCGCTAGGAAATTTTTATACTCCAAGATAGGAGTCGCTGTTGGCGAGTACAATAATCGTTGTCGTGCTATTATATGATGCTGTTAAATGCTATTGCTATTTGTGAAGTTAGCCTAATTATATATACGGTTGTGAACTGAACTTTCGTTTTATTATCTGATGTCGTAGTTTATATCTTGGTAGAGAATACGGCGTCTATAGATCCGGTCCTCTTTTTGAGACTGGTCATGAATTGTTCAGGTGCTTCTTGCTTGAAAGTCTCCATGTGCACTTTGCCCACGCTTATACTTGACCCTGATGTCTTGACTATGAGCTTCTCATCATCTAAATAGAAACTACCAGCAGGTAAGTTATTTTCCTCTGTACTGTGCTCTTTCAAATCAGATAATATCACTCTTTTAAAAGACTCAATGTTCTTCTTTTGCAGTTTGGAGTAAATGTTGCAATGAATATAAGTATGCAACGGGCCTAGAGCACAAAATCTCTTATAGATATGACGAGCATCGAATTTGTCCCATAATACTTCGTGATCTCCTGTTCGAAGTCTTGGAGCGTATGAATATTCAAATTCGCTTTTGATGGGTACTGGATTGATAAATTTAATCTCACTGATACAATCCAGTAATAATTGACCACCAATTTCACCCAATTTTTCAGTCAAACTTGAGTAATTATCCGAGTACTCTATGTGTATCCCATTCTTCTGTGCTATAATTTCACCCAGATCAAACTTGGTTGGATGTAGAGTTTGCAATGACACACCAGTCTCTTTATCATCATTCATCAATGCATACTGTATCGGAGAAGCTCCCGAGTATTTAGGTAACGATGACGGATGCACATTGAGTCCACCATGTTGAATAGATTCGATGAATTTCGCCGGTATCAATTTCCCATACGAGACAGCAATGATCAAATTGAAAGGACTCTTCAAGTCAAGTATCTGTTGCTTAGTGTCAGCTCTATGTATGGTCAAACCTGGGAACGCTTGCAGGATCGGCACATCTACAATTTCCTTTCTGAATCTCTTCGGAGACCTGGTTATGAGTTCAACCGAGTTGATGAGATCTGGTTTCGCTTTCTGCAATTGCAACAACAGCTTCAAAGAATGAATACTGAACTTGTCAGATCCGAAAAATCCAATATTCAATTTCACCATATCCTTAATAGATCTTTTAAAGAAATCATGCACCTTCCCTCTTGAATAAAATTTCCCAATAAATTTTCCATTTTTAGATCTTGGTCCAGGACATCGCGTTGTTTTTTACTTTTTTGTTTTTGTTTTTTTTTTTTTTTTTCTTTTAAGAGGAAGGGCTTAATATTCAGGTACAAATTAATTTAATACTGTGACACGCTGCATTTGTAGTTGTAAATTACCAAGTGATAACAACAAATTGATGGGATATGCCACAGATATTGAAAAGGATAGCTATCTTAGTGTCTTCAGTGCTCATATGTAAGTTATGGTTTATTATTATAATTTTTAGGATCCCTTTTTACTAACTTAATTAAACAAGCTTTGACAACTGGTACTTTGTACTTATATTCGGCATTCAGTCCACAATTCGCATTGAGATTGAAATACTCCACATCGGATGCGTCTCTTATAGTAATGACAGGCTCTGTCGGGTCTTTCCTCGTGGGACCTCCCGTTGGATTGATTATTGATAGATTTGGCTATGCTCCTTCTTTATTACTAGGCGGAGTGTGTCTTGTGACTGGTTACTATGGTTTACAATTCCAATACGATCATTTAGTCAGTAATGTATTATTATCGAGCATATATTTGTTTCTGATAGGTACTGGGTCGACATTTATCAGTAGTAGTTGTGTCAAGAAGTGTGCCGTTAATTTCCCTACTTCAAGAGGTATGGCTACGTCTTTGCCGATTTCCATGATTGGATTAAGTGCATCTTTTTATTCGATTATTGGTTCCACTTTGTTCCCCGGTGATGTCTCAGCATTCTTAGGATTCATCTGGATGTCCTGCTTGGCGATTTGCATAGTGTCGTTCCCCTTTATTTGTGGTAAGGATATACATCATCTGCATCATTACCCTGCAGCGAGAACTTCATTAGATTTACAATCTATAGAATTAGAAGAAATGCGTTCAGTGAGATCTTTACATACTATACCAACCACTGGCTCGTCATCTGCATATCAGAAACTAGGCACACACAAAGTCCTGCCTGTCATGGAAGATGATGTATCAGGATTCGAATTATTGAAAAAAGCCGATTTTTGGTTACTCTGCATTATATTGAGTATATACGCAGGGATGGGTCAGATGTTTATTTACTCAGTTGGATACATCGTTAAAGCGTTATTTGGTGATTCTAAATATATCTTGAGTTTCAAAAGTAATAAAGATTATGAAACTATATTACAACAAAATCAACAATTTCAAGTGACACTGATTTCAATCTCTAACTCTGTTGGTAGAGTCGCTAGTGGTGTTATGGGGGATTATTTCACAAACACTTTCAATAGATCTCGATCTTGGTTATTGATCTTATCCACTGCGTGTTTAACAGCGAATCAATTTGCTCTTTATTTCAATAGTGATTTACATAAATTATGGTATATGTCCTTAGTGACAGGTTTTTTCTATGGATTCAATTACAGTGTTTATCCGACTTTAGTTGGTGATAAATTCGGTATGAGATCATTCTCATTCAATTTCGGGGTGGTGAACATGTCACCTATAATAACCATATATTTATTAAATAGACAGTTCGGTTTGGTTTACGATAGCAAGATCTCAAAAGTGTCTCGCACGGGTGATGAGGCTGGTGGATTTATCTACGTTTGCGAATTGGGCAGAAGATGTTATAATGAAGTCTTCGCGATAACCTCGGTGCTAGCCATCGTTGGGTTCCTGTTTGTGATGATACTCAATTTTAGACAGTATATGATAGAACGTCATTCACAGATACAAATACCAAAGGCTGTATAGATTTGAATTGATCCCATGTTCTTAGATTTTACTTGTAGCGCATCTCTTGTGAATAATAAAAATTGTAGTTCTTGTGGTTAGTGAATCAGATAACCGCTGTTTTGTGAAGAATGCAATCGGGTAAGAGATGGCCCAAGTCGTCTAGTCGAGGTAAGGATAACGATATTATGGTATCGGACGATAAAGTTCGGGCTAGAAGAGAACGTTTTGTTCAAGAGAATAAGAATTCAATAACGAGTTATGGATTGGTGAGTAGGGGTGAAGAAAAGAGATTGCAAACTGATCCACAACTGCGACTGGAGTTCTTCAGCACGATTCAACGTGAGTTTATTAAGCATTGTGCTAGTTTCACCGATAAAGAGAGTCTTCGACGGGAGATCAACGCCGCTGATGGAGCAGGTTCTCCAATGGCAATACAAGCAGATAAAGTTGTTAAAGATATCGATTGGGTCTTGATGTCATTAAGTGAGTAGATTTTATCGTAGCGAGACAATACAGAGTACTAACATGAATTATTAGGAAAATTGAGAGAGGCATTATTAGCTATAGAGCCAGATGAATTCAGTAAGAAAGTGTTTTTATATTGTTTAAGATTATCTACTAAGATAGGTGAGTACCAGACGTATCTCCCCAGCATACACTTCCTATTAAACCGTTGTCAACTGATCTTGTTCCCCTCAGAATTTGAAGAGACAATCTCATACCTTATACTCCACATGTCCCATTTCAATAACGATAATTTGAAACTGTTTCAATTGTTATATGAAAAGATACCTAAATCAAGACTTATGAAAAATATAATGACCGCTTGGGTTAATCAAGATTTCTTAGCATGGCAAAAATTACGTGAAAGTTTAGAGACTAATTTAGGCTTTTACAAATTGATGTCATTAGGTGAAAAGCAAATTCTCACTGGTTACTTGAAAGATATTGGAAGATCTTATTTTATATTTCCCAAATCACTGCTTGAAATGCAATCTGGCTATTTATGGTCAGATTTACAAAGCAAATACCCAACAAATTGGCAGTATAAAGATGAAGACGGTGATAAGATCACTATCAGGGAAAGAACAAGGAAAGTCAAGTAATCTATTCTTGTATAGATATATAGCATTGCAATAATAATGACACTTCTCTCACCAGTATAACAAAAGACAAAAACAGAGAAAAAAAAAGTCAAACAACAGAAAATGTACACCAGATTGAACTGATATTTATACCCATTATCTTTATTATACACACTTGAGCTATGAGTTCTCAAACATCTCTTCTACCACAGCAGCTGCTGATGCAGCAGCAGTCGGAGCCATTACAGACAATAGCTGAACTTATCAGTGTAGAGGACCTTCATCAGAGGAAATACAAACTCGAAGATTTGACAACAGAATTACAATTACTTAAGAATAAGATAAGTACATTACGATACGAGATGATATCGTTAATGAGACTTCTAGCCACAGTGAATGAGGACTCTGTGATGAAGACACCTCGTGAATTTTTCAATGAAATACAAACAAAGGCAATTAATTTAAAAGATGATATAGATTCATATGTGGAAAGGTATAAGAAGATACAACCATTGGTGGCGTTTGCGAAGAAGGAGCAAGGTAAAGATGGCAGTGCACCATTGAACGTTTCTCGTACAGAGTTGAAAATAGACGCACCAATTTTCGCCAATAATCAAGCTTTATTGTCCAATGCTAGCATGGGACAATCTCAACTGATAGATGCGACATCGGCAAGAGGTGGTCGTGGCGGCGCTAAGAGAGGTCCAACAGCGAGAAAGCCTCGAGGAAGAGGCGGCTCCATCCTGTCCCAGAGACAAGGTAGCCGTGGTGGTGGGAACCCCAAGAGTGCTGGTGCACAGACTCCTCAATCAATAGAGTACTTGGGTGCAACGGCCTCCGAGCCCATACTATTATAAACTGTATAGTGGTAGTACAAAATACAGTCGTGTACTGCTAGCCCAATCGTGCCCAATCGGGTGAAACCAATTTTTCTCTTTGATGAGTCAAGGAAAAGCTCTCTTTGGGGTTGAAAAATGTAAAAACGACTATCTCTTGAGTTTTAAACTTAATATTAAATCATATTTAAAAGATGTCTCTGGGTTTAAAAGAGACGTTTGCTAGATGCAAGAAAGAAGGCCGTAATGCCTTGATCACATTTATCACAGCTGGGTTCCCAACTATAGAAGACACAGTTCCTATCTTACAAGGTATGCAAGAAGGTGGTGTTGATATCATCGAATTAGGTATCCCATTCTCAGATCCTATCGCTGATGGTCCAACTATCCAACACGCCAACAATGTCGCTTTAGAAAACGGTATCACTGTCTCTAAGTGTCTTGACTTGGTAGCACAGGCTCGTGCTGCTGGTGTTACAGTACCAATTATCTTAATGGGTTACTATAATCCAATCTTGAGATATGATGAACAAAAAATGATTCAAGACTCAGCTAAAGCTGGTGCGAACGGTTTCATCGTTGTCGATTTACCACCTGAAGATGCTGTCAAATTTAGAGGTTACTGTGCCGAGAGTGGGTTAAGTTATATCCCATTAGTTGCACCATCAACTACAGATGAGAGATTACAAATCTTGGCCCAAATCGCTGATTCATTCATCTATGTCGTCTCAAGAATGGGTACCACTGGTGCCACTGGAACTATCAGTGATTCAATTGGTAGCTTGACATCTCGTATTAGAAAATTCAGTGGTGAAACTCCATTGGCCGTTGGTTTCGGTGTCAGTACTAGAGAACATTTCCTCACTGTTGGTGCTGCCGCTAATGGTGTCGTTATCGGTAGTAAAATCGTTACTCTCATACAAGACTCACTGCCTGGAAAGAGAGGTGAAACCGCTAAGGAATACGCCCAGTCCATCTTGGGTGAAAATTTTGAAAAATCTCCATCACAACCTTTATCACATCCAGAAATTTCAAGTGAAAAAATTGTTAACCCAGATTTCAAAGAAACACATAAATTTAATCCAAGATTCGGTGAATTCGGTGGTCAATACGTTCCAGAAGCCTTACATGCTTGTCTTCAAGAATTAGAAAAAGCCTTTGAAGATGCCGTTGCTGATCCAGAATTCTGGAAAGAATTTAAATCTTTATACCAGTATATCGGACGTCCTTCCTCATTCCATAGAGCCGAGAGATTATCTGAATATGCTGGTGGTGCTCAAATCTGGTTAAAGAGGGAAGATTTAAATCATACTGGTTCTCATAAGATTAATAACGCTCTTGCACAAGTCTTGATCGCAAAGAGATTAGGTAAGACCAAAGTTATCGCTGAAACTGGTGCTGGTCAACACGGTGTTGCCACCGCCACTGCATGTGCTAAATTTGGTATGCAATGTACTGTTTTCATGGGTGCTGAAGATGTAAGACGTCAATCTTTAAACGTTTTCAGAATGAAAATATTAGGTGCCGAAGTCGTTGCCATTAAGAATGGTACTCAAACTTTAAGAGATGCCACTTCTGAAGCCTTCCGTTACTGGGTACCCCACTTAGATACAACACATTACGTTGTCGGTTCCGCCATTGGTCCACATCCTTACCCAACTTTAGTTCGTACTTTCCAAAGTGTTATCGGTAATGAGATAAAGGAACAATTCCTGGCTCTGAACGATGGTAAATTACCAGACGCCGTTGTCGCCTGTGTCGGTGGTGGTTCTAATTCAAGTGGTACTTTCTCACCTTTTGAAAAAGATCTTTCAGTTAAATTATTAGGTGTCGAAGCCGGTGGTGATGGTGTTACCTCTGATAGACATTCTGCTACTTTAACCGTCGGTACACCTGGTGTCTTCCACGGTGTCAGAACTTACTTGTTACAAGATTCAGATGGACAAGTCCATGACACCCACTCTGTCTCGGCAGGTTTGGATTACCCTGGTGTTGGTCCAGAATTAGCTGCTTGGAAGGACAGTGGTAGAGTTGAATTCATTGCCGCTGATGATTCTCAAGCTTTATTAGGTTTCAAACTTCTTTCTCAATTGGAAGGTATCATTCCAGCCTTGGAGAGTTCTCATGCCGTATACGGTGGTGTCGAATTAGCTAAGAAGATGTCAAAGGATCAACATTTGGTCATCACTATCTCAGGTAGAGGTGACAAGGATGTCCAAAGTGTCGCTGAAGCATTACCAAAATTAGGTCCTAAGATAGATTGGGATTTAAGATTCGAAGATGCCTTAGTTGATTAAGCTCTCGGTTATTATATCTTATTTAATATGCTTTTTCGATAATTTATTGAATATATAGATAAATTTTCTCTCAATATTATGTCTTTCTGCATGTAAGAAAAAAAAAATTGTAAGCATTTTTAGAAAAGATGATCTTTTGTGATAAAACATACACAAATGATCATATAGTACCATATAATGTCATGGCCAGTAAATGAAGGTGTCGGAGTGCAGTTAGCGTTTGGTCTAGAAGGTTCTGCTGTGTACCAACTGGACTCTAAGGACGCCAAGATCTTATTTGCCAAAGATCGTGAACCACTTATAACGATGCATTCGATTCAAGAAGTGCCCACGGTACTCAATCCACCACAAATTACCGATGATGTTCAGTTACATTCTGTAGTAGATGCAACGGGGTTTGCTCTGGAAGATTTTTATATCCCCAAGAGTACTAAGGAACTGTTAGAGACTGAATCGAAGAGATTCATGGAAAAGATGTCATATGTTCCTACTTGCAGACAATTGTTAGATATTGGGTATTTACGCTTCCCACTGAAGCCAACAGGCGTAACTATGATTGCCTATGCTGGTGGGCCACTTGGGTTTGATTTTAACCTATCAATTGTCGGGGTACAGGAAGATACTCGTGAATGTGAATTTATCAGAACTGTATCTGTACCATTCCCTGCTGCTATACAACAAGTGGCATTTTACCATCCAGCAGAAAAAAATCTAGATGAAGGATCTCATTTAGTGTTGGTTAGATCAGAGACAATGATCTATATAATTCGTATGGATTTGTCAGCGAGGTTCAAGCTTACAGTGGAAGTTATTCATGAGATTTCATTTGTTGAAAAAATCGCAGATGTGCAATTCGATCCTTACAACCACACTAGATTTGCTCTGCTTGATGTCAATGGTGAAGTCACAATCTGGACTGTGGAGAATCGTAGCCAACTAGAAGTATCTTCTGAGCTTACAATATCAATGATCAATCCAGCAGAATTTTCATCTTTCAAGATGGTGCGATGGGGAATAAATTCTAATTATGTCTTCTTGATTGATAGATCAATTATTCAACATTATGATTTGCAAACAAAGAAATTGAGAACTGTGATGGTACTGGGTACGTTTTCTACCATGAAAGATTATGTTCGCATAAAAGATGACTACGCAATACTATTAACTTCGAAAGAGATCTCAGTTCTCAAAGTAAGCGAGAGAAATTTAGAGAGAGTTATATCTTGGAGACATTACCTATCAGATTCTGATCCTTCTTTGTATTTATCTGTATCAGATCTCACAAACTTCAATGATGGGAATGCTCTATTCCAATGTTCGATCATATCTCTTTTCTCAAGTGTTGTTATCAATTTCCAAATAGGAATGGAAAGTGGATTGTTTAGATGGTTGGGTGATCCGTCATTCGAGATTGTGAAACAAGGTGCACCATTAAGGAATTTTGCAACGATATCTTTCAAAGAGTCAGATTTGTCTGATGGTGCTAAGGATACCATATCTTTCAAATCCATAAAAGAATATAAAACTATTTCCGAAATCGATGAATCATTTTCATGTCTACAGTTCAGATTGGCAACAACTTTGGAATTAGTAGTGGAATGTTTCACGTCGGCCCCTCCAAGTTCGGCAGTATCGCTTGAAAAGAAAATAGATCAAGATCAAATTCAGTCAAGTGATGAATCTGATGGTGTTGACAAACTTATAGGGCAATTGTCTTTGGATAAAGACAGTCAAACTGATGAAATTCAAAATTTTGCCCACATCTTGAGTTCTCATTTGACTGTTTTTGTTGAGAATAAATTCTCGATCACAGAGAATTTATGGCATTTGGTAGAATCTGAAGCTATTGTGTCACAAATTTCCGATTTAGAAGAACTTGAATCAATGGTTCAACAGTTAATAGAACATTTTGAAATTCAGAATTTATCATTCACTAAGAATTTTGCAGCTGTTCCTAAGGAATTCATACACGCTGATGATCTAACGAGATCGGTACGTGAATGGTTAATGTCAATGTACCCAGGTGAGATTAAGGACTCGATGCAATCAATTGTCAAATTGGTTCTTTCCCTTGTGACTTTCAAGATGCAAGACACTAACACTAATGAGATAACCTCACAGGCAACTGAGGGATTCCCCAGCGATATACAGCAGATATTATCTGAATGGGGTGTTGAGCTGGCTGTGGAAGAAGAATCCCAGCCCGTTTACAGTATACCTGCCACATTTGAGATGCCCTCTATCAATGTCTCGCAACTGACTAAGAGGCAACTGAAGTCTGTAATGCCATCGCAGATGTCAATTTCAGCTTCCCTCGATTCACAGCCTTCGCAGGAGACGCTTGCATTTAGTCAATCCCAAGTTATCAGCACAAGTGGAAGGACAATTAAGAAGAAGAAAAAGAAGAGATTGGGAGGTTTTGCATAATTTGTATATTATTTAATTGTAATTCTATAGATTTATCTAATCAAATACCTGAATGTATTTATGTAATCGTTAAAACTTCGATGCACAGAAAAAGGTGAAAAAAAATGTATGTAACCCTATAGCCTTGTACATCAGTGACATACAATGTTGGTGCTGTTTTTGTCAATTGTGCTATCATGTGCACTTCTGCTAGCTGGGAGTCCACCAGATGTTGGTCTGAAATTAGAGGACTCCTTGCTATGGGGTCCATATAGATCTAACTTGTATTTTGGGGTGAGACCTAGGATACCTCACTCATTGCTCTCTGGACTTCTTTGGTTCAATGCTGATGATTATAATGGATTGAGCAAGATGCGTCATGCCTGTGAGCAAGGCGATAACATGAATGGATTTGGATGGGTCAAGTATGACCCTAGAGTCGGTGGTAGAGAAGTTATTAAAGATAGAGATTGCAAGATCAATCTTGTTATTGATTTTGTCAAGACAGAAGATGGAAATTGGGGTGCAGAAATCAGAGGTATCCCAAAGAAAGGATATGAAAATGTTAAGACCTCGATGGTGTTCTACTCTGGTTTGGAAGGTGAGGGACTGTTGACTAGTCCTTCAAATGCAGATATAGTTGATGGCGACGTTGAGCTTGTTGGTTACTCTGAATCTTTAGGTGGAGGTTTCACCGTCATGGTATCGGAAGGCGATCTGAAAAATACCAAACCAGATGCTAATAATTTGGTCAATGATCATTTAGATCCTTCAAAGACTCATTATATCTCATTACACGTTCCAGATGATAACGTATGGCAAGCAAAAGAGATATTTATGACTTTATTGCAAGAATCTGTTCAAAACCTTGCCGCGGAATATGCCAATCTTCCAGATATACCTGCAGATCAACTTTACTTATTGAGAAATTTCAATGAATTCAACGGTAATTTGCATTTTATTCAAAAGACATTTGTCGGAGGTTTCAAATTTTTTGTCACTTTTAACAAAGAGTTCACCGCTGATACCATTTCACCTGATAACATTCAAGAGAAATCCAAAGCTGCAATCGATCATTTTGATAAGAGATTTTCTGAAAAATTCGAATTGCAATCTCCATTCAACACTGGGAAGTTTGAAAAATTTGGTAAAGATTTCTTATCAAATTTGATGGGAGGTATAGGTTATTTTTATGGTGGTAGTCTTGTAGATCGTGAAAATAAGTTAGATGAAGTCAGTTTTGAATCTCATCAACTAAGTGGTCAGTTAGAAGCACCACAAGAGCTTTTTACTTCTGTACCTAGTCGTCCATTTTTCCCTAGAGGATTTTATTGGGATGAAGGTTTCCATTTATTACCTATTCTGGAGTATGATTCATCATTGGCCTTGGAGATCTTGAAAAGTTGGTTCAGTTTAATTGATGAAGATGGATGGATCGCTAGAGAACAAATTTTGGGTCCTGAAGCTAGAAGTAAAGTTCCTGAAGATTTTCAAGTGCAAAATCCAAATATTGCTAATCCTCCAACGATGATGTTAGTATTCACGAAATTATTAGAGGATGCACAGAAGTATCATCAATTACAAATCAATGGAGAAGAAATGACTTATGGTGGATTTGAATCTATGAATTTAGCAGACGCTTACTTGACAAATCCAAAGCTTTTGATCGAGTATGGAGAAGAGGTTTATCCAAAATTACAAAAACATTATGAATGGTTTAGACGTACCCAAATTGGTGATTTGGAAGAGTTTGGTAGAAATCCAACTTATCCTATAGAAGCATATAGATGGAGAGGAAGAACCGTGGCCCATTGTCTTCCAAGTGGATTGGATGACTATCCAAGAGCTGAAATTCCTGATACTGCTGAACTTAACGTTGATTTGATTTCATGGATTGGTGTCATGACAAGATCAATGAAGACAATGGCAGAATTATTGGATAAGAAAGAAGACGCTATCAAGTACTCGACTATTGAAGAACATATCACCCAGAACATTCAAGACCTTCATTGGTCTGAGCTGGATAAGTGTTATTGTGATGTAACACTTGATGATGATGAGAAAGATGTCTTTGTTTGTCATAAAGGTTATGTTTCTTTATTCCCATTTGTTCATAAATTTGTACCTGCTAACTCTGACAAATTGTACCATATGATCAAATTAATAAGAGATCCTGATCAATTGTGGTCAAATTATGGTATCAGATCTCTTTCGAAATCAAGTCCATTGTTCCACACTGCTGAAGATTACTGGAGAGGTAACATCTGGATCAACATGAACTATTTGGTCTTGGATGCTCTTAGTCATTACGCAAACGATCCAGATACCATACCGAAGCTCAAACCACTCATTAGCCTCACGTATAAGCAATTGAGAGAAAATTTGGTGAATAACATATTTAATAATTGGCAACAGACAGGTTACGCTTACGAACAGTATCAAGAATCTGATGGTAAGGGAACTAGAACTAGACACTTCTTAGGATGGACATCATTGGCTGTTCTTATTATGAAAATGCCACTGGAAGTGTGATTTTTTAGAGGAGCTTTTTTCGTGTTATATAAAAAATAAAAGATTTATATTTAAAATATACATCATTTGCATATCAAAGGACCATTAATCTTGTAGCATCATTATATCTGATTTTGTAATCTGTGGAGATAGACTCATAGCTGATATGACTCTAAAGAGACCAAGAATTGCTAAACTGCAACTGCCTATTGAAGAAGATGGTGAGTTCATCCTTAGGAAAAAGGGGTAGTTCAGTGAAAGATACTAACAAAGACTTTAAATACAAAGCTGAAGATCTGATACTAGATTACTTGATTCAACAGTATAGACCTTATTCTGTTGCTGATATAACTTTAAACCTTCACAATAAATATTCCAAAGCTAGTGTCACAAGATCTTTGGAAGCTCTTTCTGAAAGAGGAGATATTACATCAAAATCATATGGTAAATTGACTTACTACGTTGCAAATGAGTTGATTGTGAAAGATGAAGGTGCATCAATCTCTTTAGAAGAAATAGCTCTGCTTCATAAAGACTTGGAGGATGTGGAGAAGAAGTTCAAGGATCTTAATCTAGGTATGTATGAGTTTGCATGGGGATAATGACCTGACACTAACATTAACAATATAGCATTAAGTGAATTAACTCTGGAACCAATTAATGAAGACCTTCTGAGATTCATTGAAGAGCTGAATAAAGATCTTGAACTGTTAGATCAAGAAATAAATGAGAGGACAATTAAGTTAGAAGCGACCAATCAAGAAGATGACGGCCTTGCACAATTGCAAGCGGAACTTCTGAAAGTTGAAAAGACTTATGTGAAGCGTAAAAGAGATGTAAGTTGCCAGTATATTCATAGTAGATACATTACTCACATCCATTCGATTGCAGTTTGAGAATTTCATAAATTTATTACGGGAGAATATTGATGATTACAACAAACTTATTGTAAGTGAAGACATTTCTGATGTTACAAAATCTATCAAGATTTTACTAACAAAATTTCCTTTCCCAGCAAAAGATCGGGATCACTGAAGTGCCAAAGGTATAAGTAGCTGACCATGTTTGAAACCCCCCTAAATGATCTTATATGAGGCTTCAGATTCTCAGTTAGGGTTTTCAACCCTACTCCTTAGTTTTCATTTATATTTTTCCCCTTAAGTGCGCTATAACTAACATCACAACACCACTTTTATGAGTAGTGGATGAAAAAATTATTCACAGAGAAATTGAAAAAAAAAAGTTTTTTTAAAGGATTTTTAGATACTTCAGTAACAACTACATAAGTAACAATACAAAATGGTATGTAAAATTGATGAATGATTAGAAATGGGCGATATATGAAAGAGTATCAAGTGTACCGTTGTTATTAGATATTATTTGAAACACTAAATTCGAAAATTCTCATTGATTTGAGTAAACTAGGAGCAGTAGTGATGGTGATGAATTTTTATTTATTACTATTGCAATGACACTATATACAATTTCCAATATTGTTCATAATAAGTTATGAATTTAATCAAGAAATGATTTACTAACTATGGAAATAATATAGGCTCCAAAAGGAAAGAAGGTTGCTCCAGCTCCATTAGCTACTAAGTCATCAAAGGCTTCTACCAAGAACCCATTGACCGAATCAACTCCAAAGAACTTTGGTATTGGTCAAGCTATTCAACCAAAGAGAAATCTTTCAAGATTTGTCAAATGGCCAGAATATGTCAGATTACAAAGACAAAAGAAAATCTTATCTTTAAGATTAAAGGTTCCACCTGCAATTTCTCAATTTTCAACTCCATTAGACAGAAACACTGCTGCTGAATCATTCAAATTATTCAACAAATACAGACCAGAAACTGCTGCTGAAAAGAAAGAAAGATTAACCAAAGAAGCTGCTGCCATTGCTGAAGGTAAGACTAAAGAAGATGTTTCATCAAAACCATTTGTTGTTAAATACGGTTTAAACCATGTTGTTTCCTTAATTGAAAACAAAAAGGCTAAATTAGTTTTAATTGCTAATGATGTTGATCCAATTGAATTAGTCATCTTCTTACCAGCTTTATGTAGAAAGATGGGTGTTCCATACGCTATCATCAAGGGTAAAGCTAGATTAGGTACTTTAGTCCACAAGAAGACTTCATCAGTTGCTGCTTTAACTGAAGTTAAACCAGAAGATGAATCTGCTTTAGCTAAATTAGTTTCAACCATCAACGCTAACTTCACTGAAAAATACGAAGATAACAGAAGACACTGGGGTGGTGGTCTCGTCGGTTCAAAAGCTCAAGCCAAGATTGAAAAGAAGGCTAAAGCTGCCGCCGCTGCTATTAAGGCTTAGATAGTTTAATATATAATAAAAATATAAGAAAAATTTGTCTGCTATTATATTTGTAGATGTATAAGTAACAAATTGATATCAATGATGTTACTGAAATTCTATCACTCCGACCAGTCTCTTCTGTGATTCGAGAGATCATCTTAAAAAGCTGCATCATACATCTACTGAAATTCAAATCAATGAAATATCTAATGAATAAATTAAAATTACAAGATTAAATTTTAAATTTCTAATGTATTTTTTTATTTTATATATACTTGATTTTAAATTAATGAAATTGATCTATTAAAATACATCATTTTCAATTAAAAATAAAATCATTATTGAATATTCAATTACCCAAGCATACGCTTTTATAAATATTGTAACTCTCTTTTTTTTCTTTGAAAACAGCAACTCACCTAAATTAAATTCACCTTCTTATTATATTTGTTCAACAGAGATTAAAAAATAAAAATCATTCACTATGTTCATGATAAAATATGCTGATAAAAAATAATAAATATTGTTTATTTGAAATGATTAATATTCAAAAATCTGTTATAATAATTAATTAAGCTTATTTCAATCTGTAGAATAATCTTGGAGCAGCACAGTCATTAACGCAATGTTGTAAATGGAAAAATTCTTCAACACAATCTTCTTTATATTCAAGTTCAGCGTAACCTGGTTCCTCTTGTTGCTTTTGGACCCTTTCAACACATTCATGGAAATGATGAAGGTATGGTTTACATTTGGAAGATTCTGAACATTCTGCTCTTAATTTGTCCAATTGATCTTGAGCTTCTTCTTCATCATCATCGTCGTCATCGTCTTCTTCTTCTTCTTCTTCCTCTTCTTCGTCTTCTTCAACGTCTTCTTCTGGCTAATAAACATGGGAAATTGTTAGTATTATATACTATAGAAAAACCTCCATCATTCTTATTAAATTGATCCTATGGTGTGAGATAATGATAATAGTCATATAGTGAACTAATAATAACCATATAAACAAATGATCTCACATTGGTAATCAATTTAAGAAACAAGATAAATAGAATCATTTAACACTGTAAATGACTTTAATTTTTACATACCTCTTCAGCGTAAACGGTAGCTGGGACAAACGATTCTATTAATTCACGTAAGATGGCAGACATTGTATCTATTTTGATATAAGGGTTATGAAATGTATAGTATTGATGATATATTCGATTTGCCTATGACTTCAAAATATATATAAAAAAATTCCAAAATTACACACACGCACAATGTTAAAGCGCCAAAGAAATAAAGAGCAGAGCATTTTAGAATAGATTTTGTAGTAATTGAGAAAAAAGATAATTTTTATTGGCTGGAATGGTATTGGCACGGGACTCCCCGGCAACCAATTGGCAGACCCTCATGCAAATTCACTTATATCTTACATTACCTCTTAATTGATGACTTCAGTATGTAACTATGATATATCATTGATATAATACTTTCATTGAGGTAACTTCAATACTATCTAATACAAATATACTAGCAATATCAAGGTATATGGGTAAAAATTGATATCCCCAATTGGGGTCGTGCTCTTTACTACTAAAAAAAAGGTAGAAATCCACAATTCCGTCGTGCGCACAGAGCTCAACAATTGGAATATTCGAGAGAGCGGTTTCTTTGAATGTTTTATTTTTTTTGCCACACACACAAGCAAGAAAACTGCTGTTTTAAAAAGAGCAAAATCGCAACAACACAAAGAAATTTTAAACTCAATTGATTGGAAAAATACCAAATCAACAATTGTAATTGAAGTAGTTAAAAAAGAAGGAAGACAACTTTCAACTTAATTGATCTCAGATAGAATAAATTTTAAATTGAACTCTGGATCATTATCACCAATTTTGGAATCATATAACAAAGAAAAAAATTAAGGAAGGAACAATTTAAAAATGTCAATTAAAGAAGAACAACAAGAATTACCAATTGAAAAAATCATTGAAGAAAAAGTTTATATCGGTAATGTAGATTATAACTTAACTTCAGATGAATTGAATGAACTTTTAACTGGTTATCAAGTGTATGTAATTGATTATCTATGATATATGCTCATCTCTTTAACAGAAAAAAGAAGGGATAAAATATATTAAAAATTGAATTTAACATCAATATACTAACTTATCGACAGTGAATCAACTGAAATTCCAAAGAAGACAAAGAGAAGAAGAGGTGAACAAGTTGAAGTTGGTCTGGGTTTTGTCTTTGTCACATTTAAAACTGTCGATGAAGCAAAGAAAGCCATTGAAGAACTTAATGATAAGGAGTTTAAAGGTAGAAATATCTACACTAGAGTAGCATTACCTGAATCTATGAGGACAAAGAAGAAGACTACAAAGCCACTGGCAAAATCACTGAAGAAACCACTGCCAAAGGGTAAAAAAGCTTCTCCCCTGTCATCTGAAGAGAAAGTTGAAACAGAAACACTGGATGAAACTAAAGCTAGTAAGAAACCTGCTAAGACTTCACCAAATAAGAAAAATTTCAATCCAAGAAATGCTAAAAAAATCAATAAATTACCATTAAGTGAAGGTAAACCATCAAAGGATACAATTTATATTAATAATTTAGATTTTGGTGCAAATGAAGAAACTTTAAAAGAATTCTTCAAAGAACTTGAACCAACTTGGGTTGATATTCCAAAGAAGACAGTTGCAGGTCATGTCTATAGAACTTTGAAAAGACAAAATGTACCAATCAGACATAGAGGTATTGGATTTGTAAGATTTAGCAGTGAAGAAAATCAAAAGAAAGCTGTTGAAAAATTCAATGGTAAAGAAATAAATGGTAGACCAATTACCGTTTCCATTGCCATTGATGCAATCATTAAACCTGAACTGGATGGTGAAAAGGAAAATAAAACTCCTGAAGAAGAATCAGCTTAAATTGGGAATATAAATTAAATCAGATATCAATATTGCAGATTGTCTTATTCATTATTGACTGTGTCAATTGAAGAGCTATAATTCAATTTGCCAATATGATTTCATCTGAGTTATTTCTTTAATTCCTTAAAAAAGGCTACAATTACTACTATTATATACTTATGTTAATTTTTTCTTTCATGTTTGTTATTCATTTTTGTGTTTCTTTTGTTCCCATTTAATGATGAAAGAAAAGTTTATTTTTGATGTATTTTATTGCAAATTCATATTTTTATTATACTTATTGTCATTTCAAAATTAATTACTATTGTAATTAATTTTTGAATATTTTGGCTAATCTTTATTTATCAAATGTTTTGTATTTTGATTTTTTTTAATCCCTTGTTTAATTCTATGATAAGGTTTGCATTTTTAATGATAATAATAATATGATAGAAATTCTATAAATATGTCTTTCATTCTCTATCATTCTACAACACATAGCCTAAGTTAAACAAACAATTCCCTACTCGCTCGTCGGCTATTTTTTTTCTTGTCTTTGTTCAGCCGCATGAATGAACTAAGTTGTCTTTTTCTATCAAAAAGTTTAACGGAAGGGGAAAGACTATAAATTAACATCATAACACCACATAATTTTATAATATAATTATTTTCAAATTGTGACTGTGTTTTTTTTTCTCTCTTTCACATTGCGCAATAAAACATAACCAAAATTTTTTTAATTATGAAAGAGTGAGCGTTTAGTAATTACTCTCGCAAGGCACTACTTTTTCTTGTTCTATATAGTGTTTTATTAAGACAGCCCCAATTTGGTATTTTCATTGAGTGTAAAGTTTTTTTATTAAGAAAATTTTGTAAAGAGAAAGCTTTTTCATCAGTTAACTAACCAATAAAATCAATCAACAATGGGTACGTCAATATCATTATAAATTGGATATCTATATAACTGTTCTATAATCTATGTTCTATTCATCATATAAGTGTTCCCCTTGTTAAATTTTATATTATATCAATCAGTATTATTAGTTTATTGAGATTTATTATTGCACAAAAATTTTTCAAAAGCTCACCACAAGATATTACTATCAACTACAAAGACACATTATACATCAGTAAAACCATCTATTTACTCTCAAGAATGAGTGTATTGTTCTATATTTGAATATGTTCACTAAATGGGAGACATGTGCAATAAAAAAATTTGATGAGAAAGTAAAAAATATAATAGAGGATGAGACAACAAGGGATAGGAACAGATATAAGGATATCATAATTAACTTTTTTAAAATATAACAAATATACTAACTTCTTCAAACAGGTAGAGTTATTCGTAACCAAAGAAAAGGTGCTGGTTCAATCTTCACCTCTCATACAAGATTGAGAAAAGGTGCTGCAAAGTTAAGAACCTTAGATTACGCTGAGCGTCACGGTTACATTCGTGGTGTTGTTAAGCAAATTCTTCATGATCCAGGACGTGGTGCTCCATTAGCTAAAGTTG
This sequence comes from Nakazawaea wickerhamii, assembly GCA_030567635.1. NCBI lineage: Eukaryota > Fungi > Ascomycota > Pichiomycetes > Alaninales > Pachysolenaceae > Nakazawaea > Nakazawaea wickerhamii. The sequence goes on from JAJLSR010000009.1 coordinate 154,344, forward strand.
TTTTCCGTGATCCATATAAGTATAAATTACGTGAAGAAACTTTCATCGCTAACGAAGGTGTTTACACTGGTCAATTTATCTATGCTGGTAAGAAAGCTTCTTTAAATGTTGGTAACGTTTTACCTTTAGGTTCTATGCCAGAAGGTACCATTGTCTCTAACGTTGAAGAAAAACCAGGTGACAGAGGTGCTTTAGGTAGAACTTCAGGTAACTATGTTATTATCATTGGTCATAACCCAGATGAAGGTAAGACTAGAGTCAAATTACCATCAGGTGCCAAGAAAGTCATCAGATCTGATGCTCGTGGTGTCATTGGTGTTGTTGCCGGTGGTGGTAGAATTGATAAACCATTGTTGAAAGCTGGTAGAGCATTCCACAAATATAGAGTTAAGAGAAACTCATGGCCAAAGACTAGAGGTGTTGCTATGAACCCAGTCGACCATCCACATGGTGGTGGTAACCATCAACATATTGGTAAAGCTTCTACTATCTCAAGAGGTGCTGTTCCAGGTCAAAAGATTGGTCTTATTGCTGCTAGAAGAACTGGTAGAAAGACTGGTAAGAACGCTGCTTACGAGTAATCTAATTAATTCTTTGTACAATTAATAATAAAAATACAATCGATTCATCATTAATATTTGTAAATTCTTCATTTGTAATCATCTCTGGATTTACTCGGTAAATGACAAATCAGGGAAAACCTTATCTGGCCTAGTAAATCTGCAAGATATTAGAAACTATAAAGAATTTTAATATTCTAAAAATTGACTCACTGTGGTTTCCCTTTTTAGCCAAGTAGTCGACGCTTTAATATCGCTCGTAATATACAACACTTTCAATACTGATCTCCGCAGATGTTAAGGGTAAAATAAGCGAAGTCAATTTTTCAAATATCATTAAACGATGAAAAAGTGGCTTCACACAGATTGGGGAGAAAAGAAAAGAGTACAATATGGTTGCCTCGATGAAGAAGTACCTTAGAATACAGTACTGGTATCTCGAGAGCCTCATATACAAAGTAGGTTTTTGTAAAACTTTGCAACTTCCAGAGTTTATTCCCTTCTTTTCGAACGGCTCAACTTTCTGGCCGAAGAAGTTATTGGATAGAAAAATTCTTTAGATAAGAAAAGCCAAAAAATACGCAATTTAGTGTATGCTATTTTTCCCTTCTGTTAATTACAACAAAAAACAAAAAAATTTAGGCCCAGTTCATCTTTTATTCAATTTGAATATTGACTTATTGCTACAATCATAGTATATTCATCTTCTAATAGTCATATTATTGAAGAATTGTCTATATTAAGTTTGATTTTCTTGGTTTTTGTTAAGAACGCATCTTTATTATTATTATAAGCTAAGGTGTTTTTCTTACACAGATTTTTTATTAAAAAAATTCACGTGTATAGGGAAGAAATTTAATAGGATAAGAAGAATAAAAAGATAAATCATTGAGAAAGCAACTTAAATAGATTCAAATGGAATTTGTCGAGACTTCTAATTTGACGTGCCCCATTTTCGGTTGGTTCGAAGGAGATGATTTTACAACTTGTGGTAGACATTTTGGATTAGAATCAATAATACCTGGAACGGTGGCAACCATTTCATTCTTATATTTCATCACAAGATTGATTGTAAGAAACACTTCATCGAAGTATATGGATAAATCTGATTTTGAAACTCAGCAATTACTTTCTGGTAACTCAACAAGACTGTTAGAACCTGTAAGAAGTTACGGTGCTATAAGATTACCCGATGGAGAAGAACCAACTATAACAGAACGTCATTTTGACGTGAAAAATTTAGTCCATAAAAATGAAGATGGAACCGAGCATGGTTACATCCAATTGATCCATAGATCAACCGGTGAAAGATTCAGAGTCGTATTGGAAGAAGTATTATTAGTGATCAATCTTGCATTGACCGTTGCTACCATATTGGTTCCACAGTTGACCCAAGAATGGGACGATGCTCCTTATGTGCCTTACGTCAAGATCTTCATCTGGGGGTACGCCTTGGTGATATGTACCATTCGTGTCATCAATTTATCAAATGTCGGTTCTCCAAAATTACCAAATTTATGGAAACAGTCAGTTATACTTTACTCTTTTAACTTATTATCTGCCTCATTCACATTCAGATCTTCTATCATCGGGACCGTGGAAACAGGTATTGTTCAATTATACTATATTCTGAATTTCATCATTTGCTTGATCTTAGTATGTTCCATATATACTGCGACTATTGGAGATAAGCCAGCAAGAGTTTACGTTACCACCAATGGTGCCGCGCCATCACCAGAGAACAGAACTTCATTACTCAGTTTGATGACCTATCAATGGCTTAATAAGATGATTGTCAAGGCTTATAACTCTTCAATGACACCTAAAGATGTTTGGGGTTTAATTGAAGATGATTACGCTTTCAACGTGGTTCAGAATTTTGAAAAATTAAAGACTTCATATAAATTTGCAGGAAAATTGGCAAAATATTTCAGATATTTGTTATTGACACAAGCAGGTTGGACTCTGTTAGATTCCTTCTTAGTATTCGCTCCTTCTGTGTTATTGAAAAAAATCTTAGAATATGTAGAAGATCAAGATACTACTCCAAAATCTTTAGCTTGGTTATTCGTCTTCTTACTTTTATTCTTCAAACTTTTCTCATCTTCAACTAGTGGTAGATCGTTGTTCTTGGGTAGAAGATTATGTATCAGATTAAAGGCTATTATCATTGGTGAAGTCTATGCTAAGGCATTGAGAAGAAGAATCACTTTTGAACAAGTCACAAAGGAATCTGATGAAGATGGAGACGATAAGAAATCAGTTGACGAACTCACCACCACAGTGGCATCTTCATCTGATTCAGACGAGACAGCTGCTTCAAAGGAAGAACACAAACCTGCTGCGGATTTGGGTTCCATTATTAACTTGATGGCCGTTGATGCTTTCAAAGTCTCTGAAATCTCAGGTTATTTACATTACTTCGTTAGTGCATTCTTAATGATCATCATTGCCATTTCATTGTTGTATAGATTATTGGGATGGTCTGCCTTAGTTGGTGCTGCGATCATGATTGTCTTGTTACCTTGGAATTATAAATTGACTACCATCATGGGTAAATATCAAAGAGAAATGCTTAAAGTTACCGATAAGAGAATTCAAAAATTAAATGAAGCATTCCAAAGTATTAGAATTATTAAATTCTTCGGTTGGGAACAGAAATTCGCTGAAGGTATCTTGGAAGTCAGAGATGAAGAATTGAGAAAATTGAAATGGAGATATATCGTTTGGTCCATAGCTGCCATTAACTGGTTCCTTACACCAACTTTGATCACTTTGTTTTCATTCTACTGTTACACCATTGTCGCAGGAAACACTTTGACTGCACCAGTGGCATTCACCTCTTTATCACTTTTCAACTTATTGCGTAATCCATTGGATCAATTGGCTGATATGTCATCATTTGTCATTCAATCCAAGGTTTCCATTGATCGTGTTCAAGATTTCCTCGATGAAGAAGATACTTCTAAATATGAACAATTGAGTCACCCAAGAGGCGCTAATTCTCCATATATCGGTTTTGAAAATGCTACTTTTGGTTGGTCAAGAAACTCTACTTCAGATTTCAAATTGAGAGACATGAATATCGATTTCAAAATTGGTAAATTGAACGTCATCATTGGTCCGACTGGTGCAGGTAAGACTTCTTTACTTTTAGCTTTATTAGGTGAAATGGAATTACTTCAAGGTCATGTTTACTTACCGGGTACCGAGCCAAGAGACGAATTGATTCCAGATCCTGTCACCGGTTTAACTGAAGCTGTCGCTTATTGTTCCCAAGCTGCTTGGTTATTGAATGATACCATAAGAAACAACATTGTCTTCGCATCTCCTTTCGTTCAAGAAAGATACGACGCCGTTGTCGATGCTTGTGGTTTGGTTCGTGACTTTGAAATCTTGGATAACGGTGATGAGACTGAAGTTGGTGAAAAGGGTATCACTCTTTCCGGTGGTCAAAAACAGAGAGTTTCTCTTGCCCGTGCTCTTTACTCTAATGCTAGACACGTCTTATTAGATGATTGTTTAAGTGCTGTCGATTCTCATACCGCTTTGTGGATCTATGAAAATTGTATAACTGGTGAATTGATGAAAGACCGTACTTGTATCTTGGTGTCCCATAATGTTGCATTAACTGTCACCGAGGCCGAGTGGGTTGTTGTCTTGGATAATGGTCGTGTTAAAAACCAAGGTGATCCACTTACTTTGTTACAACTGGGTGACTTGGGTGAAGATGATTTAGTTAAGACCAGTATCATGTCTCGTGCTAATTCATCAGCCAATGTTCTGGATATGAATTCAAAGACAAATGCCAAGAAGAGTGCTGCTAAGATTGAAGCCAAGTTGAAAGAAGTTGTCGCTGAAGAAGCTTCAATACAAAAACAACGAAGTCATGTCGAAGAACACCAAAAATCTAAATTGATCAAAGAGGAAACTAAGAGTGATGGTACCGTTAAATTAGCTGTTTACAAAGGTTACGCTAAGGATTTCGGAAGTGTCACTATTTGGGTTTTGTTCTTTAGTGCCATGATCGGTTCTCAATTAATCTACATGTATCAATCTTGGTGGTTGAGAGACTGGGCTTTAGCTAGTGAAGCCGGTTCTGTAACTGCTATGTCAACTTCTGTGATTAACTATCAACCATTGCAAACCGTTCATAAATTCTTCAACAGTTTTGATTGGCATAAACCTATCGGAGGTGAGACTTTCAGAGTTATGGAAGCTTCTACTCATTCAACACTTTACTACATTGCTATTTACTCCTTAATTGGTTTCATGTTCTCAGTAGTTGCTTGTTTAAGAGTTTTCATTGCATTCATCGGTGGTATCTATGCTTCTAGAGCTATCTTTGAAAGAATGTTGTTTAGAATCTTGAGAGCAAGGTTAAGATTTTTCGATTCTACCCCAATTGGACGTATTATGAACAGATTCTCTAAAGATATTGAATCTATCGATCAAGAATTAACACCATCTGCTGAGGGTTTCCTTATTTGTGTTATCCAATGTTTTGCCGTTATCATCTTGATCTGTTCTATTACTCCAGCTTTCATCTTGTTTGCACTTCTTGTCGTTTTCTTATATTATCTTGTCGGTGTTTATTACCTTTCAGCTTCAAGAGAATTGAAAAGATTTGATTCCATTACAAGATCCCCTATCCACCAACATTTTACAGAAACTTTGGTTGGTGTTCCTACTATTCGTGCTTATGGAGATGAACGTAGATTCATGCTTCAAAATTTCCACAAAATCGACGAGAACAATAGACCATTTTTCTACTTATGGGTTGCCAATAGATGGTTATCATGGCGTGTTGATTTTGTTGGTGCATTAGTTGCATTCTTTTCGGGTGTCTTCGTCTTATTAGCTGTTGAAAAATTAGATGCCGGTCTTGCAGGTTTATCATTATCATATGCTATTGCATTTGCTGATTCTGCATTATGGGTTGTCCGTCTTTATGCTAACATCGAAATGAATATGAACTCTGTTGAGAGACTTCAAGAATATACTGAAGTTGACCAAGAACCACCTGAATATGTTCCAGAAAATGATCCTCCATCTTCATGGCCAGATAAAGGTGGTATCGTGGTAAATGATCTTTCATTGAGATATGCTCCAGAATTACCAAGAGTTATCAAGAATGTATCATTTACGGTGGAACCAAACTCAAAGATCGGTGTTGTGGGAAGAACTGGTGCTGGTAAATCTACTATCATCACAGCTTTCTTCAGATTCTTAGATCCTGAAACTGGTTCCATTTTCATTGACGATGTTGATATCACCAAGATAGGTTTGAAAGTATTACGTCAAGGTATAACGATCATTCCACAAGATCCAACTTTGTTCACAGGTACTGTTAGATCCAATTTAGATATATTTGGTCAATACTCTGATCATGATATGTTTGTAGCATTAAAGAGAGTCAATTTGATCACTAATGAAGAATATGAGGCTATCGAACTGGGAACTATAGAATTAGAAGAAAATGGTGAAAATACAAATAAATTCTTAGATTTGAATAGTCCAGTCTCTGAAGGTGGTTCTAATTTGTCTCAAGGTCAAAGACAATTGATGTGTCTTGCTAGATCTTTATTAAAATCACCAAAGGTTATATTATTAGATGAAGCCACGGCGTCAATTGATTATCTGTCCGATGCCAAGATTCAAAATACCATCAGAGAAGAATTCTCAAACAGTACAATTTTGACCATTGCTCATAGATTGAGATCTATTATCGATTATGATAAGATCTTGGTGATGGATGATGGTAAAGTTGTCGAATATGAAGATCCATATTCTTTAATCATTAAAAGGGATTCTATATTCCATAGCATGTGTCTGGACTCTGGTGAGTTAGATGTCTTGATTCAATTAGCTAAAGAAGCATTTGTTAAGAAGAGACAAGTAAGTTAGATTTAATTTTTTATTTGACTTTTGTTACATGGTGACATTTATATATTTTTACACTGTCTAATTATAATATCATTTTTCTGAATTAAGCTTAAATTCATTTGTAAATTTTCTCCCAGTGTTTGATTTTCAATCCATCATCTAACACTTCATCACTAACAACAAGTTCATAGCCTTTCCATCTTGGTAGTACACTGAATTTTATATACCAATACAATGCACACGCTCCAAGGAAAATACAACTTGTGATACCATAATTAGGATAACCTTCATGCATCCACCATGATTCACCTTCTGCTGGAATAAGTGGTCCAATCATCAATAGTACAGTAAATCCTATAAGAACCGCTGTGGTAAATAAAGGCGCTCTGATCGGTGCCTTCATCTCTGGATATCTGCGTCTCAAGATGAAAATTCCGACAGCGACTAATCCAATAAATGCTTGTCCTGGATAACTCTCCAAATTCACGACGTAACTATACAGATTACCACGTGAAGGGAGTACCAAGAACGAAGCACTGATGAAACATACGATGAATAAAGATGGCACGGGTGTACCAAAACGTGTATTGGAAGAGAAGAATTTCGAGTATGGTAAGAACCCCTCACGAAACACTTCCTGATTCATTCTTGCACATGAGTACATGACAACAAACACGTTACCACCAGCACAGATGGCGACACTCATAGTTAAGAATTTTCTTCCGATGTAAAGCCCAAATATTTTCTCGAATAACAAACTTCCTACTAATTCACCACCGTTCATCATCTCATCTGTTGGAATGACGATCAAGTAAGCGAGATTGATGAATAAATAACACACGGTGATCACCACTAAAGAAAGTGGCCCGGCGATTTTCAAAGTTCTGATCGGATCAGCGATCTCACCGGCTAAAGTATGTACTGAGTGCCATCCAGACATGGCGAAGAATCCTTTGAACAAAGCTGAAGTGAAACTTGACACCGAAACAGCTTTCTTAGTCTTGAAGAAGTTCTCCTTGATAAGTTGGTTTTCAATAGATGTTATCTTTTGTGGTAATAAGACGTAAATACCAGCAAGTGCCATGGCAATTAATAAGAGTAATTTCAAGGCACCTAAGAGATTCTGAATAAAAGTTCCACCTTTCACTGATAAAGAATGAATGGTGAAACTTATCAACACCAAAACTAAGCCCACATAACTAGCAATTGAATCTGATGGAGTATCAACACCTAAGAAATATAAAAGATACTGGCCAAATACTATTGAATTAGAGATGACAAATCCAAAAATGACATAATAAATCCCCACTATCACAGTCATTAACATTTTTGGTTTATAATATATGAATTCCAAGAAGGTCTTCGTACCTCCATTTTTAGAAATAAGACTACCCATCTCCAAATACACGTACAATCCAGCAAATGATAACGCTGCAGATATTAGCCATACTAAGAAGAACAACGCAGGTGAACCACCAACGTCGTTATAGATCAATGCAGGCACGGCGAAGATACCTGATCCGAGAATACGACTCACGAAATTCACAGTCACAGCAAAGACACCAAGGTGTCGCCCCTGTGGTAAATCCAGTATATCTTCCAAGTATGCTAAATCGTGTAATTCTCTTGTAGTTGATCTTGCCAATTCGAATGAGCCATCGGCAGTGGGTTGTGGTGAGCTAGGTATGAAGGGCCGCTCGGAGCCGCTTGTCTCGTTGATGAGCAACGGGAGCATATTATCTTGATTATGAGCCATCTCAATTGGTGATTGACTTTACGATTTGTTTCATGTGCAAAACAGTGTTTTGATAAGCAGAGCTTTGTGGTTTTTTTTTGGTGTGTGTGCAATTTAAGAATTGTGCGCAGATAAGAAATCAGCGTATTATGAAGAAACACCACCGCGAAAAAGTTTAGGACTGTTAAGTAGGGTGAAGGTGAAAAATTGCTTCAAGACTTCACCTGCACAGTTGAATCATCAAAATGGTCATTATCCGATATCAATTAATCATGTTTGATAACTGGAATATGAAATATTGGAAAAAATCGATCTTTAGAGGAAAAACTTGACTCAAGAAAATTTGGATCTTTTGACTATTGTTTAAGCGATCAGAGTATAATACCTTATAATACAATGTAATACAACGTAATACATTGTAATACCTTAAATTGATATATTTTAAGTGGAAAAGAGCATATTGAATCAATTAGAGACATGAGTAAGCGATATTCGCTCTCTTCTCAGCCAAACTCAAAAATATGTAACTTTAATTTTTAAAGATATAAAAGATATAAATGATAAACAACTCAACACATACATTAAAGACTAAAAAATACCAAATTGTAGACAAAGATCTACTTGAAATTAGTCATCAATGTAATAATCCTTTACAAAGGTAATTGAGACATTCCTTAATGTATATTGATATTTTGTTGCAGTTGAAGGTTTTAAGGATTTTAACGAATTTAATAATATCAAAAAAATGTACATATCTAAGAGCCGACTTATTCCATATAAATTACCATTTAAGCAAATTCAAGTTAGCCGCCAAAATGATTTACACCATCCACAGAGCAAGCGTATGCAGATAAAAGAAGTCGAAGAGATACCGATGGTTACGGTGCTTAACGGACATTTTATAATCTAATAAGGTAAAAATCAATAACTTGATCCGATCTTTAAAGTCCCATTGGATTTGAAAAATGTTTCACTAAGAAATACAAGGCGTACATTGCAGTCAATAGAAAGAGAACACTCCATTAGGATGACGTAACATGTGAAACATAGGGGTTCTAATGAATCACCACACCCCTTATCTGCCCAACCGAGGGATTAGTAAAAAAAAATATATATATATATATTTTTTTAACCTAAAGATGTAAGGGATTAAATTGGGCCGTGAAACTTTGCAGTTGTAAAATTTTAATATTACATTTTTTCCCGGATTATCTTTTCTAGTTACTAAGCAAAGCAAGTGAATTTCTAGAAACATTATAAATATCTTAGTCAATCATTAGTCATTACCGTAATGGATGTGCTTTTTTTTTCTTTCTATTATAACCGGTGTTTGATAAAATGAGAATTTACTTTCACCTTTTTCCCTTGGTCATAGAATTAATTGATTCAACAGATGACACAAAGATCTTCAAGGGTTTCTCACGATGAATAACGAATGGATCACTAATTGACGAAATTCAAGATTATATCATAACAAGACAAGAAATTTTTCAAAATTATGATGTACAATACAACCATAAATATTTTTCACTTATTTTGTCCCAAGATCCACTTATTTTGGAAGCAAGAACAATTACATCACTCTTAATGAAAACGATTTAAAACGAGATTGGCCCGCGCACGACCCTGGTTGCTATTGTCTCACTACTCGCGCTGTATTTGCCTCAAAGACAATCCAATCTGCCCTACTCTGCATGTGGCTTCACGTGTATTGGGATGCAGGAAATCTTGCATTGTCACACTACAAAGACTCATATATATATATTTGCGCCTCATATTTTGCCCCTTCAATCATTTCAAAAATATGTTGGAGGGACAACTTCTATTGATTTGAGTTAAGAGAGAGAGAGTAAAAAAAAAGTTGGAGGATCACAAGCGTAATCTAAAATTTTCTTTTTTCGGTCACTTCAATTGTGGTTGTAAAAATTGGTTATTGTAAAAACTATAATCTATTTTATTGTAGTATAATTGTATATGGCAAAACTAAAACATAAGAACAAAAACATATATCACACTTTATCGACAACCCAATATAGTTGTCTCTCTATTAAATTAATTTTTTTTTTTTGAAAGTCATAAAAATTGTAAAAAAATGCAAATAACGTTGATGAAATTGGGAATTTAATAATTCCAGCGAAACTTATTGAATAAAATTATAAGCATGAATTGGTAAATTTTATAATTTTGGGAATTAAAATGCAATTAGTAAAGCTATTTTTATTGTATTGGAAATGCAAAATTGAAGATTGATACCGGCAACCTCTTATTACTTTGGAAAAAAAATTGGTTTAATCACTCCCTTGAATTTTTCCTCCCTGTTTCTCTGTCCTTTAAGAGTTTCCTCAACTCGGTGAATTCCTCAGGATGACGTCTCTTACCATGTCCATGTTTCACGATATGTCCATTTAAATGACTTAATGACCCATAACCTTTATTACAATTGGGGAAATTACAAAAATATAATCTCTCAACTTCATTCCTCTTTCTCCTTGTTCTCTTAGATTTCAATGGTTGTTGTGATTGCACCACATTGGGATCTGAATATTTCTGTTGCTGTTGTGGAGGCACAGGTCCCATTTGCATCATCATCGGCTGCTGTGAGATACTGCCGAACGGTGGTATCATATGTTGCTGATACTGTGGAGGTTGGAAAGGCGGGCCCGGCGGGAACGATGCTGAGAATTGAGGTGGTGGTGGATGGTAATATGGAGGTGTCATCATATGAGGAGGTTGCCCCGTCGGTGGTTGCTGTTGCTGATTATAGGGAGGAATCTGATATTGATTAGACTGATAGTAGGGTGATTGTATAATTGGGGGTTGATCAGATCTTTGTGATTGCTGTAATCGGTATTGTAACAACGAATCTCTTTCTGGATTTGTTTCTTGAGATTGCTGTGTATTTAAAGTTTGATATGGTTGATACTGATGTTGTGATGGTGTGGTATTAATTGAGGGCACATTTTGGAAACTTCTAGATCTCATAAAGGGATTGAATGGCGACTCTTGGTTCCCAGGGAACGACTGAATGGTGTCAACACTATTATTATTAACTCGACCTCTCGGATCTGACACTGTCGGCAAATTTCTTTGTTCATTATTATCATTCCCATCATTTGATGAATTGGAGTTTTCTGTTTCATATCTTTGAGAAGATCCCGAAGTTTGTTGAACATTAGGATCGAATGAATTATCTGGCATGACCAAGAATATTATATGCAATTTTTATCTCCAATCATAAATTGTAAAATTTTGGGCATTTTAAAATCTTCAATTAAAAATATATCAAAAATAATTGATCTTCAATATTCTTTAATATTTATCAATTTTAACGCCGAAATAAAGAAAATTATAAGAAGAATTGAATTGAACTCAAGCCGACTCCCTCACTTCAATCAATAACAGCTTCGATATTTAAAGTAATTCGCCAAAGAAAGCAAAAACGTTAAATAACAAAGAAAAAAAACTAAGTATAAACCCCAATCTAAAAAATTAGGTTTTTCAATATGGTTTTCGTTATGGACAAAATGTTATATCAAGATCATATACTCTCAATTGGATTTTAACTGATTGAATGATCCAATTGCTTTTAATGGTGTCTTGACAAATTTGATAGAATTTAACCAAAAATGTATAATATGAAAAAAATCCAAAAAAGCACACTTAATATTGAAGAAGCGTTTAAATCTTATTTAAATTCCCTTCCCCCCTCTTAAATTGTTACAATGCTTGTAAATCTTTCAATGGTAATGGAATTTGATATAGCAGTCAATTCGGTAAAAACTTAATTCACTTAAATAAGATAAAAAATGAGATTCTACTTCTTGAAAGCGGTATCTGAAAGACTATATCCAAATAAATTAAATAATTAAAGATTTAATTTATATATATTAAATGATTGTTTAAAACAAGTAAAGCCAAGAATTTCCGAAATTCGATATATACGGCTAGACATATATTGTATTATTTTAAAAGTGAAAAAAAAACAAGTCAAAGACTTCTTTAGTATATATATATTTTTATAAATATATAACTAGATACATCAACAATAATACAAACCGGTATAAAATACATATAAGAAAAATCGATTTACCTTATTGCGTGGTTTCTTTTCAAAAGAAGCCCAAAAGAAAGAGAAACAAAAAAGACAAACAGATAATGCATCAGCTTAAGCGGGCCAGCTGAGTTTAAGATTATGCATAGAATTATTGACTTTTGTTCTGTCTCAGTGAATGGGCGTATTTATTATTGTATTGTCATGCCTGTTGTACTCGATCATCTGTCCTACGTGCTTACTTTTAATTTTCCCAAAAAGCCCCCATAATTTAAAGATGAAAATTGATAGAGAAAAAAACCCCCCCATCTATATGTACTTCCCACTTAAGCGACTGACTCTGTAGTGGGGAGAGATTTGTTCTGGTAAACATAACTACATCACCGAACTCGCCATTGCTTTTTATGTATAATCTTGGCATTTAAATAACTTTGAGTTATTAAGTTTTAACATAATTTTAAAAATTCACCGAGATTTAAAATATCTATATAAATTTTATTACCGAATTAGCAATGATTTAGCTTGTTACAAGAGAAAAAATAAAATCTAAATCAGCCTAAATTCCGAAATAATCACTAAATAGCGAATCAGAGTCACTAAACACAATTTTCTTTTTGTTTATTTCTTTAAACTTCTGTTGACACATGAATTTATAATTTTTATAGCAACTTTTTTCAATTAAAATTGTATTAAAAAATCTGCAAAATTGAGAAAAAAAATTGTTTAAAAGCAAGTTAGTAAAAAGTTTAAAAAGTCTAATGGAGACTAAAGGGCAAATTTGAAATGATTAAGTAACTACTTGTACTTCAAGAGATTTATATTTTATTATTTTCTAATTTTCAACTACTAATTAGAAGTGAGAATAATCTCTGTTGCATAATTCTATAAACGCGATCAATAAGATATTGATTGCTTTTTGCTATTGAATCATAACAGGGTGAGGCGCTGACTAGAGAAAAAAAATTTGTAGTCTTACAGCCCTGATAAGCCCAGACACATAACCAAGATTCGCATTCAAACAGTAAAATTACAACTTCTTGCTACTTTTGGATCGGTTTAAGTTTACCTTGGATTGTTAGTGGTGATTATATAATTGCTATATTACAGTGGGCTTATAAAAGTAAGTTTAGCTTGTAAAGTTAAAGTGAAGTTGGTTCAAAGAACGAGACTATTCTTGGGCAATTGCATCATTTACTGCTCAATCTTATGTTAAGTCTTTGAAGCTATACTAGGATACAGCAAAGGCATTGTTTCAATGGTCAAATCTTACTAAAATAAGGTATTAAAGTAATTTTAACTTGAGTGATGACATTAAGTGTTGATCTGACGGTGTTAACCCTTTGAGTTGTTTATCCGCGCTTGGGCAATTCAATGATACTATTAAATAAAACCACACTAATAGAGTCAATTTCAGTAATGGCATAAGATAATCTCTCTAAATGTATCCCTTCTCAAGATGTCTCAAAAACAGGGGCGGTCTGGAAAAATTAATCTTTTGTTTACCTTTTCTTAATTCTCTGCTCTTTTTCATTTAATGCTTTAATTGATATAGTGATTAGAGAACCCGATAGAGAGGGTCATATATCGATATAAGAGCACTAATAAAGATATATCTTAGATGAGTGTGCGAGAGTTCCCATTAGATTCATCGATTTCTGCCAGGTTATCACCTGATGAAAAATACATGATTTACGCGTCTCAATCGAATATAGTGATAAGATCCAACAAGTCATGGTCGATATTGAAAAGCATCCCGGTGCCCTTGGACCTGGGACCCTGGCAGGCGAAATTGTCCTGGGATAACAAGTTCTTACTGGTGTTGATACTGAGGGAGAGTGCAGTGAAGATCATCAGGTTGAAAGATGATAAGGAATTTGCTATTAAGCAATCTGAATTAGAAGAGATAGTTAATTTCGAATGGCTTAAAGTGTCTGGCCAGTACGGGAATGGAGAAATTATTGCTTTATATAGTAAATGCGGGTTGAGCTTGAAATTGTATTCCATAGTGGCGAATAAAGTATTTTGTATTCATTCGATATATAAGAACTGTTCAAAGATAATCAAGCATCCGTCAATCGATCAGCATCTTGTGGTGTTGAAAAAGGGTATTAAGAACATTTTATTCACCTTTGTGATCACCCTGAATGAAGTGCAACTGGTGAACGAGTTGGAACTTCATGATAATTTCTCAGATATCGTTGTCAAGTATTCCCCCAAGAATTCATGGATATTGGTATGGGACGTCATGTCAAGTGATTTAACCATATCTATATACAATTTCCTAGGGTTGGGTCATTTCAAAGGGAAAATTGAGACCGGTTACGCTTTCCAAAAATTCCAATCTAATGAATTTTCAATTGGCGCTACACAAGTAGAATGGATGTTGAACCATAAACAGGATGAGATCATCGTGTGTGGGGACTACGATGAGAATGTGCAAGTGATTGAAATGAGCGGTGATTTGAAATTGTCTCATACTTTAAAACATCATAACCCTTTTAATAATGAGTCCCAAAAGAGTTTAATCTTTGCACAAACTATAAATTCTTTGGAATATACTAGAAGACAACACGCTTTGTTTAATTTACCCTCAGAAAAACTTGAATTGCATAACAAGGGGATCCAATTCTTAGTTCTGAATGAGACTCTGTTAGCCGTGGTGACTAAATCGATGCCCTCAGTATTGTTCTTATGGGACTGGAAGGATTTGACGTCCCCTAAGCTGGTGATCAATTCTCAATCGAATATAGTATCCGTCGTGGTACTGTCCCAGGTTGTGCCAAGAAGCACCAACAAATACATCAATTCAGTCATTGACAGTATGGTGATAATAAACAATGGATTCAGTGTCACTGTGTATTCTAATATCGTGATGAATGTTCCACTTGTACTTGATACCATATTTGAAGACAAGGTAATTGGGATATATTTAACTGATATAGTTACCGAGAATGGTGAAGTTTATATCAAGTTGACATGTTGGTCCGAGACAAAGATAAAATTAATATCACAATCGATAAGTCTTACTGATTCCAGTTTTATTGATGATACATCGGTTAATGAAGTCTCCATGGATGAGACAAGCACGAAAGTGAGAGATATCATAAACGCGGTGCAACAATCTGAATGGCTAAGACCCTCAACCGACATATCTGAAATTACAGATACATTTCTTCAAAAGAAGAGAAATTTAATTGAAGATAAAGAGAATTTACAAAATTTAAAGAAAAGACAAGTATAGTCTATTCATATATAGTTTATACTCTTCATATAATCATTATCGTAAAAATCATTTACCACCACCCCTACCAGCAATTTCATCTCTATCAAGTCTCACGGCCTCTACATCACTTCTAGCCTTCTTACCACCTCTATGATTCACTACAATAGATTCACCATCGTCGAAATCGAGGTAATTCCCACTTGATATCGAGGCTTCTATTAATTGATCCCTCTTTGCTGCTTTCTCTTTTTGTATCTGTGTTTCAAATTTTAAAATCTCCTTCTCTGTTAAGAAATTTGCACCTGCAGCTACCCATATAGTGTGATAAAAGATCCGTCCACGTAACCCGAACCATCTGAACATTGGGGATCTCCAACGGATGAGCAATTCTGTGGGGATAGAGATCAGTGCCCCGTATAGACATCCTCGTAATATGGATGATAAAATCTATGCCAGGAGTTAATATATGCACTTTATTTGAAAGGTAAAGGGTATATCTCACTTACCACAGAGTTAAGTCTTTCCATCTTGGTCTTTGGCATTATCTCGCCATCATCAGACAGTGACATCTTCTAATTAGACAATTGTAGATCAATTATAAAAGATCTTACACCTTACTACCGTCTTTTTTTGTCAAGAATTGCTGATATTTTTTCGCTCTCTTACAGGTCAATTTTAATATGAGATAATACATCTTACAATATACAAATTACCACTTACAAGTTACAGTATCCATTGAGTATGCTGAGTCAGTTCAGTGGTATGAGATCCGTCTCTAATACGATATATTCAGATATTCCGTGTTCCTTCCCATAAGGGTAAAAAAGATTGACTAAACTTAAATCCGAAACCGGTAAATTTCCACATCCTATAGACCGCAGTCACCGACAGTTGCAAACCAGCTCCCACTACTGACAATCGCCTACCCATGGCAATGTCTCTCTGCGACACAGAGTGAACCGAAAGGGTCCATCAACCCAATTTTACTTAATGTTCCAGATGGGGAAATACGTAAACATAATTTTTTTTTTGTTTTCATTTGCTTTTAAAGAGTAAAAAGGCTTGTAACTTGGGATCTTTCTTTTATATATCTAGAGATTCTCTGATCCGAGGTTATCTATCAGTTGTAAAGGGTGTCGGTGGTCTCTATTGCAAAATGACAGAAGGTATGATCACGTATATCCCATTCAAATATTGCTCGTATACGAAACCAGTGGAGACAGTTTACGAAAATCTTGATCAGTTAAATTGGGTAGTACAGAAAGATGGCAGTGTTAGTGTGAATAACATCATCACTGAGTTTTCACAAGATACCACTGCAGTGCACAATAACGACGAGACTTTCGTATTGAGATTGCAGAGTGAGAATTTAGTTGATATCTTGGGTAAATATAGGAAAATTTCTCAGACTAAGCTTGTAGTAAGTGCATTGAAAGAGCAACAATTATTTGAGAATAATGATCAATTTAAAAACGTGTTCTTGCAAGGATTGGACAGTATATGTCAATTTAACGAGATTTCAATAGTTATCACCAATAATAGAACAAACTGTCATGAAATTATCCTTATTGGGTTCCCTGATAATATCAAAGCCGCTGAAAATAAAGTTAGAATATTGATTGAAAATTTGGATAGTTCAATGTATATAGATTGGCTCGAATTAGATACGATATCGTTATTACCATTAGTCGGTGGTATTGAATTAAATAATTTCAAGCAAATCGCTAAACAGACAAATTGTCATTTATATTTACCAAATATCTTACCAAACACATATCTGAGTGATGTCCACCAGGACTCAAAGATATATATATCAGGTATCAAGTCACAAGTGTTATTAACTAAGCATTTGATCTCCAAGATCAAAGCTAATGTCACTTCACCGTATATTAAGAGTGTACCAATTGAATTTAATAAGAAAACTATGTTGTTATTATTAAATTATCACGAAAAGATTTTGAGTATAATGTATAAGAACGAGTGTTTCATCCAGATTCCAGGATTAGACTCTAGGGATTCCACGATATTGTTCCAAGCTAACAATTTAGACGCAGTGGAGAAATCAATCAAGGATTTTATCTGTCTCATTGGAGAAATTTATGGTGCCGGTTGCCATTCATGTGATAATTTGATCGATGCAGACACTGATAAAATCTTACTCGACATGAGCTCATATGGGAATTGTATGTTACAGGCCAAGGAGAGACGGATCAAAATCATCGGTTCAAGAACCGAGACAAAGAGAACTATCTCGCTCTTGAGTAATTACCAACCTACGATATCTAGTTTACAAAAAATCAATCGTGTCGAGTACAGTCTTGAATTGAATAACGAAGAAAGAGATTTCATCGGTGGTAAGAAGAACGGTAAGATCCTCAAGATTATGAACAACTCTAACTCGATAGTGAAAATTATCCCCTTTAGCGATTTTAGTTTCATTGTCGAATTGAACTGTCAAAGTATTCAAACCTCTATTCCGGCATTGCAAATGATCGAAGACGAATTACCAATGTCTGTCAATTTCAACATCCCTGAGTCATTCCATAGACAGATCATCGGTGTTGGTGGTGCCACGGTGCAAACGATAATGAGACGGTACAATGTCTTTATCAAATTCTCTAACACTTTTGTATTCAACTCCACTGATGACACAGTGAAAGAAGACTATACCCCGATTCAGTTATTTATTAACAAGAGCAACGTGGTTATTAAATGTCCAGCTAAGAACGGTGCTAACATCCCATATGCCAAGCTGGAAGTTGAGAAATTAGTACAAAATTGTTCATCGATGAATTTTTTCAATACATTTATCAAATTATCGAGATCTCATTGGCGTTTATTGTCTAATAACTCTATTGGGATCAACAATGAGATTACCAATTTGAGTAAGAATTCATCAAATTCTACGTTCATCACCGATTTGGAGAAGAGAACTAATACATTGATCAAGTTCCCAAGAGTGGAACCAACATCATTGGAATTGTTAGAAATTAAAGGTGTTGAGAGGAATTCTGAAGAGTGTGCAAAGTTATTTGAAGCCTTGCTTCCAAAGGATTACGAATTCAAATTAGCATATAACCCAATTTTCCAAGAAATTGCCTCATTTGATAGAAACTCTAAACTGCTGTTACATCAGAATAGTGATCTCAGCAATAACGTCGGTTTCAAATTCTTGAATGAGATTTCTGTACCTTTTAAATTATTATACAATATTGAAGTTCAAGTCTTTTATAACCCTAAGTTGGAAAATGATGAGGAAGATTTATTCACTGCTGTTAATAACGATAAGAATCAAAATGATCATTTCAAATCAATGAGTCTTTCATCACTCAACGGTAAATCACTCGTTGACGCTAAATACCGTTCACTGCTTTCACCAAATTTCGAATATTTAACTATTCCTAAACTGGATTCAGAGATCCCACAGTTCCATTCAATCATATTGAGTTATTTCGAAAATGACTTGGATAAAAATATCTTAAAAAATTGTCTCGAGATCTTGACATCGTTCTTAAGAGAGAACAAGATTATCATCATCGATAAGAACTTCAACGACAGTAATTTATCCATCGTCAACGGCTCAAGTTCCGCCCACGCTAGCCCATTACAAAATTTGAACAATTCCGAGTTCAATAAGGAAAATATGAATATCACTGAACAGTTCATTCCACAACAACCATACCAAGATCAACAACGTCCTTTACAACAACAACAATATTACAATTACCAACAGCAATTACCACAGCAGAAACCACAGCATATGCAAATGAAACCTTTCCCCAACCAACTGAACCAATCCAACTGGTTCATGAATAATAATTAGTTAAAAATACCCTTTATTTCATATATATATCCTCATGTAGTTGATTGCCTTGTAGTTATCACTCAGTCGTGCACCAGATATCAATTCCTTGCCACAGAAAAAATTTACAGAATGGATTGTTGTTAATTTAAATATCATCTATATCAGTTATTATCATCTATATATCATCTATATCATCTATATCATCTATATCATCTATATCATTATCATATAAATATTAATCATTCATATATTAATCTACTTCGCTTAATACATTTTTTAATATTGCTTTTTCCCACATTTATTTTGTTAATTTATCGGCTGGACCTATATTAAAATAATAAAGAAAACAAGATGTCAGTACCATCACTTTCATTTGCATTTGGTGAACTGAAAACGCCTTGTCTTAATGAGAAACCAATAATGCATCATCGTCAATATAATGTTCCTTCAAAGAGTAAGAGGAAGATGAGTGATGAAGATGAATTATCTCATATCAAATTACGTAATGGTGGTCATAGAATTCAAAAATTTAAACCACGTACAAGGACTCATTTTAAGAAACACAAGTCACAAGAAGTATCAGGTGAACCTTTACCCTTGAGAAGGATCATAGAAACTTTAGATCATGATTCATTACAACAATTAGTATTATCCTTGATTGATAAGAGACCTGATATTACACCTGAAGTAATGGAATTAGCTCCAAAGATTACAGTGGAGCAGACGTTTAATATATTGAATAAGAAGATGGATTCGATAAAGAATAAGATACCGTATAAAGTTGACCCTACATCGGATTATTCTTATCTTCGAGTACAAAAACAGGTTGTTGATTTTTTCAATTCATTTTCAGATTATATGTTAAATTTCTTATCACCAGTGGAGAAAGATGTCACTGTGACATTGAAATTCTTGAATGAATTCTTAATGAATATCTTTTACAAGATGCCAGTTTTCCAAAATGAAGAATTTAAATTTTTTTATAATTTAAGTGTGGAAAAATTGAATCATATCTTCATTGATTCATTAATTAAATTTTTAAAATTGAATAAATCGAATATCTTGATTATAATAAAAGATGATTGGCTTAATATTGTTGCACAAATTAATGAATTAAATCATTTTAATTTCCAAAAAATTTTTGAGTTCTTAAAGCAAGAAATTAATTCATTTAATGAAAATGGGTATTATCATAATAGCGATTTAGAAGATGATGATGAACAAGAAATTCATAAATTGAAAGGATTAAATAATCTTATGAACTTCTTTGAAGAAAATACTCCATTAATTGGTGGTGAAGTTAATGAAACTTATCTATTATAATTTATTCTCATGTATATCGGTTCTTGCTACGAAGGTGTTTTTTAATTGCATATTCTATTATACTGTACTGTAGTCGTTGTATTGTCTATCTACTATCTATATACTTATAACTCACATATGTCATATGTCATATCTCATATCTCATGTATTATCAATTTGAAAATGCTTAAATTGGTAAAAAAAAAGAGAGAGAAAAACTTTCATACAGCAAGATAAGAATAATTACAACTACCCGATCCAATGCTTTCATTCAAGACCCAGGGTTTCAATGGGTATGGAGTTAAATACTCCCCATTTTACGATAACAAATTAGCTGTCGCTACGGCGGCTAATTATGGATTAGTGGGGAATGGTAGATTGTATATCTTGAATATAAGAGATGATGGGATGATAAGACAAGAAAAATTTTTTGATACACAGGACGGATTGTTCGATTTGGCATGGAGTGAATTACATGAAAATCAAGTTGTCACTGCAAGTGGTGATGGATCAGTACTGATATTCGATATCTCCTTGCAGAATTACCCAGTGAGGAAGTTCAATGAACACAAGAGAGAAGTGTTTTCCGTGAATTGGAATATGGTTGATAAGTCGATCTTTTGTTCTTCATCGTGGGACGGGACAGTGAAGATCTGGTCACCCGCAAGGCAACAGTCGGTGATGACGTTGGAGTCGCCAAAGGATCAGTCTTCGACGGTGAGAAGTAATATACCAATAACGCATAACCCAGTGAAACCAATGATGGACAACACATCAAGTGATTGTGTCTACCAGCTGAAATTTTCACCCCATGACCCAACAACGTTAATAAGTTGTAACTCCACATCGCATTTACAAATATGGGATATCCGATCACCTAAACCGTTGCAGATGGATTTCATAAGTCATAACGGGTTAGAGGCCTTGACGTGTGATTGGAACAAGTACAGATCCACTATAGTGCTGTCCGCGGGTGTAGATAAGACGCTGCGAGTATGGGATTTACGTTTCATCGGTAGGGGACCACCGATAAATGAGTTCATAGGACATGAATTTGCTATAAGAGATATAACATGGTCTCCACACAGTGGAGACAAGTTACTTAGTTGCTCCTACGATATGACCGCCAGGGTGTGGAGTGATAAGACAGATGAAAATAGTAAATTTCTGCAAAGGTTATGGCACGGAGCTAATCTCATCAATTTGTTCCCCAAGCATACAGAATTTGTCATTGGAGGTGATTGGAGCTTGTGGGGAGAGCCTGGCTGGTGTGCAACGACAGGATGGGACGAGATGGTGTATGTGTGGAACAGCAACACCAGATATTGAAACATTACATAGAATTAACTAATTAGTCGATATGTAGAATTTTTGAGTGAATATATCTGTCAGTGATCGGTTCATATAATTTCTAAGTAAAAATTGATTAGCGAGAGCGAAAAATTGTTATCGAGATTTGACAAACCAGAAAAGAGCGCAAGAGTCAATTTACTGAATATTGGAAGAAGCATACTGGAATCTATAAATACTGTATAGGAATATAGCGGGCTATTATTAAGAGTGTATTAAGTGTTTATTATTGATCAAGTTATATATATATATATATATATATGAGGTATTGGTTTAGACAATGGATACACCAGTGAGACCAGGAACGAGGAGATCTCGTTCAAAGCAAAGAAGTCAAAGTTCATCTTCGATACACCGACCAACATTGAAGAGATCATCATCTGGGAGTTCATCGAGAAAATTAGAAGTGTTCAGTGGTGATGACGAGGAGATCCCTTTCTTGAAAGTGGTTTTGGATAATTCGTTACCTATTGATTATTTTAAACAAGATTTATGCTCGATATTGCAAGCGATGAGAATACCAAAATGGTGTAAATTGAATCTGGTAGATGATAAAGTCTGGAAAGAACTTGTTATAGAGAGAATCAGTGGTGCCTTGACGAACTCGGTGTACAAGATCTCTTATAAGAGATTCTACCCTTTGTTATTGAGAATTTATGGGACTAACGCTGAATCTATTATTGATAGAGATAAGGAATTACAAACATTGGCAAAATTATCGAGGAAAAACATTGGACCCAAATTATTGGGGACATTCACTAATGGCCGTTTCGAGCAATTTTTGAATAATTCAGTGACGTTGACACCAGTACAGATTAGAGATCCAAAAGTTAGTAGAATCATTGCGAGAAGAATGAAAGAACTTCATCTCGGAGTGCAGTTAGAACTGGAAGATAAGATCAATGGTCCCACGTCATGGTCCACAATAGATAAATGGATCAGCGCCTTGGAGACTATATGTGATAAGATCTCAATTGAAGATCAAAAAAGTTATTTCCTTGTGGAATTTAATCAAATTGTTAAATTTATAAATCTTTACAAGATTAAATTATTTCAAAGGTATAATAAAGGATTAAATTTCTTTAATGAGTTAGTTTTCTGTCATAACGATACTCAATATGGTAATTTGTTATTTTATAGTCCAGAACTGGATGATTTATTAGATGAAATTGTATCAAGAACCGATACATTAACTTTAGAAAATGATTTAGCAATTTTGAAAAAAGATATCACTGAATTTGATGAAAAATTAGTCGTAATCGATTTCGAATATAGTGGTAGCAATGTGCCACTGTACGATATCACAAACCATTTTTGTGAATGGATGTTTGATTATAACGATTCACTGACTTCATATATATCTGACTTGAGTAAGTACCCAACGAGGGAGCAACGATTAAATTTCATTAAATCTTATTATAAATTCGAAGGTGATAACGATTTAAGTAATGACATAGCACATGAAAATATTAGGAAATTGTATAACGATTGTATTTATTGGAGACCGACAAATTGTATATTTTGGGCTTTGTGGGCGATTTTGAAAAAAATTCAATCATCACACGTTAATGAGGTTGTATTGGAGAAAGGTCCCAATGGTGAACAATACTTGATTCACGAGTTGAGTGAAGACTCGGATGATGCAATCGAGGATGATAATAATTTTAGTTCATCAAATTCCGATGATGATTTTGATTATATTAAATATGCAGGACAAAAAATTTCAATTTTCTTAGCAGATTTAATTCAATTAGGTATTTTGAATAAAGATGATATTGAATTATCTGATTCTTATTTGAAATTCCTTGATTGTGAATTTATTTAGCTCTATTAAAAATTATTATTTATTATATCTTTATGTAAAGATCATCTCATCTCAAATTTGACTAGTGTCCCGGAGTAATTAGAAATTGCCTAATTGGGATATCTACTATAAATAACAGATAAACGAATTACAGTATGGGGTATCTCTAACTCTGTATCACACTGTATCTATCTCCTTTATAAATTGTCTCCGACTACAAAAACAAATAACAAATCAAAATTCAACACTTTGTCAGCGCAATCGGAACCGAATACGATTGCGTGTTACATAGTTAAGGATTCCCCCCGGGTAAATATTACTGTATCTATACTACTCCTTCCGAGGCGTCGGAGAAGAACCGGAATACATTTTAATTGCTTTATTACCGTGAATAACTTTTTCTCTCAATCAAAGACTTTAACTATGTAAAGTTTTTACTTTATAACAGACTGTTTTGTTCATTTAATAGAAATAGATATAGATATAGGTATACGTGTGTATATATATATATTATATTCCAAAGATGCTTAGTAGAAATTTGAAACAAAGATCAATTAGATCTTTATCAAATTTACTGATTCGTTCAACAACAAAGAATTCAAAGGCTTTACTTTCAACACAGAGATTTGTAACAAGATCACAAATAAATAATAAATATCAATCATCAAATAATGTTGTGAAATTTCAATTCAATTTCCAAAGAGGTAACGCCACCGTGGTCAAGGTTCCCGACATGGCTGAATCCATTACTGAGGGTACTTTAGCTTCATTTGCCAAACAAGTTGGTGAATATGTAGATCTCGATGAAACTATTGCCACTATTGAAACAGATAAAATTGATGTAGAAGTCAATGCTCCTATCGCCGGTACCATCACAGAATTCTTAGCAGCCCCAGAGGATACTGTCGTTGTTGGTCAAGATTTGGTAAAGATCGAACCAGGAGCTAAACCGGAAGGTGCTGCCGCTCCTGCTAAAGAAGAGCCAAAGGCCGCTGAATCTGCTCCAGCTGCTCCAACTCCAGCTTCTACACCAGCTCCAGCTAAGGAAGAGCCAAAGAAAGCTGCCCCACCTCCACCAAAGAAAGAAGAGCCAAAGAAGGCTGCCACTTCCGAACTGAGTGCACCAAAAGCTGCATTCTCAAGAATCGAGGAAAGAGTCAAGATGAACCGTATGAGATTAAGAATCGCTGAAAGATTAAAGGAATCTCAAAACACCGCTGCATCATTAACAACTTTCAACGAAGTCGATATGACTTCATTATTAGAAATGAGAAAATTATATAAAGATGAATTCTTAAAGAAAACTGGTGTAAAATTAGGTTTTATGGGTGCCTTCTCACGTGCTGCCGCCTTAGCAATGAAAGATGTCCCAGCTGCTAACGGTGCTATTGAAGACGGCAACACTATGGTCTTTAGAGATTTTGTCGATATCTCAATCGCCGTTGCTACACCAAAGGGTTTAGTTACACCTGTTGTTAGAAATGCCGAATCATTAAACGTTATGGAAATCGAAGATGAAATCGCCAAATTAGGTAAGAAGGCTAGAGACGGTAAGATAACTTTAGAAGATATGGCTGGTGGTACTTTCACAATCTCTAACGGTGGTGTCTTTGGTTCATTATACGGTACACCGATCATCAATCAACCACAAACCGCTGTCTTGGGTTTACATGGTGTCAAGGAGAGAGCCATGGTTGTCAACGGTAAGATCGAGGCAAGACCAATGATGTATTTGGCTTTGACTTATGATCATAGAATGTTAGACGGTAGAGAAGCCGTTACATTTTTAAGAGTCGTAAAGGAATTAATCGAAGATCCAAGAAAGATGCTCTTGTATTGATTGAAATTTGTATTAATCGTTATTTTTATTATTAGTATTGTCAATTTGTGATTAATTTCAATCATATTTTTTTTTTACTTATTCATCATATTTATAGCCATTACAAATTACTATTATTATTATTATTTTTATTATTTACATTGTTTATTTAAATATTATAAATTTTATATTTACAGCGTCTTTCTTGCATGTCTCATCTTCTCTTCCATTGGGTTAACGATTTTTCTACTCTTTAATACAATGACTAATAATATCGCTGATGCAACGGAGAGTCCCCACCATGTAACAAGATATTGTAAATGATTATTAGAGTAGTCAACTTTCGGTATCTTACCCAAGGGGACACCTGCTCTGATGAATTGATTCTCGTCAAATTCCAAAGATTCATCGTACGAGACATCTCTCATCACTTCAGGGTTGTTGAATGACTGCGTTGTTTTATCCAGTACGTCGTCAACGGGTTTACCTTGCCAAACTTTCCACCATGACTTGTTAAGCTTACCAGGCGCTGGCACATCAGATACTAACCTCTCAGGGTGGTCTTTGAAATCTTGAACGACTTGTGCATATATCGGTAATGCGTTATTCTGCTTAGCCATGACTTCTAAATCAACGTACCTGAAAAAATTGGAACCTAAATCATGATCGATGTGGAACATACCTTTCTTTGGTGCGACTCTTAATAAACACTCAATAGTGGTCTCACCTTCGGGCATTGACAAATGGCGTAAAGTCCTTGACTGTTGATCAACTTTCGTCTCCTGGATCCATCCTCTATCAACGATAATCTTCTTACCGTCACTTGACCTAATAAATGGTGTTATCAATAAATACCCTTTCTCACCATCGTGTAATCTTGGCCCAACAAACATCTCGTTCTCGTAATCGAATTTACCAGTGATTAACACTTTCCTGTACTCAAAACTGGGGACATCCTCAGGTTGAACACTCCTAGGTAATGGTGAAGCCTTATAAGTTAATCTATCCTCACACTCAGCGACTAACGCGTTCTTCCATTTCAATCTCCTATATTGCCACACTCCTAAACAGAAAGTTATCACAGGTGTGAGACACAATAAGGTTAACACTACCGATTTACCTCTTGCCGGTTGCTTGGCTCTATTAAGTTGTCTATTACTCTTCATGGGAGTCCAATCAATGGTATCTGTCTTCACCGAGGCAAATCTCTTACCGAGATTCGTCTTCACATAACTCCGGCTGATCATTGGACCTCTTTGCAAGATTCCTCTTGCCATAAGTGGTCTCATGACTATGAATGAACTCATCTTGATAAATTTATTCGATCATATATAAATTGATAATATAAATCTCATCAATTTTTTCTTCTCTTGTAATTAAACCAAATGAGGTAATTATTGACTATTACCCAATATGGCAATCATAATAGTTAGAAATTAAATTTGAAGAAATTACAAAGAACAGAGTACATCTTATACGAACACACAAACCTATTAACCTTTGAACTTGATCATTATCCCAATTTGAGGATGGATCGTGGCGATTTGGAGTCTCTTGAGTACTCCCCCGTGGGTCATTTGCAGCAGTTGTTCGAATCACCGTCTCTGCTTCTAGAATTGGATGATTTGTTGTCATATACCGATAAATATAAGAAAGAGTTAGATCTACATCTTGTTCAAGAACGGGAGAAATATAATTTATCTGTAGTGGAAGCACAGGATGAATTGTTATCGATTGAGAATGGCCTTGATAAGACAGTGACAGAGATTGAAAATACTAAGAGATTGGCTAAATCTACAGAGAGGACAATAAATTCAATGACATCAAATATTAAGAAATTAGATAGTTGTAAGAAGAATATCACATTGTCAATGACAATTTTGAAAAGATTACAAATGCTTATAACTTCATATAATAATGTTGAACATATAATATATAATTCTAAAGTTAAAAATTATTATGAAATTTATCAATTATTAAGTGCAGTTATTGAATTGATAAATCATTTCCAAAGTTATAAAAGTATTGATGATATTAATAATTTGAATAAGAAAATCAACGAATTAAAGGCGAAAACCGTGGATGAAATCTTTAACGATTTTGGTAAAGAATTGAATGGAGAATATTCAAATTTAGAATTAATGAATGCATGTAAGATCTTGGACTTGTTAGGTACATCTTATCGTGATAAATTGATCAACTGGTTCATTACAAATCAATTGAAAGAGATCCTGTCTATATTCCGTGCTACTGAAGAAGCAGGATCATTGGAAAATTTAAATAGAAGATTTATTTTTTTCAAACGTGTTTTCAAAATGGTAGAGACAAGGTATTCATCTAAATTCCCCGATGAATGGGATATTCTTTATAGATTATGTGATAAGTTCTGTGAGATAACAAGGATAGATTTGAAGGAAGTGTTAGCGAGAGAATCTCAAACCATTGGTGTTAATTTATTATTGACTTCGTTATCTGAAACGTTAGAATTTGAAAATTTCTTGAATATGAAATTTAAAGTGAAAAATAATGCCTCGAATCATAAGAAACCTGTGAATTTTGATCAAAAGATATCTGCCGTTTTCGAACCATATTTGGATGTATGGCTTGAACATCAGGATAAGACAATAAATGATAAATTCTTAGAATTTATGAATCCAAGTAAACTCTTGGAAAAAGATAATAACGACGAGACAAATTCGTTAAATATCTTGAATTCATCACTGGACCTTTTCAGAGTCTATAGATCATTATTGTCACAATTATCCAAGCTTTCCAATACTGAACCATTATTAAAATTATCAAATATATTTGTCAAATACCTAAACAAGTATAATGAAATGGTATTAAGGTCCATAATCCCAGATTTCGAAACTATCAAGGGTAATAACGAAAAGGATAATGAAGAAGTGATAGTATATACATGTCTGGTATTGAACACTGCGGATTATTGTTCATTGACGATAACGCAATTACAACAGAGATTGGCCTCGTGTATGGCAGAGTCATTGGTCCCGAAGATGGAACTGTCTTTTGAAACTGTGAAGAACACGTTCACCGGGTTGATGAATACTTGTTTGAATTTGATGTGTTATAAGATAAATGAAGATCTCTCGTTACAATGGAGAACGATGATTAATTTGAATTGGAAAAATTTAACCACAGTGGAGGATACGTCAAGTTATATTTATAATATTAATCAAACTGTCAATAAGAATGCCAGCAAGATTTTTGAAAATATTAATAGAAGCATATATCTGAAGACATTTATGAACAAGATTGTCGAGTTACTTAGTTACTCATTCTTCATTAACGTTGTCAAATTAAGACCTATAACTGAAGTGATGTCAGAGCAATTGCTTTTAGATTTAAGGGCTTTGAAGGATAATTTGATTCTGTTACCTGATAGATACAAGCATCACGATGAAGTACTAGGTTCTAAATACTATACAAATTTCGTTAATTTAGCTATAGGCAATATCGAAAAGGTGTTAAGAGTTATATTAATTGAAGTTAAACCAATGGAGAATTTCGCTACAAATTATTTCTATATCATTGCTGACAAGAATTTCAATAACTTTACCAAGATATTGAAATTGAAAGGTGTATTACCATTATCTGGAGTTCATCATGGTGCCAATTTCAATAAGAATGATATCATCAAGTATTCAAAAGTGTTCAATTTACTGTTGACTAAATACGAGGATACATTGATAGACGCGGATGATAATAATGAACACACTGCGAATGCTAATAAACCATTGAGTGATAATTTCAAATTCTTAGATCATCAAAACATCGACGGTATCGATTACAACACGGATAACAATCCTCATTGGCTCACTGCGAATGACGTTCACAATCCTGTGACTCCAAAGATCCCAAGACCTGGTTCTCCGAACGGTAAGAACATCGCAGGCATATCTATATCGTCGCCTTTCAATAACACGAATAATGTTAATAAATTATTGAATGAGAGAAGAGATCAAGTGGAGAAAAATATTTCCAAGACGATGGATAGTTTTAAGATTAATGATAATTTCAAGAACTTGAATATTGGTAAACTTTTCAAAAGAAATGAATAAATTTGCATGAATATAAGAATAGGGAAAACATATGTATATTATATAATAAAGTCTACAATTTGGCTTTATTTGCAAATAACAAACTCGTAGCCCTGTCAGCCATACCAAAACCTGCCTGGTACCCATAACCTGAAGCACCATAATTATGAATCAAAGTCTTACCCTCTTCGATCAATTCTCTCTCGATACGCACCCCACCGTGTCTGGAAGGTCTTAACCCAGCGGCGATCCTCACAATCTCTAAAGGCTCGTCTAACAACTCCGGCAATAACTCCGTGGTTCTCTTAATGATATCGTCTGTTTCGTATTTGAAAGCGTCACCGGTCCAATTGTCCTTCTGGAGGAACCCACCGAGGATGAGATGTCCGCCGGAGCAAGGTCTTGGGATGATATACGTTGCATAATCTTTGCCCCATCTCATCTTGTTCTGCTTGATATGTGGAGCCCTGACGACAACGACTTGGCCACGGGATGGGTACACTTTGGTGTCCTCGACACCGCCGAGCTTACGAGCACCGATACCAGTGCAATTGAACACGTACTTTGTGTCAGGCGAGGCAAAAGCCTGAGCGATATGTGAGAGCTCGATGCGTTCAAATGTGACACCTTTCAGCAGTAAATATTTTTGAAAATTTTCCAAGAAGAGTGGACTGTAGAAGTCCCATGTTGTGTATGAGATACCGTACTTGACCCCCTCAGGTAATTGATCTTTGCTAATGATTTTGAAATCCTTCATGTAACTCTTCAATGACTCGATCTTCTTCAATGAAGGTTCAAAATCCCAATACTCAGTAGCTGGATAGTTGTCGATCCCGCAACTGGCACCACCTAATTCCCTCTGAATCCTAGCGATGTTCATATAGGTGAACTTATCAAAGGCCAATGCGTCGTGGTCATCTGGCGAGATACACGAGAAGTTGGCTCCTGCCCATGGCGAAGTATAGTAAGTCGACTGGTCACCTGGCAAGTACTGTGCCTTCAGTGTGATTTTTGTTGCGGGTACGCCCTTATCTATGAGTGAAAATACAGTGTATAAACCGACTATACCTGCTCCAACTACGACATAAGTATCTGACATTATATAAAGGTGTATGGCGAGATCTATGATACTGGTTTCAATTGACAATTCTGGTGTATTTATATCAGTAGATATATCAGCCGATTTTTATCAATATTCAGATTTAATTAATATTTTTTTTGCTGTGGATGTTGATGTAAAATATCCGATACCTATTATTGAATAATTCAGTAAATTATACAATATAGAGCGAGATAACTTCAAATTCGGATATCATCACTCACCTTATATGAGTCATATATATAGCTATACACAATAACTCATATAGGTTCATTGTATGAAGTTCAATACTTATGCATAAGAGTATAGTATAATACAAAAATGCTTAGCTATTTCAAAAAGGACCAATTTGTTACGGCGTAGTTATTGTTCCCAAATAAATTCAAATTAATTCAAATTGTCCGTTATCGCAAACGAGCATGATGAATTATCCATAATTATGTACAATTAATTATGCATGTTTCATATCTGTCGAGTAAGTATGTGAAAAAATTAATCATGTAGAGATCTCGCTAGGATTAGCGAATAAGGTAGGAGTCACGAATTATGTTGAGCAGGGTAGAATAGTAATTAATTAGCACCAATGGTAATTGTTGACATTTTCTAAATTTTCAAGCTCAAGATCTGCAAATTATGAATTTCACAATCCATGATGTAAAAAAATTTTAATTGACTAAGGAATTTGTAATTTTCACCCAAAACAGTATTAATGAATTGTATAAGATCTTTTATATGAATAATGAACTTTTA
Source organism: Nakazawaea wickerhamii (assembly GCA_030567635.1). Taxonomy (NCBI): domain Eukaryota; kingdom Fungi; phylum Ascomycota; class Pichiomycetes; order Alaninales; family Pachysolenaceae; genus Nakazawaea; species Nakazawaea wickerhamii. The sequence goes on from JAJLSR010000009.1 coordinate 185,789, forward strand.
TTTATTAATAATGTGAGGTATATAAGACGTAAAATTGATCAAACAAATAATTGGAAGAGCCAGCTCAAAAAAGTCAATAACATTTAAAAAACTTATTTGAATGAAGATGTCTAAGAGACAAAGCAATAAGGATGTAAAAAGCACAAATAAAAGGATTGAATAAATTAATAAAAAGAAGTTTCGTTAACGTAATGATATAAATGCAATGATAAAAGTATGTTAAAGTGTAGTTAAAAGCATACTTAAACCAACCATGGTACCGACTAAATAAACAAGTTTTGAATTACCATCTCTATAATTATGCAAACTACCACCTAAATTAGTTGACGTTGTGGTATCTATTTGAGCCAGTAATATAGAAGAAGATGCAGATGGTGATGATGATGATATGAGTGACCCGTCGTCACTTGAATAAGGCTCCGATAAGTCTAATTGACTTAATGAAGATAATGTAATGGGAGTACTTGTCGCTGAAACTGTGTCTGTAGTGACACCGACTCCGTATTCTTGTAACAGACTTTCATCGTCTGAACTGTAAACGAAATAGTATGAAAAAGTTGGTACTGTCTCTAAAGTTAAGGATCTGTGTAAAGTGCCTTTTTGTAATCCAGTTAAGAATCCCAGTGATGTTGGTAGTATTGAGGAATCTGTAAGTGATTGATCGAGTAGTATTGACATTATGAATGATTATAGAATAAAACAAATAAAGAACAAATGAAGAACAAATAATTTATCAAGAACTAAGCTAGTATATATAAGTATCTCATTATCAATGGGAACTTTGAATAAATAAATACCAAAACAAAAAGAACAACACCCTCCCAATTGGGTATACACAAAAGGTACCGAATTTCTCCAGGGGCAAGCAGATCCTGAAAATCTTTTTCTTTTTGTGTTGCATGTATTTCCCATTTGGATTGAGTATATTATATATACAAAATTATGTAGATCACCACAGTTAAAATCCCAATTCCACGAGGTGATATTTTACATTGGTTTCATGACGACCGGTTCACTACGTAATCTTTTTAAACTTTGCTGATCTATTTGTGTTTAATTAAAATTGATTTGCTTTCCATTAAGATGTTGTAATTTAATTTAATTAGGGCAGAGTAATTAGTTGGGTTATTACATCTAAAGAGTCTTCTGTAGTCTATATAGTTTTACATCGATATCATCTATATCATGATACTATATCACATATAGATATGGCTGTGTAGATTTATAACACTGGGGATGCAGGTAGATATTGCTTATACACTGCTGTGCTTATGTCGCTTATGTCAAAAATTAATTAATAAAAATTTTTAATAGTAAACAAAGCATGTAAATAGAATTTAGTTTACATCACAGCCAAGAGAGAGATTTGTTTTTTTTTTTAAAGTTGGTACCTGCTTCAGATCCAATTCGTGAATTCATACACCTTTTGGTATGATGTTATAGATAACTCTTTTATCTCTTGTACCTCTTATATTACATCTATGTTTCATGATTTACTACAGTGTATAAAGTAATTATCATGATACTTCAATCTAAAAATAATATTTTATATATTATATATTTTATCCCGGGTTATTATTTTAAAACGCCTTGTAGTTTTTTCTGTCTCACTGGTCATTCCACTTACAGTTTTGCTCTGTTACATTAAATTGAGGCATATTTCGTCATAGGGTAACCGTTTAAATGATTATTAATATGATTTAATCATAAATGTAAGGGTTGGCTATATATAGAGAATTTTATTCATCCTAGTAGAGATTAACCATTTAATGATATGTCTTAAAAAATGAAACATTTTAATAAATATCTATCACATGTACCATAGATGACATATCTGATAGATACTGTCTTATAATGTTTTGCAATGTTATTCCTCTACACCATATCTTACTCTATTTCTTATCCTACTCATCACGCACACTAAATGAGCTTTATACTAAAAATGCATGAGAAAAAAATTCACACACAAAATTAATTTAAAAAATTTATCAAGATACTATTGACCTTGTAATACATACTGATCATAAAGATGTCATCACTGAGTGTCAAGCATTTCCCCTTGATATCCCGCTCCAAGAATGCTGCGTTGAAACAACCAAAGGAGATCGCGTCTTATAGTAGAAATATCAATGGAGAATACCTAATTGACGATTCTTCATTACTGTACTATTTCTTACCTGATTCAGATGTTGGACTCGGTTTAACTGATCTTGGTGGTGGTATCAAGGATTTCCAGAAATTCGACGAGTCTCGCGATGGTGAATTCGACGGGTTCTTGAAAAGTATCGAATTATACGAACGTGAAACTGCGAAGAAATTAGCTGTGGATATTATCACTTGGAGAGGTATAATGACAAAATTATTAACTTTACCATACGATAATCGTGATCAATTAGATTTCAAAATCGTGAAATTCGATGGACAGATATTTATACAGATAGATAAAGATCTCGATATGCAGAAGAGGAAACTTGAAGAGCTGTCGATGTCTTTGGAACAGAGAAAGGCCATTTATGGAGGCTACAAATTCGAACTGATAAGTACACTAGACAAGCCATGGCCCGAGTGCACTAGAAAGGAAATTGAAGGGCGTAGTAAGCAAGTGGTGAATAATATCGAACAGTACGGATCAGTGGTGAAAACTGGGATCGGCAAAGTGAAATACTGTATCTCTGGAGAAGTTGATTGTTGTTGGGACTACAAACCCTCATTGGACGAGTCGAAAGAAGGTGATGACCCATTGGGCCACTACGTGGAGTTGAAGACCACGAAAGTGATATCGAATCTGAGACAAGCTGCTAATTTTAATAAGAAATTGTACAAGACGTGGGCACAGTGTTTCTTGCTAGGGATTAAGAGAATCATTTATGGGTTCCGCGATGATAATATGATACTTCGGTCCGTGGAGGAGTTCCAGACCGAGCAGATCCCAGTGTTGATCAAGCTGAATGAGCAGTACATCCAGGATCTGGATGACTCAAAGCAGAAGAACAAGTTCATGGGATCATTGAAATTCTTGAGTGCAGTACTTGAGTTCATCGTGGATAATATCACTGAGGATAACACCTCATGGAGATTGAACTATAATCCGAGATTGAATAAAGATTATTTAAATTTATCACAAATTACCGATCCAGCAGTAGTGGATCACGATATCACTCATATATTACCTCAAGAATTCCGTGATTGGAGATCAAATGAGTTACCAAATATATAGTATATAGAAATAAATATTACCGTACCAATTGTTGTTGTGGATACTTCAATCTATCAAACGTCACAGCAGTGACCACCAGAGACGCCACCATGAGCAATAACACCACAAATATAGTTTTCCAACTCAACAATTTAACAAACCCGTTCAAGATCTCCGCAAGCACTTCAAAACTAATCTTCACCTGTCCCACCGACGCAGGGTCCTGGTTCATACAATGTTCCCAGATCGAGCACGCCGTCTCCGCAGCGGGGACCCGTATCGATGGGTGACAGTTGTTTCTCAGGTACTCTTTCGAACACACCGCGATCTCCTTGAGTAACCGGCCTGACATCTCGTCTATCCTCTTATTGACATCGTTCTTAATAGTGGTGACAAATGTCCATATGAGCAATATCACAAACCCTACAATGACAGCATTGAGGATTAATTGCAAATACAACGACATCGTTAAGGGTATGGAAGGGTCACCTATATATTTCCTCACCCAAGAATCTTCCTTCTTTTCAATCAGCTGATCAGCATATTTTTTCGGATTATTACGCCAATCCATCAACTCTTCTTTCAGCTTCTTACCACCTTCGATCCCGATCCGGGAGATCTCTGTGTCGTGTGTAGTGTCCACGTCGTCACCTATCACTATCGTATCGCCATGCGTGTCTATCCCGTCGTGTCTCATCCTGTCAATCAAATTCCCGTATTGTCTCTTCTTATCCAGTCTCGTGTCTTTATACAGTGTCGGTGTATCTATATCGGACTCGGTCAAGTCAAATAGACCACCACCTTTCCCGCCGTGCACATTTCTCTTCTGATTAGTCAATGGAGTAGACGATATCATCGACATTATCTCGTTAACTCTTGTATAAAAGTTTTTTAATGAAGAGATTTGATTTTTTTTTTTGTAAACAAAACAATTTTGAGATGAGATGAGAATTTATTGAAATTTATTGAAATTTATTCAAATTTATACAATTACATGGAAATGACTCTTACCCTTAGCGATACCGTCACTGACGATCTTCAGCACTTCCACAGGGTCACTGGTGATTCCTGTCATGTTTTCATAACCGGTTTCGGTGACGATAATGTCATCTTCGATTCTAACTCCACCTACGTAATTATACTTCTTCATTACTTCTTCATTAAGAATTGCCTTCTTCACTGGGTCAGCAAGCAAATTTGCAATTAATAATGGGGAGAAATAACATCCTGGCTCATCAGTGACAACCATACCCTTTTCCAATTTTCTTCTTATTCTAAGATATCTTAATAATTCATCTGAATCTTCATAATTTGGGTACCCACCAACGTCATGAGTATCCATTCCTAAGAGATGTCCTAACCCGTGTGGGAAGAAATTTGCTGAGATTTTACTTTTAAAGATCTCTTCCTCGGTGAAATTTGATTTAAAAATACCAAGTTTAAGGAAATGTTTAATTAAAATTTTATGCAGTAAGAAATGTAAATCTTCCCATTGAGCACCTGGTTTAATTAAAGCCATAGTTTGCTTTTGCATATCCAAGACAGTCTCGTAAATTTCTAAATGTTCTTTAGTCCATTTACCAGTGATGGGGAAACATCTAGTGACATCTGAAGCGTAATTTGACCATTCAGCACCGGCATCAATTAAGATGGTTTTTCTTTCACCAATTTCTTCATCATTCTTAATATAATGCAAGAACCCACAATTAGGACCTGAACAACAAATTGGATCATAACTTAGAATTTTGGAACCTTGTCTTATCGAATGATAAGTGAATTCTGCATGGATATGACCTTCATTTTTCTCAATAGGTAACGCTGACATAACAGCTAAATGAGAATTATCAGTAATCTTTGCCGCGTGACGCATTAACAGTAACTCGTATTCATCTTTAATCAATCTACATTCATCAAGTGACCACATAAATGATTTATCTTCTGGAATCAAATATTGAGAATATTTTGATGAAAATTCATTGATACAAGTACTATAAATGTCATGATCTTTTATCTTTGATAACTTTTCTTCCACTTTAGAAGCGTACAAGATTTCATCAACGTCAAATATCTTGTATGAATCTTCAATTGAAGTAGGTAATCCACTCCAAACAGCGGCTTCATAATCTATATCAGGTAAGAATAATGTCAATTTCTCAGTGTCTAACTCGTAAAGAACATGAGACCCTGGCACGTTACAACCAGACAAGTAGTAGAAGTATCTGTTCTGTCTGAATGGGTATTGTTGATCACAATAGGGAATATCATGATGATCTTCTCCACTGATGAAGAAAGCCGATTTGGTAGCGTCTGGTTTCTTTGATAAGAACAATGATTTGACCCTTGAAGCATGAGTTCTTGCTGGGTATTTCTTCCCTTGCAATTCCAGAGGACCTTCAGTAGAAGCTGACATCTTGTCAATTAATTGTGTTGAATAAATTACTGAATACAAATGGTGCCGTACCGTAATTTAACAAATGCTTTTTTTATTTTCTGCTCATTGAGAGAAAATCACTCAGTTTTGTTTGAAAAGATAAAAAGATAAAAGATAAGAAACTATACTTTTGATCTTTAAATTATCATAAATGTGTGGTGCGATGATTCCAAATCACAAACCAAGTCATAAACAATTAGAATATGACCCATCAATAAACATAAACAATTTAGAACAATACAAGCCAAAGAATTACAAAATCGAATACGTGCCTGTATTCCATCATGAGATACAACCAGAGACAACGATATGGGATGAGAAAAAGGGTGCTGAGTTACCATTACCTGTGACAACAAGGCAAGTGAAGAAGCAACATATATGGAGGAACACCATCTTGATAGTATCGTTATTATGCCTCACACTGTTTCACATGAATATCATATCTTGTTCCTAGTATCGGGTAAGCATATATTCCCATATACTGATAAAATTGTGTTTGGAGTTATAAATCTGCTTTGATGTTGGTTTTATAGATGAGACATTTCGATAGAGGACTTCGGTAATGATATTATATAGTTTAATTTAAGTACGTTTATAATCATATAGATTAATCATTCATTATTCATAATAATAAATTCAGTTGATGTAGTTAAAATGATCCCATTCCAACTATTCTGGATATTCTTTTTATACCCCTCGATAAAATCTCTTGCATTCGCTTGTAAATGGCTTGTACAACAAATATAATGAATTTAACTACGTAAGTAGCATTTATCTCCCATTATATGACACCATTTTTTAATTCCAGTGTTCAATAAGTACTCTCGGTAGCCAAGTTGGTTTAAGGCGCAAGACTGTAATCGTTAAATAATTAGTAATCTTGAGATCGGGCGTTCGACTCGCCCCCGAGAGACTTATCTTTTTTTTTTTTTTTTAATTTTTTCTATCTTTGTAATTTTTTTTTCATTATAAGAGTAAAATTAAGTTTCTTAAATAGATTGTAATTGGTTTACCAATAGAATCTGTATCTAACCCAGTTAATGCCATCATTGCCAATTTACTTACATTTCTACCACTCTTCTTCTTTTCCTATGTAATTGTTAGTAATGATAGATAATTAAATATAGAGGTAACATACATTTAAATTTTGACATATCTTTAATAGGATACAACTTGGATTTGTCAGATCTAAATCGATATTCAAATTTGCCCATTGATATTCTTTTATCTTTAAATCACTTATCACGATCTCATTATCGATGAAATCGTTAATGATGGAACGTAATATCTGATAAATGATTTCCACACTGGGGTAATCGAATTGAAAGATTGAATCACAACGATCAAGAAATGCTGGATCGATGGAGTTAACTAAATTTGATGTAGCCAAAACTATAACATTCTATAATTGAATTAGTAAAATGATAACAATTAATAAGTAAATGGTCATCGTACTTGGTATTTACGTAATTTATCAAGATGGGTAAGAATAGTGTTAACTACTCGTACACCATCTGCGGATTCATTCAGTTCGATTAATTTCGCCCTGGAAGACACTAAAGTCTCAACTTCATCAATTAATAAGAACAGTATCAATTTCTCACCAATGGAATTCAATACCCTTTCAATATCGTTAAATAAGTTAGATATCTTCAATGAACTTTCACCAAACCATCTTGAAAATAATCTTGAACAATTCAATTCAAACAAGATTGCCCCCTTCTCGTACGAACAATGCAATTCAGTCATCAATTTATGTGCAAGCGATTTGCAAACAAAAGTCTTCCCCGTGCCAGGTGGACCAGCCAATAACATAACCCTCGCATGTGAAAGATACTTACTATTCAATGTCGATATTTTGAAATTTAATTGACATTGTCTGTATATCTTTTGCTTTAAATTTTGATCAAGATATATCCTCTCCCAATCTGATTGTAAATTACTATTAGGGAGTGATGTCATGTTGATTGAGTCACATGTGTCTTTGCTGAGTAGGTGAAACAATTCGGGGAATTGCAGTAAACCGGGGTCTTGTGATATTAGATTTGTGATCCCTTCATCATCTGAATCGTAGTCGATATTGTTAATCTCATATTTATCAAGATTATAATAAAGACAAATTTTAATTTGACATTCAGATAATCTCACATATCCATCTTTCTTATTATCTATCTTCTTAGGGGTTAAGGATAAATTTTGTAATTGATCAATGAGATCGATATTAGGACATTGCAAGTATTGTACTTGTGAAACGTAACAAGTTTCAATACATTGTGATACGATATATTCTGACCTAGCTAACGTTAACTCTGTGTACTCATCAATATCCAATGAATCATCATTACTCGTAAAAGTCAAACAAGAGTCAATGGTTAATGAATGATATTTGGCACGTAACACTTTAATCAAGATTTGAGGCATCAATTGTCTTAGATTATCGGTAATCTCATCTATGTGACATGGTCTGATACATGCTGCAATGGTGAGCTCTTTATTGTATATGGGATTAGTCATGGTTTGATATTGTTGTTTAAAGGGATGTGAGAGCCCCCCTAAAATTGATTTTTAAATGGAGGCTTTTAAAGGGAGGATATTTCTTTACTGAAAAATCTATTTAAACTATAGACAATCTATAAGAAATGCGTAAGTGATCTATATGATATTTTTAATCTATATCAGATATGAGATATGATAGATGGTATGATAGAGGGTATAATATACAATACCATATGGTAAACCATATGGTACAGTGTATGGGTCGTGCAAACTCGCCAAAGGCATAAGAAAGGGAGAAAATAAAATCGTGTTTTGGCGCCTTTTTCCTTTTTCCTTTGTTTGGTGTTTGGATTCACCAGAGAAGATCTAGAATCTTTTCTCTACGTACAGTTGATGAATACAATTGACAATGGATAGTACAATACACTGTTGAAGTGTATGGTTTGAAACTGTAACACCATCAATAACCGCGTCTTATATGGGTTATAATGGCTATATATCATTGCATCTCAGTTACTTGTATGTCATTTCATATAATGTTTCATCAGTATTTCATTTAAATATGTTAAAATTTATTGCAGCGCACTGCAGTAAAAGGGAAACGAAAGCTTTTATTAAATTTGATAGAGTCTTGTAGATATAATATAGGAAATAGTAATAGTCTTGGTAAATTATTACATGTAGTGAGACATCATATAAGAGAGTAGAGAATACAGATCTCTAAATCAATCCATATACACTATACACTACAAACACTGTAACCCGTAGAGATAAAAATAAATTACACCACAAAACTTGAGACAGCGAAAGAGCGCAAAGAGAAAAAAGGAAAAAAAAAAGATTTTGCACCAAAACCCAAGAAGTTGAGTTTTTTATATTATTATTGATTCAATTTAAATTCAATATATTAGAATATAATTTATAATTACAAGACTATTCTTATTATCATATCCATTCTTTTAACCATTTTGCTATTATAGCAATAATATATTCACCAGGAAAAAACAGTATATATTTATTAAAAAAGATCACGTATCTTAAGAGACATTTTATTTTCAAACACACGTTTATTCGTCGTTCGTTTATTACAATCACCAAAGTTATTTAATCGAATAATATATATATCAATAATGATGACTATTAAGGTAATACCACAGTCACTCGTGACGCTCCTATATATCCATTCCATCCATGCCGCATACTCTTTAATGGACTGTTACTCCTCATTACCTTCAGACGCTTCAGATAGTACATATTCAGCGTACCAGTCTTCTGCTTGGTGTAGTAGTAATTGTGGTGATTCCAATTATTTCGCATTGTCAAATGGTGGAGAATGTTACTGTTTCGATGATTCTCCAGATGGTAATACTCTGAGTTCATGTACTACGTCATGTTTCGGTTACCCACAGGAAATGTGTGGTGGTTCATCAAGTTATTCCGTTTATTCTAATGGCACAGATGACGATGACGATGACGACGATGATGACTCGTCATCGTCACTGTCTCTGGCAGATTCCGATGGCTCTACTACAGGTACTGCAGCTTCTGCTACCACTACCGTTGCTGCGACTTCATCTTCACTGGAACTGCAAACGCAAGACCAACAATCAGATACTCAGACTTCGACTGATACTGCACAGCTGACTGAGTCATCGAGTCCAACTACAATGATCACCTCGACTACGACTCAGGATGATACTCCGAGCTCGTCCGATGTACCAACTACGACAACATCCTCGTCGTCATCATCATCAACTTTGGATCCTGTCACTTCAATAATCACCCATTCGGCAAATGGTGTCACCTCCGTAGTTACAATAACTTCCACACCTACATTTGATTCAAGACTGAGTTCCAATTCATCAAATAAAGGTGCAATAATAGGTGGTGCAGTTGGTGGTGCCGTTGGAGGAGCAGCATTAATTGTAATACTGGTTTTATTATTTTGGTTTTTCAAAAGGAAAAATTCAAGTAACGATGATGATGATTCAGTGGATACCTATGTGGATGATGCTATTTATGATGAAGCCATTAAGAGACAAACACCACAAAATCCATTTGATAGTCCCGAAGATTTTAATATGAACGTTGATCAAAGGTTAAATCCAATTGAATTAGGTAATAGAAGATTAAGTGAAGGTTCGTTAGCTGATCATGCAGATTATACTCGTAAAATTTTAAGAGTAGCTAATCCTGATGATAATGTATAAGATTTTAATTTTAGAATTGGGTTGGGGTTATTTAAATTTGGTTGTTTTTATCTTTTCATTACTTAAGAAAAGTTTATTGCTTTGTTTTATAGGATTATTTTATTTTGTTTTATAATTAAATTCTTATGGATTTTATGAATTGGAGTAGTATCTATCTATCTATCTATCTATATCTATATATCTATATAAATTGTATACTGTATAGAAGATAATAAGTAATTGCATTGATATTGTAAGATTGAAATGCAATCAAAAAAAAAAAACTGATGATTCAACCAAAAGCAATAAAAAAGATAAACTTGTTATAAAAAGTCATATATAATTATTATTATTATTGACTGTCAAAGTGAATACAATTATAGTGATCATATAAAGTAAAGAGGATGTCTGAAGATATACCAAAGAATGAAGAGCCACTCTATGAAGACTTGACAAAGATTAGACAACAATTGTCCACATTGAAAAAAGATCGTTCTAATTTTATTAAATCAAAAGATGTCTCCACAATTTATAATCAAGTCTTATTAATTTTAAATAAATTAGAGATTTTAAGAGACGGTCAGGAGAATCAACCCAATAGAGTCGACTACTTAGTTGATGATATATTCCAATTATTATCGTTATGTTATATGACTGTTGGGTTGACGCAAACTGCTCCACTGACATATGCATCATTATCCACAGTGCAAAGGTTATTGGAACATTTAGAAGAGAGTGGTGTCTATACGAGTTTAGAATTGCAACCTATAAAGGAGAGACTTGATAAATTTGGTGAGATAATTCGTGCAGATTTAGAAGATGATTCATTACAAGATGAAATGGACTCAGATTGGAAAATTGCTAAACGTGATGAATACAAATTATTAACAAATAAACTAAATAAATGTCTTGCACAATTCCAATTATTAGTCGATAATATAAGTAAATTTTCACCAGATTTACAAGAAACTTTGAGTTCATTAGTGACAATACGGAGAAAATTAATGAATTTAATCACAAGAGAGGATATACCATATTTAGATGAATTAACAAATCTCAAAAATGAATTACTGAGTATCGAATCTTCCAAAACGTTTATCGATACAACGCTGGACTTGAAAACTGATGAAGGTGGTACGTTATTAAATGGATTATTAGATGATTGTCATACATTAATTTCAGATCTTTCAGTATCTAATATCGGTATGCAAATTGATCCAAGTTTGAAAAATCTTTATGATCAATTAATCAAGATTAAAAATATCTTAGAAAATCTTTTAGTCACAAGACGTTGGACATTACGTGAAACTGATCTTTTCACATACCAGAAAAATTTACAAATTATCGATAATAATCGTAAAAATGGGTTATTTTTAAACAATAACGGTGAAGCACCACAACTTGGTCAAAAAATCTTATTATACATCTTACGCAGATGTTACGCAATAATCTACAAATTACTAGAAAGCTCAGAACCTATCAGTGAAGCACTACAACCAATTCATAATCAATTATCCACTGTGCGTCGTTGCTTATTAGATGTGAAGAGAATGGGTGGTATTTCCTCAATTAGAGAACTTTACCCTTACCAATTGAAATTACTGAGTATTGACAACTTGAGAGAAGATGGTAAATTCATGTACGACGACCAGATCCCCGAGGGACAGGGGGCATTGAATCTGCTATTGCTGGAATGTTTCGATATCGTACATGAACTAAAAGTGGAATTCTACGACAACAACGAAGATGAAGACGATGCAAAGGGTAATGAGATCCTCACTACGAAATCTGAGCTGGCCCACTCCGACAGTTACGACGGTGACGACGATGAAGAAGATTTCACCGATGGTGAGTCCCATTTGCTGATCGAGAGTCACAATCGTCATCATCATCATAGCGATATCGAGGCCAGTATGGTCTTAGGGGAAGACGATGACGATGAAGAAGAAGGTGAAGATGGTGAATACTATTTACCGAGTTACGCGGCAAGTATTAATGAAAGTGAGATGCCAACGGACATTGAAAAATGAGTTTCTTAGTGTTATTGTTATTATTATTTTATCATCATTATCTCAATTAATATCTATCTATCTATCTATCTATGAATCATCCATCTATCATCTGTAGTAAATTAGCGCAGATTATGACTCAGCTTCATAGTTAAAAAGGTCGTGTCGCCTCTTACCAAACAAAGAAAAAAAATTTTTGAAATTGAAAAATTTAGTCATCGATCGAGAGTTTATAAGAATATCAAGAAATATCTATTGAATATATTATTATCAATATATTTTATTAATATATCAGTATAATTTATTATTGAATATGTGTGGTATTTTCGCTGCTTATAGACAGCCGAACGTTGAGGAGTTCAAGCCTAAGGCTTTGCAATACTCCAAGAGAATCAGACACAGAGGTCCAGATTGGTCTGGTAACATTATTATGAACTCAACTATATTATGTCATGAAAGATTAGCTATTGTCGGTTTAGATTCAGGTGCTCAACCTATCACTTCCCCAGATGAAAATTTGGCCTTGACTGTTAACGGTGAGATTTATAATCATATTCATTTAAGAGAATTATGTAAAGATTATAAATATAAATCATTATCAGATTGTGAACCTATTATACCATTATATCAAAAATACGATATCGATGCTCCTAAATACTTGGATGGTATGTTCGCCTGGGTCCTTTACGACAAAGTCCAAGACCGTATTGTTGCCGCTAGAGATCCAATAGGTATTACTACATTATACATGGGTAGATCAACTTTGAAACCACAAACTGTATATTTCGCTTCAGAATTGAAATGTCTTGTTGATGAATGTGACTCCATTACTGCGTTCCCACCAGGTCATGTCTACGATTCTAAGACCGATAAGTTAACTCGTTATTTCCAACCAACATGGTGGGATGAAAACAAAATCCCAACTAAACCAGTTGATTACAAGGAAGTTAGAGAAACTTTAGAAATGGCCGTTAGAAAGAGATTAATGGCCGAAGTACCATACGGTGTCTTATTAAGTGGTGGTTTAGATTCATCTTTAATTGCCTCGATCGCCGCCAGGGAAACCGAAAAGGCCGCCAGGGAAGCTGATTCTCAAACTGAAGGTGTTGATGCTAATAACACATTAACCGGTGTTGACGACCAAGGTCATTTATCTTTGAACGGTTGGTCTAAATTACACTCCTTCGCTATCGGTTTACCTAACGCTCCTGATCTTATCGCTGCTAAGAAAGTTGCTAAATATATCGGTACCGTACATCATGAACATACTTTCACTTTACAAGAAGGTTTTGATGCCTTAAGAGATGTCATTTATCATTTGGAAACTTATGATGTGACAACGATTAGAGCCTCAACACCTATGTACTTGTTATCAAGAAAGATCAAGGCTCAAGGTGTTAAGATGGTCTTATCAGGTGAAGGTTCAGATGAAATCTTTGGTGGTTATCTTTACTTTGCCAGTGCTCCAAACGCTCAAGAATTCCATACCGAATGTGTTAAGAGAGTAAAGAACTTACATTACGCCGATTGTTTAAGAGCTAACAAGTCAACTATGGCTTGGGGTTTAGAGGCAAGAGTTCCATTCTTGGATAAAGAATTTTTGGAAGTTTGTATGAACATTGATCCAAATGATAAATTAATACATCCAAAGGAAGGTAAAATTGAGAAATATATCTTAAGAAAGGCCTTTGACACTTCAGATGATCCATCAGCTAAACCTTACTTACCAGATGAAATTCTTTGGAGACAAAAGGAACAATTCTCTGATGGGGTTGGTTATTCATGGATTGACGGTTTAAAAGATTCAGCTGAAAAATTGATAAGTGATGAACAATTGCTGACACCAAAGAAATCCTGGGGTGACGACGTGCCAAGCACCAAGGAAGCCTACTGGTACAGATGTATGTTTGATGAATTATTCCCACAACCTGCTGCTGCCTCTACTGTCATGAGATGGGTTCCAAAAGCCGAATGGGGTTGTAACGAAGATCCATCTGGAAGGTACGCCAAGATCCACGAAGCTGCTGTAGACGAAGCTAACAAATAATTAATCATCTGATTTACTTTTATCTATATATAAATATCTTATTTTGTCAATTATATAATAATTATAGATTAGACATTTTGAAAAATTTCGTAGAAATCACATTTTTTTTCAGTGTTGGCCTAATCAACGGAAGTTTGCCGAATTCATCAATTCATTAATATACTTGATAAGATCACATAGAAGAATGGCTCAAAAAGTTTCATGGAGTGATATTGGCGCTAAGGGTAACCTGTTACTTTCACCAGCTTACAAATCCAATGGTCATGTGTTCCTCTCGGGGCAACTCGGTGTCAATGCACAAGGTGAGATGCCAACAGATTTAGAAGAACAAACTGAATTGGCTATCGCCAATTTCAAAAAAGTACTAGCCGTCTCAGGGAGCTCTATTGACAAGACTTTGAAAGTGTTATTATTCATCGGACACCCATCTTACGCTGCTACTGTTAATAAAGTCTACGCTAAACATTTCACTGGACAACCAGCTAGATCATGTATCGTTGTCAGTTTCCCCAACCCACTGGTGAAAGTCGAATTAGAAGGTGTAGCAGAGTACCAGGAAATCGCTACTGGACTGCCTAAATCTAAATTGTAATCAACTCATATATAGTATATATAGTAAATAAGTCCATAATATGATCTAATTTGATATAATCTAATAACTCTAATACAATACCCATCTGATGTCTGCTTGTAGGGCTTAATTTGGTGCTAATTTGACGATGCGCAATAAAAATAAAAATATTGAAACTTACAGAGGAGAAGTGTGATAAAACCATAACAAATATTGAAAGGTATTTAATATATCTGGCCATATATATATGAGCATGTCTGACAGTGTTCCCATGGAGGATGCAACACGGCAGTCGAGTAATGAGAGGGAGTCAGTGGTAGGGCGAGACGATGAGCTGGACGATTTGGGTAATCAGTTCAGCTTTCCCTCTTTCTCTACGTTACATCATAATAAGGAATCATCAACGTCGTCAAGCGGAGAGCCAGTGAAGGAGGTTGAGGAAGAGAAGGAAGAAGAAGAGCCACACCCGGATACTGATACAACGACGGATCAGGAGATATACACTTTGGACTCATCTGCGCTGACACATAATAACCCAGTACTGCTCACTGCCACTAATCATACATCAAAATCTACATCTTCAAGTAAGAGATTTGTATCGAGGTTAAAGAGATTCACATTGTCTAACCCAACACGGAAGAATTCACTTGCGAGTAGTGGCGCTGGGAGACCTACTGGGAGGTCAAATACCTTAAGTAATATACGAAATAGTATTAGTGTAAATAACGTTTTCCAAAATTTAGCCGATATCGAGAGGTACGGTAGCAGTGGTGGACATAGTGATATCTTTAAAGAACAAGAAATAGCTGATCATTTGGTGAAACTGCATAATAATAATAATAATACCTTAATAAACCAAGGTGATGATAGTTTGAAATATGAGACAGATCCATATGTAAATAAGGAAGAGTACGATGAAGAATTGAATGACGTTAATGGAAAGTTGAGTGAGATACCGCATAATGTGCAGACTGGGATCTTATCATCGCTACTTAAACTTTACGGCGACGATACTAACGGTGGTGTCGGTGTCGGCGATGACGATGACGATAGTGAAGATGAATTGATATCACAAGATGGATTCGAAGAAGAATTGGCACCTACTAAGTCGATGGTGGAGTTTGATAAGAAGTTGCCTAATAGAGATTCTAACAATGAATTGGACAGGTTAAAATCGAGATTTAATAGGAAATTAAAAGAAGAGGCAAGATCATTGAGTCCGTTGAATATGAAATTACGCAATATATTATCACACGATGACGAAAGTGATGATGATAACGATAACGATAATTTGAGACCAAGTAAATCGATGAACGAGATCGACGAATTGAGACCAAGTAAGTCCACTAATGAACTTGATAATTTACGTTCAAGGTTCAACAAGAAATTCAAATCTGAAGTGCGAGGAAGGAGTCCCTTGAATATTAGACCCTCGGATTTCAAACGAGGCAACAACAAGTCGTCGTCTTCGATAGAGTTACCGAATTTCCAAAAGAGAAAACAGCCGAAGAAGAACAGGTTGAAGAAATTAACTCACCATAAGAGCTTGGCTCGTGCTAGAATCACCGTGCACATCGCTAATATCTTAAACAGACAAAAATTCATCTTGAAACTTTGCAAAGCGTTCATGCTTTATGGTGCCCCAACGCACAGATTGGAAGAGTACCTAATCTCATCACTGCGTGTGCTAGAGATGGACGCCAACTTCGTTTACTTACCCGGTGTAATGCTTGTATCATTCGGCGATGCCATGACGAGAACCACTGAGATGCACGTGGTGCGTGTCACGCAGGGGTTGAACTTGAGTAAATTGTACGACGCCCATATCATCTACAAGAAAGTCATGCACGATATGATCGGCGTCTATGACGCTATTGGAGAATTGGACAGTATCTTGCTGAGGAGAATGTACTATAACTCATTCATATTGATTTTGAATAACGGGTTGGCTAGTTTGTTCATTACCTCTTGGGGTTTCAGAGGCGGTTGGAGAGATATGCCCATCTCGTTTGTCCTTGGTGGATTGGTGGGGTTTTTGCAAATTATCGTGTCACCGAAATCTAATACTTACTCACAAGTGTTCGAAGTCAGTTCCAGTGTCGTGGTGGCGTTTGTCAGTAGAGCATTTGGATCTATCGGTTCCAACCACACTTTCTGTTTCAGTGCCATCACACAGAGCGCATTAGTATCGATTTTACCAGGTTATACCATCTTGTGTGGATCTTTAGAATTACAATCTCGTAATATGGTCAGCGGTGCAGTGAGGATGTTTTACGCCATCATTTACTCATTATTTTTAGGTTTTGGTATTATCTTGGGGTCGGCGTTGTACAAATGGGTAGATTCAAGTGCCACTAGTGAAACTACATGTCCTACAAGTGTAGAGATCTCGAATTATTACAGAATTTTGTTTGTGCCATTATTCGCATGCACACAACTGATCTCGGGACAAGCTAGGATTTCACAATTACCAGTGATGTTATTCATCTCGTGTGTCACGTATGTCGGTTACTATTTCGCATCGTTACATTTCTCGTCAAGTGCAGAATTCAGTCTGGCTATTGGAGCCTTTATTGTGGGAATATTGGGGAACTTGTACTCGAGAGTCGGACAAGGTTTAGCCGTGTCGGCGATGTACCCTGGTGTCTTGTTGTTAGTGCCAGGAAGTATTGGATTGAAAAGTAGTTTAACTAGTGGTGTCAGCATAGCGGACGCTATAGTCGCTGGTCAGTCTACAGTGACTTCAGTGAGCGATAACTCGTTATCGTTTGGTATTGCCATGATCGAAGTGGCAATTGGGTTATGTGTTGGGTTAATTGGAGCAGCGTTAATCGTGTATCCATTGGGTAAGAAGAGAACTGGACTTTTCACTTTATAGACAATTTTTAACGATAATAATAATAATGAAATTTATATATATTTAAACAGAACGATTATAAAAAAGGTATAGAATTAATGATTTACATATCATCAACTATTGGACCACCTGGAGCTACAAATTTACTCTTAACAGGGTGAGATCCACAAATAGCCTCATTCACGCTTCCGACACATCTAGTCTCTGGACCGACTCTAGTTGGGAACGTGACATCCTTTTCATTACTCCAAGCACTCCATTTAGCCAACCCTAATCTCTTACCTGTTTTCATAGTTCTATAACGCATCTTTGCATGTGTATAAAAGGGGAACCCCCACATTTGAACGATATTACCCTTTGTGACATCACAAGAATTCGAAAGTGAGAACGATACAGAACTCGACACGGTGACACCACCACTAACAGAGATAGCACTCACTGTGGTATCAGACAAACCGACAGTACTTCCTGAGCTGATACCAATTTCGATACTGACTTGTTTAGAGGTGGAACCACCTTCACCGAATGTCGAATCAAGACATGCAGTTAGTGGAGCACCAATGGAGTCCATGAAGGTGTGAACCACAGAGGTGATCTTGACACAGTATTGTTTACGTGTATTGGCATTCTGTGAGCAAACTTCACTCGTGTCCTGGATGTAAACGAAATTATCCCTTGCAGCAGATAAACTAGCCCTGTTGAAAAGCATTGACTCGTATTCGTCTGCGTTTGAAACGACAGCGTAAGTGATGTTCGAGGTGGTGTTGGTCATTGCGTGGTTCAATGGAGCCGAATAAGCGACAGCTAATATGGTTAAAAATAACCCGAGGATGGTAGTTAATCTCATCATCTTTAATAGATATCAATTTAATTATTAGACAACATATTGAAATTTAGACATTTGAACCTGTTTAAAAACATGTTCAATACTGTTCAATTTACATGTTCTGATATTTAATTGATCTGTATAAGAGTATCATACAGTATCATACATATAAAAAACTCTACTATGTTAAATTAATATGATCTGTGCTCGATGTATATATTAAGCATACTAGAGAGGTCCCACGAAATTTCCCAACAGAGTAAGTTGAAACGTAGTGACAGAATAGACAATATCATGGACCCGCACTTTAACTTAGCCACTTCTTATCAAATTTTATCAAAGATCAACGGGACAGAGTCTTATTTAATAGAATATGTAAGAGCAAGGTTCTAAGGGTAAAGAGGAAAAAAAAGTATCAGCCACAAGTCTAGTCTCGGTGTAGTCCTTGCACCGAAAAGTATTTTTTTTTTCTTCGTTCATGTAAGAATCATTGTAGAATAATGATGTTATGTTTTGGAATTTTCATAATTAGATAATCTTTTGCAAATGTCAAGTGACAGATTAATATACTTGAAATAGTCATGACCATAGTAAAGATGACGAAATTATGACTGTATTGAAAAAAAATATTAAGGCATGGTGGATATAACTTACAAATGGGGAAGAGTGCCCAGTCGGAGTTTACTGGCTGTTAAGAGGAAAAGGGCAAGAATTCTTAGCATGAAGTAATTTAAAATTTAAATTTAAATTTAATTTTAAAAAAGTTGAAATGCGCAGGCAAAATTTGAATTTGGTTAGAAGAGTTATAAGACAAAAGGTGTAACACCACCTGTTATCGAACTCACTCAAGGATGTCAATTCTATAAGAATATAATATTTATCATAAAGATTAATAAATAGTGATAAATTGTATAGTCATGCCTTACAATTGTCCTAGCAGAATAGGGAAAATCCCATTCCTTATGCCCCCAGTGACAGGGACAAGAAATCGAGAGTGGCAATCTCGTCAACAATTCCGCCATTCCAAGATAAAATCTTATTAATATGCAGATCGATACAGAAGGTCATTCCACTTGAAGCAAGTTGAGAATACATAATTGAGCAATATACGTTCTTTCAATTAGATCTTCAATTCACACGTGCATTATGAGCTCAACAATTGTATCACACGCAAATTACAGAGATTAAAAGATTAAACGCCGTTTAGTATATCATGTAGATTAAAATTATCAACTACACAATACAAATGACATAAAGCTATAAAAATTTAAAATAACAAATGAAACCACAAAACGTAAAATAGCATTAATAGCATAGCATATCAAGTTATAGAAAAACTAAGCACCAAAATTTAATAAAAGACAAAACAAAACACCCACAAGAGAAAAAAAGACTAAAAAAAATAAAAATAAATTAAAAAACCACATAACAAATCACAATTCACACTTAAAAAACTTTTTTTCACTCTGTTTTTTTAAAACACCCCCACAATTTTCTAAAAAACTAAAAATTCAAATTTGATCAACGTAATTTATCATGAACTGAAAGTTCTATCTAACATATTCAAATACATCCCATCTTCTTTATGATGTAATGGAATATTCGTATTCAGTATAGGTTGATAATGTTGCAGTTGTTGTTGTTGTTGTAAAATCAGTAAACTACTTCTCTGTTGTTGTTGTAATTGTTGCAGATGATGATCTTGATTTGAACTATTATTACCATATTCTTGGAATAATGGTGGTAATCTGTTGGCATTTTGTACTGGACCCATTAATCTTGGTGATGAAATGGAATCATTCACATTCATCATTGTGCTTTGCATTCTATAATTATTTGATTGATATCGTAATTGTTGTTGTTGCTGTTGTTGTAAATATTGTAATTGTTGAGCATGTTGTTGTGACAGTAATGGCGTATTGGAAGATGAAATACTCGAATTAGGTGTAGATGTCGAGTGTTGTATAGATGATGAATTGCTTGAATTTTCAGATTTCATTGAATTTTCCACTTGTTGGAAATCTGTCACGGTATCTTGATAAGTTAATATTGTCTCTGGATAAAGTGATGGATCAAATTTTAAATTCTTAAATACTAAATCTTCAGTTGGTCTTTGTAATACTTCTAATTGTTCTTGTTGCAGTTGTTGCAGTTGTGAATAATTAAAATTTTTTTTCAAATATGAATGATTAATATAACTAATTAAATGTAATTTCAGATTATTATTTAAAGTAATTGAAAAACTTTGTTTAATTAATCCATTATTTTTATAACGATAACTTTCTTCATTTGTCAGTGATGATAACAGATTACTATAAAATGTAAAACTTTTGGTATTTTCCATTTCTTTATAAATTAAAAATGATCCACTAACCCTTGATGCACTCCATGATTTACCATCAGTCCAACGTTTCATACCACTTTCCATTTCATCCCAAATGAAAATTGCACCATTTTGAATCAATTTTGAACGTTCAATTTCACTTAACCGTCTTGTTGTCTTTGGTATCATACCAACTCTTGCAGCTTCTAATAAGATCATTGCATCTCTTGGAGTGAGAATTAATCCATGATATGACTCCATTTTGATCTTTGTAATTATAAAATTATCTTATCTTGTCTTAATTAATAAAATTGTAATTTAATTGACAAAGGGGAAAATCTTATATAAATTTTCCAATTAGAAAAACAACTTTAAAAAAAAAAATGAGATAAAAATAAAAATCAAGGCAAGGCCAAAAAAAAAAACAATAATCTGAATATAAATCACACGTGAAAAAAAAGCGCTTGTTTGTTAAATTAATTGATTATTATTTTGAATTGTTTAATAATTCAAAAACTAAAAGGATGATAAAAGTAAAATTATTAAAATTATAAAAATGAAGGGAATAGTTAATTTAAATTAAATAAGGATTTTATAAAAAAGAATTAAAAAATTAAATTAATTTTCTCTTTGTTTAAAAATTATATTTTATTTTAACGTTTTGATATTTTTGTTTTAATGATTATTCTAAAAATGTCTTTTATGCAACAGGATGAAAAAGAAAGAAAAGACCAGGGCAGAATGCAAACTTACAGCTTGTATGATTCTTCTGGCAGTCTTTTAATTTTCCCGTGCGCGATAACTTTAGGAGGGGCAGTGTGTGGGACAGGTCAGGTGTGTGGCGAAGGGGTTTTTCAATAGGCAGGGTCTTGGCTAGCTTTGTTATAGATTTAATCTGTAATATCAAAATATATTAATATTGTAATAGTGTGGAAAAAATATATCTGTTATCGAAGGAGACAATGACCCGATACATCATTCCTGGTCCATTTCTTATCACATATAATTATTTAACAAGGATACTAATTCTATACATCGCTAAATATATACAGAAGCAAGTACTGGGGCACGAAACTTTAAAAAACTTTAATTCTTGTCTTTTGTAAAGGTCTTGGCTCCTTTTTTTTTAAAGTGCGCTTCTTATTAGTCTTGCTTAATTAATAGGCGATCACTCATAAGAGGAGATTAATTTAATTGCGAATTTTCAAATACATAATAACAATAAGATATATACATAGATGAGGAATGACTTGTATACTAATTTACCCCTCTTATATTACAAATAGATAGAGCAATAAAAAACTTAATTACTCCAGTGTACTTCGAAGTTAGCCAAGAATGAACAATACGATTATCTACTTTAATCATATAAGATTAAATAGAATGTATCTTGGAAGAGGCATGGAATTTTTAATTATTAACAAAAGAGAAAAAAAAAGAATAATTTCTCTGGGGGATTTGAATATATTGTATTTTGTTATGATCGCCATTCATATGGGATACGGCTTTATCTTGTAAAAATTTAAAATCTAACTATTTTCTCTTATCTGTAAATGTAAATAAAATAAATTGCTTTTCCGCGGTGTTGAAGAGAAATTACTTTAAAAATTAGTGAAAAAAATTATTTTACCCCAATAAAAAGGGCATAAATCTTTAAAGTAATTAGTCAATGTTTCAATTAAACAAACTAATTGATTGATGTCCTATATTTTAAAATTTAAGAACTATATATGTTATTATTTATAGTAAAAGTATTATAGTAAATAGGACTTTCTCAATAAGGCTATGGCTCTCTTAAGGGATGTACTTTCCTCTTATTGTACTAGTTATTATACTTATATAGATTCAAATAACGACAAAAAGTAATGCAGGCAAAAAAATGTAATATGAATTTTTAAAAAGGAAGATCTAAATTGATAACACTCCATGTGGCATGACTAAAATCGTCAATTTATTTAATTAAAATGATATTGATAATTTAGATATTATTGAATAATATTTAAATATTTTTTTCATTATTTATTATTTTTTATCTCATGCTGCAACTAAATCTAGTCATATTCATTTGGTGATTTCTCATTCAATTGCTATCCAAGACTAGCCAAGTTATATAGCCAAGTAAATGTAAGCCAAGATAATGTTTAGTTTAGCCAAGTCAAGTTTAATTAGCCACTCGTTTTGAAAAATGTTTAAATTTGATCGTTATAACACTACCTCCCTCTTTTCTCTGCTCTAGTAGTGTAATAAAGATCAAATATGTATTTACAGAATTTAAAGAAAATAAATTTAAATTAAACTGAGTAAATGATATTAGATAGAGATAGATAATTAAATATGGGACCAAGAAGAGGAGCTGCATCATCATCGAATAATGCTGATTATTCTAATTCAGAATCAGAATCTAGACAAAACGACACAAGAGGACAAAATAATGGTAATAATGTCACTAACACCACAAGTCGAGCATCCGCGAAGGCAAGATCATTACTGTTGCAACAAGCACAAAAGGAATTTTTAAGTAGACATATTAACTCTAATGGACCTCAGGACAAAGAGCCAATAGATCCATTAGATTTTGAGATGTTTAGTGATTCCGAGTTAAGAAATTATTCAAATTTTTATCTTGGTGATTATAAAGATGTTAAACCATGTTTAACGTTGAATGGGTATTTACTTGAGAGCAAGATTGGAGAAAAGAGTTATTCATATCAAAATAAGAACAGAATTTCCAAGCCAGAATTAGCTAACGTTTGCAAAAAACATTTTAATAATTTAAACGTTAAGGAAACTGAAGTTATAACAAATTTTATTTATAAAGTTAATAATCAAGATAAAGCATTTAAATTAAAATTTAATAATAAAGGAGTGGGGAATTTGCCCAGTACTACTGCAACTACAACAACAAATATTAATAAAAATATATAGATAGTGTATATATTGGAATATAAATCAAGTTCATTATATAGGATTATAAATCGAGTTCATTAGTTAATTGTTTTCTTAATCTTATACGAGCTTTCATTATCATATCTTGCTTTCTTTGCTCCAACTGCAGATTTCTCTCTTCTTTTGAGTCACTCCATGATTTCTTTGTAGTCTTTGTCACAGGTGGTTCAGGTAAATTACCCTCTGCTAAGAATTTTTCAATTGTCAGTTCGATAGATCCGGTTTTTTGTAAATCGAAAACAACTTGCTCTTCAGTGAGCATAGGACCAATCTGTTGCACTATCTCGATCATGTCTTTTGTGATAGGTCTTGGTGGTTGTGATTTAGGTTTTGATGGTTCCTTTGTTTCAGTTGATGATGATGATGATGACAGTGTCAGTTTATTTTTTATTGGTGTTTTTTTAACTTCATTTGGTGCTGTAACATATTTAACTATAATAAATAATGCAATCAAGATAGCTAAGAAGCCAAGTGTTGAATTTTCCATATTGAATCAGTATATTAATTTATGTGTTCTCTTAGAAATTTAAGATGATTTAAATAATTTTTTTGCCTCTTTATTTTATTTTGGCGTCTGTTTTCATTACACTCCTTTTACACGTATTAGAGATTGTATAGTATATATTGATCTTACAACTGCTTATCAGATGTAATTGATATGAACCTCTGTTGTATATCGTATTATATCTGATTAGAGTTACCCTATATACTGTGGTTCCATATGTAGTCCCTTATAATATCTCATAGTATCTCATTGTCGTTGCTTTATCTTATTTACCTTGTACTACAGATTCTATATATCCATAGAGAGGCAATACAAGAAGAGGGAAGAAGAGGGGATTCGGTTATTATGAAGAGCAATGATGTTCGGCTTGTAAGTTGATCTTGTTCTTTCTACCAATTTATATATCGGGTCAAACGGAGTAACAAGAGCAAATTACAACTTCCCATATAGTTGCCATAACGAGAGTGTCTCAGTATGGTCATCATGAGATGAGACAATACGTCAAATGTAGTTAGTATAATGATACAATCTCAGCAATTGGGAATGTATTATATACGGTATATTAAGGGTATCTTGTGATGCCGATCATGATGCTTCTTTATATCCGCCTTACGTCAAAAATGACTCAGCTCTTTATATCTATTGATATTAATCAAGTACACAATATCGGATCAATTGTGAGTCTCCTGTGTATAATTACATAAATTCTATTACATATACACACATGACCTCTGATCTTCTCTGATATCTAGTTTCTCATATATTGCTAATACCGTATCACGGTATACTCCCTTCTCTCTCTTATTAAACTCTGTGTCATCACTGAACCGTTCAAGCGCACGAGAAAAATAAAATTTTTTTTTCCTCTTTCCCTCTCTGTTCGACTAAATTCTTATTTAATCCCAACCCTTCCCGATACCTATAACTACCTTAAATTTATACATCATAATACTATATTCATTATTATTATAATATAAATATATATATCTTAGTCCATTTCATTCCAGATCATATCATATAATTCAAATTTAAATTTAATTACATATATATATATATTCTTAAATATCTACTTTATATAAAAATAATTAGATGACCAAGATACCCACAATCATTATTATACAAATAAATTTATATACAACATAACTGCATACTATAATATGTATCTATTACTGTAATTAGCATCAATTTTTATTAATTCAATTACAATAACATACTCAATTTTAATCATAATTTCAAAATTGTCAATTACAAGAACTTTTTAAATCCGAACAAAGGTCAAATTATCTTATTATTTATCCCGCTGATTTACAATTTGTCTTTAAGATGCCAAATAGATTCTTTGACAAGCATTCATCAAAGAATGATCCGAATCAATCAACCAGTTCACTTAGTTCCACTGCCCATTCAATAGGTAAGAGATCGTTTTTAGGTTTCATCGGTAAATCTTCATCAAATGCTTCAATAAGTTCACAAGATTCCGATCATCATCATAGTAATAATAATTTTAACAATAATAATAATAATAATAATAATAATAATAATAATAATAATCATGATCATCATCATCACCATAAAGATCATCATCATAAAGATCATCATCATAGCCCGCCAAATAGAGCTTTGTCTTCAAGTCCCTTACCTAGTCATGGATCAATGGTGGAATTGAAAAGATTTTTCAGACCTTCAAAGAGAATTAATACCAATGTATTAAATCAAACAGCGTCTAAAAATGTCGTGTCTTTACAATCTCCCACTTTCACCCATGATTCTCATAATAATATGATCGTTAACACTTCTGCAAGTTTCCAAGATGATATCGAGGGATCATTGAGTAAGAAGTACGGTAAATTGGGGAAAGTCTTGGGTTCCGGTGCAGGTGGCTCTGTGAGATTATTAACTAGAGAAACCGACAATAAGATATTTGCCGTTAAAGAGTTCAGGGCAAGAAAGAGTAACGAATCCGTTAAGGATTACGCTAAGAAATGTACTCTGGAATTTTGTATTGGTTCCACTTTACATCATCCAAATATTATTAAAACTTTGGATATCATCTGTGACGGCAATCATTATTTCGAAGTTATGGAATACGCTCCAGTGGATTTCTTCGCCGTGGTGATGTCCGGCAAGATGACAAGATCCGAGATTAATTGTTGCTTGAAGCAAATACTGTCCGGTGTTCAATATTTACATAGTACCGGTTTAGCTCATCGTGATTTGAAATTAGATAATTGCGTCGTCACAAGAGAAGGTATTATTAAACTTATAGATTTCGGTTCCGCTGTGGTTTTCAAGTACC
This sequence comes from Nakazawaea wickerhamii, assembly GCA_030567635.1. NCBI lineage: Eukaryota > Fungi > Ascomycota > Pichiomycetes > Alaninales > Pachysolenaceae > Nakazawaea > Nakazawaea wickerhamii. The sequence continues at coordinate 212,481 of JAJLSR010000009.1, forward strand.
CCTATGAAGAAGGCATAGTTTACGCTCATGGAATTGTCGGTTCTGATCCTTATTTGGCTCCAGAAGTGATAACAAGTACCGAGTCTTATGATCCTCAATTAGTCGATGTTTGGTCAATTGCTATCATCTATTGTTGTATGACATTGAGAAGATTCCCATGGAAGGCTCCAAAATTATCAGATACAAGTTTTAAATTATACTGTATGGAAGATGATCAAGCTCATGATTATGTAAAGAGCGCAGAGAATCATAAGAATTTAATGCTAAAGAGAAAGCAAGCTTATCTTGAGCAACAACAACTGCAACAACAACAGCTGCAACAACAGCAACAGCAACAACCGGATGACGATACAAAGAAAATTGCTACAAATTTCTCTGATCTTGAATCAAAGGATATATCATTAAAAACTAAACCACTGGATGAAGATCATAAGAAATCAAGTAATGAAATTACTGAAATTCAACAAAATGGTGTAAACCATGACAACGATGAAAGACAAAATAGTTCCAATAGCAATAATAACAATAATGAAGTTATAAATAGTACTGAAGAGGCCAAGAATTCTGATGGTGACAAGTCACCTGTACTTCAAGTTGGACAAAAATTAACAAGTTTAACATTTGAAGATCATGTACGTCGTACAACGCCATCACCTGAACCACAAACACCAACTTTATTGGAAGAACCACATAAGGAACAAATTGATGATATTTCACATATCATCAACAAGGAAAATCCAGTTGACAAAGACATTAATGGTAATGGGACTGTACAAGAAGAGAAAGAAGAACATGAGGAATCACATCTGGCAGATGGTGAAAGGCCAGAGAGAAGACAACATAAATCTGCACATAAGAAAATTCATGGTCCTTATCGTTTATTAAGATTATTACCTCATGCATCAAGACCTGTCATCTCGAAGATGTTAGAAGTTGATCCAACAAAGAGATTTAAGATGGATGATGTTTTCAAAGATGAATGGTTCAGTGAGATTAAGATGTGTACTGCCGATGGTGAGATCTTGAAATTAGATCCTGGTCATAAACATACAGTTGTTGATGAAAGTGAAGCTCATTTGGATAGTTATAAAGATCCTGATGCATAAATCAGGTGAGTTTCTCTTCATTAAAAATGCTACAATATGGGGAAAACTTAACAAATATATAAAGAAATCAAATATTACATTAATACTTTATAAATCTTTCAATATATTTATTGTAGATATTGCAGTAAATTTGTAATTGATAAAAAAATTTATTTTATACCGAAATGTAAACAATCAAAATCTCATCTTTTGATGTTACAATTCAAATACCACAAATAATGTCTTCTTTAACAGAACGACAACGACTCGAGCTCCACAAATCACTCATCCAGTACTTGGAACCGCTCATCCTGAACAATCCCAGTTTGACATCTTTAGAGCAACAAAATTTCATCAGTAATCTCTGCAGGACACTATCCATTGACGAATCCCAGTATAACGAATCATTAAGTTCCACCATCCCGGACAACTACCTCGTCAAGAAATGGTCCGCGGTGGTGCGATTGCAGAAGAAGATCATGGATTTGGAGAACTCGTTGCTGAATTATAAAGAACAAGCGTCGTTGCCACAGACATTGGGCGCCAATTCTGATATCGAATGGGTCCCATCAACTATAGGGAAATCTTTGAGAAATTTAGGTAATTCCTCAGTGACGTGTATGAGTATCCACCCCTTTGAACCGGTATTGGCGATGGGGACCAGCGATGGGGTCATTGTGATATGGGACCTTTTAAACTTGGTGCAACCGGTGAAGATCGTTAATAATGCCCACACGAGAGCGGTGAATGGGATCAATTTTGCCACATTCGATTCAGAGATCAACTCGCAACAGCGGCAGATCTTGTTGCTGTCGTGCTCGTCGGATCTCATGATCAAGATCTGGGACCGCGAGTACCTGCTGCCGTTGCGTACTTTGACTGGGCATGACCATTCGGTGTCGCATGTGATGTTCCATCCGACGGTGCCCAATAGGTTAGTTAGTTGTTCCAGGGACTGTTCTATCAAGTTGTGGGATACCAAGTCCAATTGGTGTTTGAAGACATTTGTTGGACATTCTGAGTGGGTGAGGAAATTCGATTTGAATTGCACTGGTGAATACGTATTGAGTTGCTCTAATGACCAGAGTATAAGGTTATCGCATCTAGAGAGCGGGACAGGTGTAGGGTTAATGATTGGCCATAGACAAGTGGTGGAGAATTGTAAATTTTTCAATAACAAGAGAAGTAATAAGTATCTTGACAAATTAGCTTTGAAATATCTTTACCATAACAATGAACAAGATTTTAAGACATTACCACATAAGACTTATGACGAGTTGAATTTCAAATATTGTGTCTCGTGTGGAAGGGACGATTTGATCAAGATATGGCTTTTACCGGTGCCACAACTACGTCCACATCGTCCTCCTATGCCGTCGTCTAACCCTAACGGAAGCTTAATTTTGACGTTATCAAATCATGCATCTTGGGTCAAAGATTTACAAATCCACCCGAGCGGGAGGTACTTGTTCAGTTGCAGTGACGATAAGACTATCAAGATATGGGACTTAGATGATGATTGTCGTTGCATCACGACGTTACTGAAACATGAACTGTTTGTTAATTGTATCACTTTCGCTAGTCCTATAATAGATGTCGTCGGCGAAGGTGAAGACGCGGAGGAGAAAATTGGTTATAGAAATTATTTTGCCAGTGGTGGTGTTGATAAACTGATTGTTTGGAGTTGATTATGTATCATATATAGCATTTAGTCATTAAAATAAATTTAAATTTAAATATCAAATTGTTTTTATTTTTAAATTATAAAGAAGCAAGAACAACATCTATAAAGATATATAAAGTCTTTGAAGAAACAAGAATCATTCTTCATCAGGAGCGCTTAAGACGATTCTGAAACTGAAAGGTTCATACAGACGACCTTCACCTTCAAAATATTTACTCATACTTTCGACCCAATGTAATCTTAAAGAATGTAACATAGCTGAAGTACCTTCCATAATAACAAGAATTACCACGGTTAATACTAACCAGAATGCAAACATTGCCACAGTCATAAATACACCGACAAATCCAGTGGTACCGAACGCGGTGGAGATGGTCATTGTCCATAACACAGAACTCAATTGAGCATGAGCCAATGATAAGGCCCATAATCTTAAATATGATGCAGTATGTGACACGGTGTTAAGACAGAATTCAATAGTGTGAATGACTTGGCCAATCATGACATCACCAAAAGTTTTCTCCTCATGCTCTTCATCATCCTCGACAATCTCAGCTAATAAATCATTACTTGCATTAGTTGTATCTTCATTTTCTAATTCTGAATATTTGGCATCATGAGTGAATTTGAAATGTAATGGTTTGATTAATAATAAACATGGAACACATACTAAGGCAATAAGTAATAAAAACACTTGAATTCCAGCTTGATGTGGGTATAATGGTTCCGCTACAGTTCCCGGAGCCAAGAACATCGAGATTAACATGTTTAATAATCCAGGTGGACTTTCTCCAATAGCGTTCCAATCAACTGACCATTTATAGACAATACAAATGGACAAATAACCAAAGATGGCTTGCATGAATAAGAGACCTGGAACGAAATTACCCAAGAGATCAACTTTACTCTTAAAGAACATTGCGTTTCCCAGAGAGAAGAAGAAAGAGTAGGTCATATGAATGAACCCCATCAAGATTGATAATTTCATCTTATAAGAGTTAGTGAATAACAAGGCATTCTCAGCTCCATGCCATGCAGGATCAATACCAATTGGGTAAACACCGATTTTTTCAGCGGTTAAATTATCTCCAATATTGAATTCACTTGGCCACTCCCAACCGCTTTGGAAAAGTGTCATTGATCTAGAAAAGATATCATTGTACAAGAATCCAGTGAACATCGAGAACACACCCATTAATAATAAGATATATCTACCTGTAAAAGCCATATCAAAGATTTCATCTCTCTTCATTCTAAGGATTGAACCTTCATTAACGACTAACACCATAGCAGCCATCGATAAGATAAATCCATGACCTAAATCACCAAACATGATAGCGAACATGAAGGGGAAAGTGACAATAGTTGGTAAACCTGGATTAATTTCTCTATAAGTGGCAATACCATAGGCGTCACAAATATTTTGAAACAGAAGTGTAAATTTATTAGTCTTATGATAAGTTGGTGGTGTTCTTGTTGTTTCCAATATATTGACAATGATTGGTACGTTATCCAGATCTACTGATTGTTCTGATACTTCCAATAAGGCGTCTTTGATCTTGGAAGTATCTTCAGTTGGAATCCAACCTTCGGCAATAAGACATCTTCTATTCAAATCGTAATAACAGTTGTTCATGATTTGATAGACGGATTTTTCCAATTTGATGACCCTCCACCACATGTTTAATTCCAATGCGATAGCAGATAATTCACTTGTCAATGAACGATTTGTAGCGTCCAATACCGAGGTTATATCATTTAATTTGGCTTTAACATCGGTGACTTGTTTTTCTCTATGTATATGTTCTTGATCGACAAAATATAAATCAGCATCCATTGATTCACATATTTTACGAATTCTGTTCAATAAGAGATCACCATGGGCAAATATGATGAAACAACTCTTATCGATGAATTTTTTCGTTTTCGGGTCGAAGATTGGACTTGTAATCACTGTGGATTTCATAAATAAATTACCTCTTAAACTTCTCCATAATATTTGTTGTAAAGTGGAAATTTTCTCTCTCGAGATGACACCAGTGACGAAATTAACATCTGGAGTACCACCATTTTCTAAAGTGGCCAATTCCGAGTCATCACCATTCATATCGATCAAGTCTGAAGAAGGTACATTGACTTTGAAAAACTCATCACTACAATTCAAGACATTGAGTAATTGCTCTAAATCCATTTGCTTCGTCAATAAGTCATGAGAACCTTCAACTAATTGAGATATTCTCTCCTCTAATAATTGAGCATTTTCTACATATTCATCAGTCTCTGAAGTCTTTATGAGACGTCCCACCTCTTTAACGTTCTCCTCGATATAGGGAGCGTCAATGACTGGAATATTTCTATTAGCCAACTCGGAATTGAAATATCTATATTGTCTCTCCACGTTATCCAATCTCTTTATCTCAGTGACGAATGCCCTTTGGAAACTACTAACTTTGGAATTCAAATCTCTAAATTGGATATCTCCCAAATTACCCAATGTGTATAACGATTCTCTAGCTATCTCTGTTGGGATATACAATTGAATGAGACTCATTTCCGCCGAGCCTGTATTGGATAATTGTTAGTACTTCATATTGAATTTCAAGCGCTTAATACAACAAAAGGCTCCACACACACTGCACATGAATCCTCCATTGACACACAAAGCGCATCCAAATTATAAAACAATCAAGTCACTTACGGAATATAGCCTCTGTACCTGACATGATGATGCCTTGCACAACAAGAGTAATTGATATAGAGTTATCCTAACAGAATATTTTCTTGTTATCCTAGAAATTTGAAGCTTCGACTTTTGATTTTTTCTTAAGTTTTTTTTTGGCTGCTTTTTTCGTTGCTGCCATTGTCCATTCATTTACACTACCATTTTCTATACAAAGCTATAACATATGGAGAGATTAGTAGGTGACTATATCCAATTCTTCCTCGTCGTCTACAGAGTCTGCAACTTCCGCGCTGGAGTTTCTGTTCTTTTGTCTATCATATGAGGCCCATCTCTTTTTGATACTTCTCAACACGTACTCGGCACTTCCTACCCCGACTTCTGTAGAGAGATCAAAAAATGTCTCAACTTTCTTACGGTCTTGTAAATTGGTACAGTAAGCTCCAGCTTCCCACATCGGAGATTGTAACATCATGACGTGGTACACCTTCGGTGGATTCTCAGTGTCTAAGAAGTGCATAAATGAGATTATATCGTGTACTAATTCATCGACAAATGGCGACCCGATAGGTATTTTCAATATCCTAGTGAAAATAATAAGCATTGCACCTCTCACATTGGCTTGTTGCGAGATATCGTACCAGCAGTACACTTTTTCGGTGCCATCAGGTTGCACCGCGATACCTATTGCGCTTTGAGGGAGTGGTTCTATGCCAGGTGGAGGTTGTGCATTGGATTTTGGATGCATGTAGTGAGTTTCAGGTACCAAACCTGATGGATGCACGATACTGAAAAGGGTCTCGTGTTCCAAGTCTGTGAGTAAATTGATAGTTTCATGAGCAGAGATTGGTTGTCTCTCCCCTGTAGCCAGTTCCTTTTTGGTTCTATTGATCAATTTAATCAAATCTCTGTAAAGAAAAGTCAATGTACTTGTATACCCACAAAACAAGTTAAAATTATGCAGAATCATTAAATTTTGTGATCTTAAATATTGGTTTTCGTCTTCTTCTTGATTAATCAATAAATCGATCTCTTCCTCAGTGTCAAGTGTTCCACCCAATGGCAGTCCTCCGGACCCTGCTAATATCTCAAATGCGATATACCACGTAGCACAAAAGGCGAAGACCAATGACGATGCATGGGTCTTTGGCTCTTTCTTCGCTTGGGCGTATAATACTAATAAATCCTTTGCACCTCTTAAATGAGCTCTCCACGACTGGTTCTTAGAAGATGCATTATCAGAAGTTAATAATAAAATCGTTAATAGTAACAGTTCGACATTCTCCAAGAGTTTTTTCTTCAGAGAATTGAGAATGTTTGATAACGACGCTAAACAACTTGATAAATATGAGAAATATGCTCTTTCATGTTCCGGAGCAGGTTTCAATTTGATTAATGATCTAGCACCACACGCTAAGATTGCCGACATTAAATATGCATTCTTGGTGGCTAACGTCAATAGGATATCTCTCACAGGGTTGAAAGATTCCGATTGTTGAAAGGGGAAAATGATCAATGCGAAATCCCTATAAAAATATTCTAAATATAACTGATGTGGTTCACCAAGATTGAATGACTCTAACAACACTTGAGGCACCGAAGTTAGTTCTCTCATATTGTAACTGACAATCTTCGGCACCAGATCTTTCTTCAATGGGTCTTTTTTCAGCGGATCTCTCTTACTGGAGACACTTAAATTAGCGGAACTAGTCATGGCATTATAATCTTTTAAAAATGCAAATGGAGAAGTTTCCATGAACTTATCCGGTGGTGGTACATGGTTTAAATCCAAGGCTTCCTCTAATCGCAGATTCAACAAATCGTTCAAATTATGAGCCATCACATTAGCGTTATTGACAAATAACTCGTCGTTGAAATACTGCGGTATATTGACCAATGGATCCAAGGGAAGTGGAGATGATTCTGACGGATTGGAACTCGGTAAAGATCTTGAACCTTGCAATGACGACGCAGGTGACTCTGATTTCACCGTCACTGTACCCGAGTTAGTCGATATCGAGTTGATATATGGTCTAAACGGTAGCCCAAATTGATGATTATACGACAGCGATGAGTCAGGAATGTGATTCAAGATATTGGGGAGCGCGAGTGGACTATCGTACTGATTAGGGAAATTTGGCGGTGTTATGGGAGTCCGCAGGTGTGGATCAGCGGACATGTAAGTGATTGGCACGTCATTGGACGATGTGATTATCTTGTAAGTATTAGGTGATGTCGTTGGTCCCTGACCCACGGGCAGCTTATTAGATTTCTTATACTTCACCGGTTCATAGACACACTCTTTGTTCAATCTGTGGCAATGCCAACACGATGGTTTACCCTCATCACACTATAAATCATATTAGTATACTTCGATCTCAATTCCAAATAAAATAAACTTCACTACTCACTTTCATCTTTCGCCTTTTACACTCTTTGCATCCAGTCTTACTGTATTTCCTCTTTGGCTTATTCTGATCTTTCCCACCAGCGGCGGTGGTCCCGTCACTGTGCTGAGACTGCTCGACAGATGTATCTTGGAAGTCCATTATGTCATCTGATTTTCTATATAAGTCTTTAGCAATTTCTCTAGTATTAAAATTTGATGCTTTTATTTATTTTTTTTTTCTCTCTTTAATCAAAATTACACAGATTTAGTAGAGAAGCATCTACACTTAAATTAAACCTAATATTGTATATATAATTGGATAATTCGTTTATTCATTATCTATATCCACTAATGGAACTATAGAGGGTCTTCCATGAGCACATTGGAAGGGTAATATGCAATCTTTGAGTTGTGTTATGTATTGGCAACATTGATCTTTAGTCAACTCATCTCCAAACATTATAGCTGAACGACACGCCTTGGAATTAAGCAGATCTACTAACAGCCTCGGTAAATATTGTACACCTTGCCACCAGTGAAGTCTTGTTGATGGTAATATCTTGAGTTTATCGTTATTTTGAAGATCATAGCAATGTTGGATAAGTAAATTTCTTATGAAATTGATATCCTTAGTTCTGGTTGATATAATTATAGGTAAATGTGTGATGGAAATAAATTTGGAATTTACAGAGTATTGGATTCCACATGCGCTAAATGAAGGAATACACTCTTTCAACATTGTGCATTCTGCTTCTGACATTGTTATTGTCAATACCGTTTCCAATTGTATTGATTGTTGTTTATCCTCGATGAATTCTCTTAATAATGCTTCGACTCTTATTCTCTCATCACATGCATGTTGATCCACAATCAGTAACACGGTTTGACCATTCACTTGTAGCCTTACCAAGATGAATTTCTTATCAACTTGGCCTATCACGTGAACATCTTGTAAATCATCTTTACTGAACAGTAACTCTGAAACTGTAGGGAAGAATTGAGATTTTGTTTCGAGAATATCAATTTTACCTATTTGGTGATCGTCATGACACAGATGCTTGGAGGAGAGTGATACACCCTTTTGGAGTTTCAAATTTGGGAAATTGATTGACTGGTGATAGGATGGAGTAGCAAAGCTCGCTAGTCTAGCTAGTGATTCATTTTCCGAGAGTTTAGAGATCTTGCTTTTAGTATTGACTAGCAAATTCATCGCAGATCTCTTTTCTTTATAATTAGTAGATTTCAATTCTTCTAATAACTGCCTCTTAGGTGTATCGAAATTGGTATTATAACCATGATTTTGCAAAAAAGTTTTCACAAATTGGGTCATGACAAGTCTCACCGTGTCAAGATGTTTAGATTCGTATATTAGTTTCAGTCTGTCCTGGATCAAGTCAGATACTGATGGTTTGCATTCGACATCCATTACGAAAACTGGGTGTCTTATAAAGGATTTCCCAACTATCTTAGTAGGTGATTTCACCTTTCTTGGAGATAATTGATTTTTAGAGAAATTCGGTACCACTATTTGACCTTGCTCATTGAAACCTGAGTTTTCAAAGATCGAATTGATAAATTTTAATAAATTCTTATTCATAACTTTTCTCTTATTAATGAATATAAATTGATATGATTTACTATGCACGGTTTGTAACGAGATCAAGCATTTGCAATGATACCCTTCATATACGGTGTCAAAAGTTTCATTTGAATGTGGGATAGATATCCCATAAATATCTCTCAAATTTGCTGTGACAATATCGGAGAAATTTGCCTGGTGACCCCCAACAGATGTAAGCAAGGACTCCGCATTAAGTTCATCAACTTTATAAATCTTGAACTTCACATGCGGATACATCGTTGCAATAGCGAACACAACATCTCTCAACTTAGACACCAACACTGATTCCGGTAACTTATCCAACTGCTTAACTCTCACTGGGAAATTACCAAATATATTACTTGCCATCACTAAAGTACCATGCGCATCAAGTGAGTCTTGTAACTGTACAGCACCGAGCTTCTCACCCTTCACGAATGTGAGCTTATAAGTAGACTTGCTATCTCTTGGTCTCGTAGTGATTTCAAACCTTGAAGAGATTTGACTTATCGAGTGCACTGCTTCACCCCTGAACCCAAATGTCTGCACTCTCTCTAGACGCTGTATATCATTAGAATGGAATTTCGACGTGCAAGACCTGCTCCCCACCAACTCCATCTCGTCTGGCTCGATCCCGTCACCGTCGTCATTACACCACACTTGCCACACGGGGCTCTTCTTATACCTAAGGGTAACACACTTAGCATGCGAGTCAACACTGTTCTCCAAAAGCTCCTTCACAACATCGATCACATCCTTGATGGTCACTTGCGATTGCATCAATTTGGCAACAGAGTAATCAATCTTACGGATGCAAGTCATATCAACAAGAGATATCTCATGTGTAACAGGGCTGAATAAACTATACAGGATGATCTCTCTCCTTGCTTAAGTTTCCCAGTTATGCTTATGCTATTTTTTTTGCCCATTTTACACTCTTAGAATTTTACATATAGGTGATCTTCACTTAACGGTTGTCGGACAAGCTAAATGTAGACAAAATCCCTTATGTGGTAAGCCCTTTACGTGGTAATTATTCCATAGGGTGGGCTCATGTGACTTGCAACTGTCTAATATTTGTACCCAACCAAATTCACTGATTGTCCAAGATTAGCTCATCTACTCCATAATACATACAAACCTCACCCCACGGGGAGTTTTTTGTATCCGAGAGAATTAAAGATTGTCCATTACGCAATTTACATGAAAATTTATAATGTCCTCAAAGGAGTGGGGTGGAACAGGTTGAGGTAAAATGAGATTGGTAAATAAATAAACCGGAGAAACTCTGCGGTGGCTGTTGCGTGACGTGCGTCTCTGATCCGTAGGCCGAAAATGTGGACACATATTACATTTCCATTACTGAAATATACCGTGGGTGATCATGATATCAGTCCCTCCACAAATTAACTCCATGTTTCAATATATTACCCCAAATTTACAGTGGTGTGATTACAGTATAATTTAAAGATATCATTACCATAATAAATCATCTGACAATGAGAAAATTTAATGCGCAATTGCTGGAAAATTTTTTCCAAACAGCGACGATAATCCGAAACTGCATTTTATGTAATTCTCCAGTGAGGACAAATTAAAATTGGTAATTTTCTATTGCTAATAAGAGAGACCTCCACTTTGTTGGACAAAAAGAAACTTTTCTGGGAAATAATTCAAATCGTTTATAACACGATTTATAAATATTACAGTATATTGGTAATTATTATAAAAGTAACATCATTTCCTCTATATATCTTACTATATAAATTGTTATTTTTTTTTCTTATCAAGACAAAAAATTAATACAATTTTATAAAGATCTCTGTCTTGTTATATACGTATATCAATAGTATTATTATTGTTAAAAAATGGTTCATTTAGGTCCTAAACTGCCACCTTCAAGAAAAGGTTCTATGGCAGATGTACCAAGAAATTTAATTGATGAAATTGCTAAATGTGAAGAATTATTCACTGTGCCAGGTTCAAAATTAATTTCTATCACTGATCATTTCGTTTCCGAATTGGAAAAGGGTTTATCTGTTAAGGGAGGTAACATTCCAATGATTCCAGCTTGGGTTGTGGAATATCCAACTGGTGAAGAAACTGGTGAATATTTAGCTATTGATCTTGGTGGAACTAATTTAAGAGTTGTTGGTGTTAAATTATTAGGTGGTGGTAAATTTGAAACTGAACAATCAAAATATCATTTAGCTGCAAATATTAGAACAACAAAAAATAGAGATGATTTATTTGGATTCATCGCTGATTGTTTATCAAAATTCATTGACGAGACTTATCCAGATGGTGTACCTAAGGGTAAGATCTTACCTTTGGGGTTCACATTTTCTTATCCTGCATCTCAGGATAAAATCGATTCAGGTATCTTACAAAGATGGACTAAAGGTTTCGATATCCCAAATGTCGAAGGTGAAGATGTTGTACCATTATTAATGGAACATATCACTAGATTAGGTTTACCAATTAAAGTTGTCGCTTTGATTAACGATACTAGTGGTACCTTAGTTGCCTCACGTTACACTGATCCAACTACTTCAATGGGTTGTATCTTTGGTACCGGTTGTAATGGTGCTTATTACGATTATATTAAGAATATTCCAAAATTACAAGGTAAATTGAAAGATGATATTCCAGAAGATTCAGTTATGGTAATTAATTGTGAATATGGTTCATTTGATAATGAACATTTAGTCTTACCAAGAACTAAATATGATGTCTTAATTGATGCTCAAAGTCCAAGACCAAATCAACAAGCTTTTGAAAAAATGATTGCTGGTTATTATCTTGGTGAAGTGTTAAGATTAGTCCTTTTAGATTTATATAAGCAAGGCTTAATCTTAGAAGACTATAAGAAAGATTCAGAAGGTATTAAATTATTAAATGAACCTTATATCTTAGATACCGAGGTGTTATCAATTATTGAATTAGATCCATTTGAAAATTTACAAGATACTTCAGATTTATTTGAAAAGAAATTAAAATTAAGTTTTAATCAAGCTGAAAGAAAATTAATTAGAAAAGTTTCTGAATTAATTGGTAAGAGAGCTGCAAGATTAGCTATTTGTGGTATCGCCGCTGCTACAAAGAAAACTGGTACCCTACCTGCTCATATCGCTTGTGATGGCTCCGTTTACGCCAAATATCCAAATTTCGTCGAGAGAGCTGAAGATGGTTTAGCTGATATCTTTGGTTGGAAAGAACAGGGTATTAAACCAAAAGATTATCCTATCAAATTAGTCGCTGCTGAAGATGGTTCCGGTGTCGGTGCCGCTGTCATTGCTGCATTGACTGATGCTAGAATACTGAAAGGTTTGTCTATTGGTATACTGGGTGCTTGAATGTATAATGTATAGAATATAAATGATGAATGATTTGAAAATTTACCACTGTAGATAAAAAAAAAATATTTTCTTTAAAAATTTTTTATTATCTAGAAGAGATATATAAAAAGACATACAGAGATGAGTGAAGAAAATACACTGAAACTTACGAAGAAGCAAAAGAAAGCTCTTGAGTTCCGTAATAGGTCTAAGAATATCGAGACTGAAACTCCAGAAACGAAAGATGCCACTATAGAGAATAAAGAAGAACCACAACTACCGAAGAAGAGAAAGACGAGAAGAGGTAAGAAGGGTAAAGGGCTTACGGCACAACTGGGTGGAGGACCAAGATTCTTGTTATTTGTCGGGAATTTACCGTATGATATAACACAACAAGAGTTGATGGCACATTTCAAGAATTCGAATCCTGATAGAATTAGAGTCAGATCAGAGAAGGGAATTGCATTTTTAGAATTTTACAATATACATCAAGATATTCAAAAGAAGATTGATATCGCATTGAAACAGCATCATTCTATTTTGAAAGACCGTAAGATCAATGTCGAGTTAACTGTCGGCGGCGGTGGTAATTCACTGACTAGATTAGCTAAATTACAACAGAAAAATGAAAAATTATCTGAGGAGAGAAAGAAGAGAATTGACGATAATGACAAGCTGAGTAAATCTAAGAGCGATGATACTAGTGTGGAGACGATATCGGGGATGCATCCATCTAGAGCAGCATTAATGAAATAGTGTATAAGAAACATAATAAAGCATCTATTAAAATAATATTTAAATAGTTATGAAATAAAGTATAGCAAGGGTTATCATAACAATAATAATAATGAATCAAAGTATGATACATTTTTTCAGTTTTTTCACTTTCCTCTTTGGCAACACTGTGGTGGTATGTAGATGCGAGGTACCGTTCAGTGTTGTTTCACTTTTTGGTTCCAGTCTCAGTGGTGACAGCTTCTTTGTTTGTAGTTGTGATGAATTTAATACTGTTCTTATCGCCGTCTCGAAAACGGTCTCTACACCTTCCCTGGTCAGTGCTGAGCACTCTAAGTAACCACAGCAGTTCATCTCCTTGGCAAAAGCCTTACCTTGTTGTTCACTGACTGGGTCTTGGCCCATCAGTGCTAAATTGTCCAACACGTGAGGATCTTCTCTTAAATCCAACTTGGTTCCTACTAATAATATCAGCATCTCGCTACTAGTATGGTGACGAATCTCAGGGATCCACTTATTTCTCACGTTTTGGAACGAAGTTGGTTCCACGAGTGAGAAACACACGATGAATATCTCTGTTTGCGGGTATGATAACGGCCTTAATCTGTCGTATTCTTCTTGTCCTGCAGTATCCCATAACCCTAATTTCACCACTTGATCATCAACAACTGAATTCGCCGAATAATTGTCGAATCTATATTATATTAGTAACTCTGTATATCTCTTATTGAATTTGTTATATTACTTACACGGTTGGAATATAGTCATGTGGGAAACTATTTGTAGTATAACTAATTAACAAACAAGTCTTACCGACAGCACTAAAATTATGTTAATAACTCATCTAATTAAAATCATATATCAATTAACTTACCCATCACCAACAACCACACATTTTATACTTCTTGCATTAGACATTCTTGTAATTTACTTATTTCAATTGAATCACTTCCAGTTGATCGAATATTTGAAGTGTGAAAAAAAATGATTTTTTCCTAAAACTGCAATTTAATTAATTTATTAATTATGTACATATTGAAGATGTATTAGATATGAGATTATATGGAGATTACATAGAAGTTCTATTGATTATAGAGTTATATAGCGTTATATAGAATTGATATAATTATATAATAACTAATATAGATCATATATGAGATACGATATAGGATTAATTTAATTAATTAAGATATCTGTGTGGCGCGACCATAAGATAAGAATAAGCCTTTTAGATATCATTGTTTGATTAACTATACATTTGACAGATATTGTGATTATTTCTATATTGAGATATACGAGTTGTATTAATTAGCGTAAATCATACGTAAGTCTCATCTTTCAGGTTGTTGGTCCTGTATAGTATATTATTTATTATATAACATATAAAGGGGGGAATTTATATGAGATATATCAAAATATACTCAAATTTATCCAATTACTCTCAATATTATAATGATAAATCCTATATGAGATATCAGTTTGATATGAGATATCATATCATTTATAAATTATCACAATAATGATAGGACTGTACCCAATTAGATCAATAAATCAATAAATCAATAAATCAATACAATTATGATTCTCGCATATTATTATGATAAATCCCTTTACGTCCCTACCTTACTTTCTTATCATAACTTATCAATTAAAGAATATAACCTAATTAAATTATGTCCATCATGTAATCAAATCCATTTAGAAATTCGCTTATTTGTATTAAAACAATGATAAGACTTATTATTATATGAGATTATATATTATATTACCCCATATGAGAAATAGAATAGATAGTAATTACTATATAAATGAATAACCAATCCTCATACGAATAATAAAAAAATCATCACTTCACATTCGCTTATTATGTTATTTAAAACCATTATTAATACAATTTTCATTACTCAAATTGCAGCCATTACTGTATACATTACAGATGATGTCTATACCACAGATGACACCACTTCCACGGCGACCGTCATATCATGTTCAGGTGTTTGTACATCAAGTCTGACTGTACCAGTTATCGAAATCGCTAGTGGATTAGCCAATGTAGTTAATCCAGGTAGTGCCTTTGGTGTTGTCATTGCACTGTATGCTTTGTTATTGTAGTTGTATAAGTTACCCTGTCTTAGATATTTTACTTCAAATACACGACCTTTTATCTGTCATTTTTCTTGTAGTTTTTTACTAATAAAATGTACGTGCCAGTAAGACCACGCAAAAAATTTTTCAAAATTTTTGTTTTAAAGTGAAAAAAATTTATAACTTCATTACAGTTTTTATAAATTATCATATACAAATCATATTAAAAATGCCTGTACAAAACATTTCCAAAAAGAGAAAGCTCGTAGCTGATGGTGTCTTCTACGCCGAATTAAACGAATTCTTCACCAGAGAATTAGCTGAAGCCGGTTATGCTGGTGTTGAAGTTAGAATTACTCCATCAAAGACTGAAATTATTATCAGAGCTACCCATACTAATGCAGTCTTAGGTGAAAATGGTAAGAGAATCAGAGAATTAACTTCCTTGGTTCACAAGAGATTCAAGTTCAAACAAGGTGCTGTTGTCTTATACGCTGAAAGAGTTCAAGATAGAGGTTTATCAGCTGTTGCTCAATGTGAATCATTAAAATACAAATTATTAAATGGTTTAGCTATTAGAAGAGCTGCATACTCAGTTGTCAGATACGTTATGGAATCTGGTGCTAAAGGTGTTGAAGTTGTTGTTTCAGGTAAATTAAGAGCCGCTAGAGCTAAATCAATGAAATTCGCCGACGGTTTCATGATCCACTCTGGTCAACCAGCCAATGATTTCATCGATATCGCCACTAGACACGTCTTGATGAGACAAGGTGTCTTGGGTGTTAAAGTTAAGATCATGAGAGATCCAGCTTCAGCTAAGAAAGGTCCAAATGCTTTACCAGATTCTGTTAAAGTTATTGAAGCTAAGGAAGAAGATGAAATTCCACCTGCTTATGTTAAAGATTACAAACCATCTGAAGAAAAAAAAAATGAACTTGCCGCTGCCGCTGCTTCAGCTTAAATTTAATCTTTTTTAATATAAATATCTTTATCTATTATTTATAATCGTAGTTTGTAATATATCGTAAAGTGCTCTTATAATCATGAGGCTTTCCAACAAAATCAACGAGCGCAAATTAAATTCTTTACACTAGATAAACTTATCAATATTATAATTAATTAAATAGAATCAAATACAATGGTCAATTATAAAAAAGCATATAAAGATTTATTACCAGTAGGTACTGCGATAATCATATCAACAACCTCTTTTTTCTTAGGTGTTATATTCTCAAATTGGTCATATGATTATCATACATTATATTCACATACCATCGCCACAGATGAAATGTTTGCTAAGTCGTTGAATCATTATAAGAACTGGGGTGAAGCACCAAGTATCGTATTGAACACTTTCCATGTCATTATCGGTATTGGATTCATCGGTTGTTTCATCAAGATCTTTATGCCATCAGAGGAGGCAAAATATTTCGAGTACGGTACTTTAGCTTCATTCTTGATCGCTACTGTTATCTATTTGACCAATGTGAGAACTGGGATCTTGAGTGCTGTTCACGGTGAGTGGGGTGAAGTCGATGAGAAGACTGGTATTAACGTCACCGCTGCGTCACAGGCTATGATCGTTTTCGTTCTTGTTGGTATCTTGGTCTTACAAGGTGGATTATACTACGCTGAGTGGGAGAATGAGATCATGTTGAAGAAATTCTACGAGGAAGAAGCCGAGAGGGAGGAGAAAGAAAGAGAGGAAGCTGTTATCGAAGTTGGTGAATTGAAAGAAGAACTCGTTGAACTGGAAGCTGAAATCGAAGCAGTTGAAAATGAGACAAAGCCTAAAGCTACCGGTGCTAAGAAAGAACAAACCAAGGCAAGAAAGGGTAAGAAGAAAGTATAAATCTATCTAATATATACATTAATCAT
Source organism: Nakazawaea wickerhamii (assembly GCA_030567635.1). NCBI lineage: Eukaryota > Fungi > Ascomycota > Pichiomycetes > Alaninales > Pachysolenaceae > Nakazawaea > Nakazawaea wickerhamii. The sequence goes on from JAJLSR010000009.1 coordinate 229,955, forward strand.
ATTTATCTTGTAATTGAAATAATCAAAAGAGGCGAAAAAAAATTTAAAAATCCGGTCCCAGCAATAAAATTAATAAAAACCAACGATGTCAGCTATAGGTGATTACCCAATCTATTACAAGCAACCCGTCAGAGTGAGTGATTTATATAGTAGAATCGAATTGAATCCAAGTATTAACTGATAGATTAAGTGGTTACGTTACCATGCCCATACTAGGCCACACGTCTTTTACTCATTAGCAATTGGATTATTAGGTCCACTGTTTGTATTTATAATGACACCAATTAGGAGAAAATTCTTGTATGATGATCATAAACCGTTGCCATTGAATGGGTATCCGTTGCCTAATAGACCTAGAGATAAGAATTTGACTGGTTATGATGATTAACCTATATTTATTTATTATATTTATTTATTATATTTATTTATTTATTCAATATATTTATTATATACTATTTACATTACCATTTATAGAAACCTTGGGCTTTAGATCTGATAGGTCCACTGACTAATGGGTTAATTGATGGTTTCCTCTCTTTTAATCTATCCAGTTTAACTTGTTTCTCCCAAGCTAACCTTTTCAAAGTTTGATCAGTTTTCAAGATACATTTGATATGGATATAACGGTGCGTGATAATACCGTGTCTACCTCTACCTTTCAGTTCTAATCTCTTAGACCAAAATCCATCTGAACCGGTCCAAATTTGTGATATATATAAATTTTGTGCATTGTATCCAAATTTTTCTGAATCTTTTAATCCTTGTCTTAATAAATCAGAACATTCTCTTGCTATTTTCTTTGTAGTGAATTGACATTGTGTAATGGCCTTTTTGATATTCAACTCTCTTAATAATCTTAATACTACCGTGGCTTTTTTCATTGATGATTTTATACGAAATGATTTTAAATAAATACTTGGCTCTAACAGTTCGATTTCTTCTCTGGATAATTTTAACTGGTAGGTTTTACCATTTGGTAATTTTATTTGATCTTCATTTTTGAAAAACCCATTCTGTGAGACATTTGCTAAATAAATTTCCTTCTTTAATGGTGTCAATAATTCATTTATGGCAATTATTGGATCTGGGTATAAGAATTTTTGTAATTTTTCATCATCTTTTGGGTCGATGTATCTTATTGAGCCTTCTTCTTCTTCGATAAGTTCTTCCAACTCTGGCTTAGACTGTTTTGTTGGGACTTCCGTTGTGGTAGGTTCCACTAATTTTGGATCTTGTTTCGTTATTGATCCAAATAACGAATTTGAATTTAATGCGAGCGTGGATTGATGGAAATTTCTATATACCATTTGTGAACCGTTCTTTAAGAGTGGTTTGGTTAATGATGATATCATCATTTTAGTACCAAACATTATTGATTCACCTCCTTGTTCAATACTTGTTCAACTCTTGTTGAAAATTTTCAAATTAATTTTTTCCATTTTTTTGCGTGTGTTTGGAAGTGATTGTATATGAGAGATATATGATAGAGAGATGATATAGAAGATATAGTATGATTATGGAGAATCTAGTGATTTGATGATCTCTATAGTATAATTATATAGAAATAGAATATAGAAAGAGAATGGTATTTTGTATGATATTTTGTATAATATTTCACATATAATTCTCATAATACTTCCCTTTCTTTACTATAAGAAAGGTTAAATTAGGTAGATGAGATGATTATATGATGTACTCTCATACTCTTTACTTTTATACTCTCATATAGTCATATAGATACAGTGATATAGTCATACACTATGCTGCCAATATTCAAGCGGATATAAGAGACTGGTATCTATATGTCCATTAATACATGATTACATAATCTGTTCTGGATTCATTTATTTCATATATGATTACATGAATATATTATCTTCCTCAATTGATATACCTATACTCAATTACATATTATAACTAATATCATTATCTCATTATCTCTAGTCAATTACTATATCTCTCATATATCATATCATTACAGATAATTCAAACAGACCATATAAGTATACCTCCAATAACAGGATAAAGTAAGTGTAAAGACAAAAAATTAATTAAAAAATATTATTAATTAATCAATTTATATTTTATTATATATCATAAACTATTCAATATCATATCATATTATAATCTAAATCAAATTCAATAGTCTAGTCTAGTCTATTCTAATCTATTACTGTAATCATTAGATAGAAGATTTATTATATAATATAGTATAATTGAATCCATATAATATAGATTATCTGTGTGGGGATTTAATTTTTTTGTGTCACATCATCTAAAGGGCTTTGATAAGGATATACATTGTATCAATACATATAAAGAGATATAGATATAAAGATATAAAGAGATAAGATGGGCTTATTATTTCCAGAATGTTTTAAGACATCACCAATGAAAACTATACCAAATTCTAAATATAGAAATATAAATAGATCATCTTCATCATCTTCAAGGACGTTAGTTGATTTCAACTTTGATGATGATGATGGTCCATATATTGAAAGAAAGATATATCAAACTTTAAATAATCAATATATTGTAACAAAATTTGTACCAACGTTATTAAATTATGAAAAAATTGATGATACAATATACGATGATAATATTTATACAGATGAAGAAGAAGATTCTACTGAAGACAACTTATCAAATGAATTAACAACAAATTTTCAATTTAATAAATTATATACGTTGTTTTCATGTAAAAAATGTCATAATCATATTTGTATATCAAATTTAATTATAAGTACAAATTTCACAGGACAATCAGGTGATCTGTTCTTAGTTTCTTCATTAATTAATTTCGAATTGGGTTTACTGGAAAAGAAACAAATGATTACAGGTTGTTATGAAGTTTGTGATGTTAATTGTAAACAATGTGGTGAATATTTAGGTTGGAAATATTTGAAAGCTGATAGTCGTAGAGAGAAATATAAAATTGGTAAATACGTTATTGAAAAACTGTTATTCGAAGAGATTAATGTCTTGAATGGGTGATAGTATTGAATTTTCTTTAAGTATCTGTGATTGTCTATGATTATCTTTTAAGGGATAGGAGAGGGATCTGATGGGGACAGGAGAAGGAAAGGGGTAGGGATAGGTTAAGGGGATTATTGGTTATTATTGGTTATTGGTTTTTTATTTTATACTTATGAGTATACTATATGGATATCGTATGTGATATATGATCTATGATACCATATATCATAAGGGATATGATATATGATGTATCGTACAATTCATACAGTACTCAAATATATACATTTTTATTTTTATCTTTATAGGTCTGGTTGCTTTATTTTATTTCTTTATCGATATGGACCTCTTGGATTCTATATTGAATCTCTTGGTTTCATCGATATAATCTTCAATTGATATGACCCCATAAGGGTTAATCTTATAATTAAATAATCAATTAATTTATGTATATATAAATTACCTGATTAGGCAGTCATAAGTGGTTATATTTAAATTTAATTTTAAAATGATTCAACGTTGAAACTGAATTGTAAACGCAGTAAGAGTTTTTACTGTAAAGAAGAGTAGAGAAAGGATAAGGTGTCATATATAAAGATGACTAATTACGATTATCCTACAGATCAGTTGACTCCCGAGGAGAGAGAAACTAGGATCAATGCCGCTATATTGGAATTGGAAAGAAACCCGAACGCGAGTAGAAGAGGTGTTGCTAGAAATCACGGATTACCTGAGAGTACATTAAGAGGGAGAATGAAGAAATTGAGAATTAATTATAAGAGTTTTAATAAAGACGAGAGAAGAATTCAAACGAGAGACCATTATGATGCACTGTCTTCATCACTGTCACCACCTACTTATACACCTAATTACTCTACTTTGAGTAACGCTGCCACGACAAGTCAAAATTTGATTTATGCACAATATTATCTGCAACAACAACTGCAACAGCAGCAGCAACTGTTGAAGCAACAACAATTATATCAACAACAACAGCAACAGATCCAACAACAACAACAACAGCAAAACGCTAACTCGACATCTGTACCAGCTCCTATATTACCTCCATATAAGGCACCTCCATTAGCACAAATGAGTATAATAGAATATCACTCCAAGATTGATAGAAATTATATGCAAGACACCGAGACAGACACGAAAGAGTTGAAACCGACAACGATAAATACTTTACCTAAGAAACTGATACCTATAAAGATTCTTAATAGTAATCTGGTTAAGTACGATGAAGATAATTTTAACTTAGTTATGACAGAGACAACATTTGATATCAAGGAGAGACAACAAAAGATTGATGAATGTATTGAGGAGTTAACTAAAAATCCATATTTACAATTAAAAGACGTTTCAATGAAATATAGATTACCACAAAGTACGATAAGACGTAATTTAAGAGATAACAAGGTGAAATTGGTTGAATATGCATTAAGTGAAGAAATTGAGAGTAGAGTCTTGTCGATATTGAAAAAATTTGAATTTATCCAGGATGTTAATTTCTATAGGACGATGATTACTCAATTAATTGAAGAATTTATTAAACAAGATTACTATTCACAAGATTCAAATTTAAATGAAATGTTAGATAATGAAAGAAATGAAGAAATTGTGATGGATTTCCTTTATAAGTATAATGAGTTTACCATTGGTGATATTAAATTACAAGATTTAATTGTATAGATTTATATAATCATATAGATCACAGGACATTTGGTTTGTCGTGTGACTTGAATCAATTGAAATCTCACAATTTTTTTTAAATTTTTTAAAAATTTTCTTAACTGTGGAAAGAAATATTGATTTAATTCAATAATTTATAAAATTGATATTCAATTGGTATTGAATCAATATATTTAATTTAATTGAATTAGATTGAATTAAATCAATATCTTATTCATTTCCATTTTATCTTTATCTTGTCAGTTTTTTTTTAATAAATCAATTTCTATATATATTTAGAAATATATCCATCATTTACAGAGTGTGCTGTTTGAGAAAATAAGTTTAAGTCAATTAATTGAATTCAAAGAATCCAACATGAATTTTATCAATTAGATATAAATATAAATTTAAATATTTAAGAAATCAATCAAAATTTCAATTGAAATTATTTTAATCAATTTTAAAAGATTAATTTTTATTAAGGATAAAAAATTGCGGCAATATTATATATTAAGGAAATAACAATGATGAGTAATTATTCAATTGAATCAAATCAAGACACCAAGATGGATTTATTAAAATCACCAACAAATTTAAAAAATGATTCAACAACCGTAACAAATTCAATTTCATCTTCATCACCAACAGCTAAATTTTCAACAAAACTGAAAAAATTTAAAGGTAAACCATCAATTATCGATGAACCCAAATTAATTGAATTATGTGAAAGGTACACGATAACTAAAAATATAGAGGGACTTTCATTAATAGCGAGACAAAGAGGTTTACCGCCTCATTTACGTCATAAAGTTTGGCCATTGTTATTAAAGACACATCCATTTCTGATTAAACCGTATATTACACCAGATGAAGACGATGATCAGGAAGAGTTAGATGAACTGGAATTGAGATCTAAGATTAGACACGATTTACAAAGATATTTTAAGAGAAGTCATAATCATATTGACGTCAACGAGAGAAATGGTAATCAGTCAGTGTCGAGAAACCCAGAGTTAGTTAAGATAGAAGATGAAATTATTAAAGTTATGGAATACTCAATATTGAAATTCTTGAAAAAATGGGGGTCTTTAATTAATTATAATTCCGGGTTAAGTTGGGTCGCATTGGGGTTGGCCGAATGGGTCCCACCTTTGAACTCACAAGATGATAATTATGTCTTGTGCGGTAGAGAAATTATCAATAAGAATGGTGGCTCATGTTTAACGAAGATGGAAGATGAATCTAATGAATTAATTAAATTAAATGATGATGATTCTTTTTACAAGATACGTAATTCATCACCGTGTTCGAATTCTTCGATAAATAAAAAGACAGATACAATGAGTGAAACCTCGTCAGTATCAACTTTTACAACAAATTCATCCACTCAGGAGCCAATAATCAAGTCAAGTACATCAAAGAATTTATCATTTGCAGAAGTTTATGAAAGAATGGTGCTCGTGATATTACATTCGCCTAAACCTAGTGAAGACTCCAATTCGTCACACGACACTTATGATGATGAAGACCAAGAAGAAACAATAAAGGAAAAAATCTTGACAACGTTACCTATTAAAGGCGGTACCGCCGAAGAAAGATTATCATTTTTCTTATACTGTTTAAGAAGATTATTACCGGAATTAGCACAATTTTTCACAGATGAAGATATCTTGAACACCACGAGTGCTAAAGATGATTGGGTCGTCTGGTGGTTAAAATGGTGTGGAGCTAAAGTTTGGTCCAAATATGATCGAGGTAGAATATGGGATATGTTATTAGGATGGAGATTACAAGATGATTTTAATAATTTTGATGAATTAAATGATTTAGTTATAAATGATGATATCTTAAAATTATTAGGTCCTGATATATTCTGGCATCCATTGACGTTTAAAGAAAATGAAGAAGAGACAAATAATGAAAAGAGAAGAAATTCAATTAAGAAATTAATTTCATCATTATCAATAAATGATTATGAAAATAATCAACAAGAACAAGAGTCAATTTTAGATTTAAAACAAGAAATTCCATATTCAAATTTAAATCCACATACAGAAATTGTTTTCATTTCATTATCATTTATTAAATCAAAAGAATTTGCATTGTTAGAATTAGAACAAAGTGAAATAAGAGAATTTTTAAATAAAGCATCATCAACAAAATTAGATGGATTTCAAAATTTATTTGAAGATGAAATTAATTCAAATGAATTTAAACATAATGATGATGAAAATAATGATTTAATTGATAGTAATAATGATAATGATGAATTACAAGATGAAACAAATACAAATACAAATACAAATAACAATAACAATAACAACAATGATTATGAAATGAAAATACAAAAAAATAGATTAAGAGAGATAGAAAATATTATCATGGAAAGTGGTGAATTATGGAGAAAATGGATATGGCAAGAAGCAATTGATTAATTTATATCTATCTCTTTTCAGTCGTGTACCGCTCAAAAAAGCACTCAAAGTCTAGAACAATGAAATGGCAATGCTAAATATCAATAAGTATACATTAAAATATGAATAGATTTAAAAAATATATTGTATAAAAACATGATTTACAATAAATATGATAGCAATCAAAAATAAATTTAAAATCTAATCTACTCTTTATATTACAAATTTGATTTAACCACAATATTCATCTTGTATCACATATTCTCTCTCTGTATCTAAAAATAAAAAATAAAAATTATCAAAGAGCGAAAATTTTGTATCAAACAAGTTCAAATCAGTAAAGGTAATAAATATATACAATTATACCATATTTTGAGATCATATTGGCTTAATTATTACTGCAAATAGTGTGTAATTTAGTTGATGATTTAAAAAATATTATTAACTTTGTTATACCAGGTCTTTCGTTATTTAAATTCACTCAATACACAATTTATACACTTATATCAAAACTATTTTTATCCTTTTAAAGAATCAATTACGATCATACAATCATATATAACACATATGGAGCGACTTTTTGTACTTATCAAGAAAAGAGACACCAACACTCTGCCACTATTTGAGATTTCAAGTAGTAATAACACAGTACCGTCAACTTCAGTATCGTCAACACCGTTTACGTCACAAGTAGGGACCAGTACGAATTTGCCTAGTTCAAGTTATGATCCCGTACAGTCGGCGGTGTCGTCGTTACCACTGTCCACATCTTTAAGTTATGTCTCGAGTTATGCGTCGTCCTCAAGTGTGATGAGCTCTTCAAGACACGTCAGCTCCTCGTATCATGATGAACCGTCATCGATACTGTCATCTATAGAATCGTCAGTATCACCTTCGTCTTCCATATACTCAATATCATCTTCAGTATCTTTATATTCCCATGCAGTGCCATCATCATCTCATACAAGATCACCAAGTCAGATATCATCCCTTACAAGATCATCACAATCGCCATATTACCTGTCATCATCAAGGACAAGTTCATCTTATTATATACCCGAATCATCCACCAGCTCAATACCCATGTCATCATCAACTGAACAGTCATCTTCAATGATAACTGAATCTTCCACTATATTATCAACACCGGAAGTGATAGCAACTTCATACACCGAAGTGTATATCCAATCAACACCAGAGATCATTTATTCCACTTATTCGTATTCTCAACCTTATATAATAACAGACCAACTGACAACTTTTACACAGACAATACCAACACTGACTGTTTATTCATATACATCTGGTTCGTCAATAAGTTCATCAAGTTCATTTCAAATCACACCAATAACGACAGATTTATCATATTATCAATCAGTATTATCACCACAGCTCACGAACCCAGTAAATCAACTGAAATCTAATGCTGGTAAGATTGCTGGAGGTGTCGTGGGAGGAGTCGTAGGGCTGTTATTACTGGCTTTACTCTTTTGGTTCTTAGTTAAACGTCGTAAGAGATCAAGAGTTAATGATGATGAAAATCCATTTGCTAGAGAAAAGAAACCAGAAAATTTCTTTAATAAATTTGGTAAGAAAGATACATCATCTGAGAAATTAAATAATGATAATGTGACTCCATTTTACGGTGCAAGTGATACATTCACAAGAAATATAAGAACTACACCGACAAGAGATATAGTAACAACAGCAGGTCTGGGTACTATATCAGCACCACCACCGGTGTCACCACTGATTCCACAGAGGCCAGGGTTACCACCAAGTAGATCATCAGAGGAGAGTTTAGGATTGGGTGGGTTATCGCAAAATATTCTTCAACACCAGGACTCAACAGTTTTGCAATCCACAAATGGTAATCAACTGAATCCAACAAGTTATCAAGCCCCATTGGATCAATCAGATATAATCAATTACAACTCATCGACACCAAAACCAAATAGGCAAATGGATGTTGTCATTGAAGAAGATAATCTGGAACAACCAGTACAAGATGAATCAATGTTAAGACATTATAAGCAATCATCACGTTATAATCATATTGGCCTTAACCCAGTGCCGGCACTGAACTCCACCAACACAAAGATACCACCACCTGTACCGAGACCGAGAAAATCTGTTATTGCCAATAACAGAAATATTGATATTTATGATACATTAAATGTACAATCACTGCGTAGAGGTCATTTATCTGATAATAGCTTATTTGATGATGAATCATTTGATAATTCATTATTAGATATAAGTAGTATAGATGATATCTCTAGTAGTGGTGATAGTAGTTTATCTAGAGTATAATTAGAATTTTATTATAAACAGCTTATATAGATATTAAAATACCATTTTGCTTATAATTAGAATTTACATTTCGCTTTACGTTATCGTATCTATCTCATCTCTAAAAAAAAAAATTTTTAAAAAAAAATTTTAAGTGAAAATTAAATTTATTGAGATATATCAGGGAAATGTCAGATACAGAAGATCAATTATCGAAAAAGGAGAGAAAAGAGCTGAAGAGGCTGCTGAAGGAGCTGAAGAAAGAACTGAAGGAGCTGAAAAAGGAATCTAAGAAGAGATCTCTGGAGGAATTAGAAGAAATTTCTATCGATTTAGCTGAACCTGCTCCATTATCTAAGAAACAAAAACGTCTTATAAGACAAGGTAAATTAGATGAAGAAAAGTTATTGAAGAAGAACAAGATCCCGAAGCCGCTAGTGAATTCCGATGGTGAAGATGAGTCAACCAAGGTGGCCAAACCTAAAGAGAAAAGTGAATTTGGTGTCTGGGTAGGTAATTTATCATTTGACACAACTAAGGAAGACTTGAAGAGATTCTTAGTTGCCAAGACCAGTGAATTACCAGAGTATACTGAATCTATGTCACTGGAAGAGTTGGTCAAGATTGAAGAAGAAGACGTCACTAGAGTTAATTTACCCAAGAGAGATGAAAATAAGATTAAAGGATTTGCATATATCGATTTCAAATTAATTAATCATGTTTTCACAGCGATTTCATTAAGTGAACAGTACCTCAATGGTAGAAACTTATTAATCAAGAATGCTAATTCCTTCGAAGGTAGACCTAAGAAAGATCCGGTATTATCACTTTCCAAGAACCCACCATCAAGAATCTTATTCGTGGGTAATTTGTCATTTGACACTTCCAAGGAGTTATTAGAAGAACATTTCCAAAGTTGTGGTGAGATAATAAAGATCAGAATGGCAACTTTTGAAGACTCCGGGAAATGTAAAGGGTTCGCATTTGTGGATTTCAAAGATGAAAAGGGTCCAACAGCGGCATTGAGTAGTAAAATTTATAAAAAATTAATTAATAGACCATTGAGATTAGAATTTGGTGAAGATAGATCTAAGAGAACTCCAATAAGAAGAATCCGTGACAACGAAGAGACAAGTGACTCTACATTGCTGCCGCCACTGGTGACACAACAACCAAGACCTACTTTCGCAGCTAGAGAAAGAGTATCTGAGGAACCACAAGTAAGGCTGCCAAGACCCCCACAACAACGTAACAATAATGTCAATACCGATATGGGTAATAACCAAAGATTAAAATCATCGGTGCTGTTAGCTACAGCACAGAGAGCAAGTGCAGCTATTGTTAAATCAACAGGTAAGAAAATTAAATTTTAAAGTATATATATATATATTAAATTACTCCTATAATTTTAAATCAATTATGTAAAATGTATTTGTATTGGATCATTCTAATAATGGCTCTTTCCTAGCGTTGGAGTTGACCCTCTTAGGAATGATTATATCATCTTTCAAATTATCAACTTGTGCTAGTTTTTCCTTAGAACCACCGATGTTGATATTATCAGTGAGTCCACCAGATATGCCACCTGCAGGTGTATCGCCTAATTCTAATGCATCAAGGTTGGATATTCTTTGCTGATCAGGTGATGGGATTTGAAGTTTTGGATCAACTTTTACTGGTTTAGACAGGATTTTTGTATCGTCATCGAGTGGTTCATCTTTACCTATGGCCTTCTTTGATTTCTCTAAAGGAAGTTCATCGTCATCTTCGAGTAACTTATTACTCTTCAATTCATCTTGTAATTTATTTGGTGAAGATTTAGTTTCATCTTTACCAATTGCCTTTTGCGGTTTTTCCAATGGCAATTCATCATCATCATCCAGTAACTTATTACTCTTCAACTCATCCTGTAAATTCTTAGATGATTTAACTTCATCTTTAACTGCCTTCTTTGGGTTTTCCAATGGCAATTCATCATCTTCCTCGACCAGTAAGTTATTACTCTTCAACGAATCTTTCTTTGGTGCCTTAACATCATTCAAATCTTCCTTACTCTTCATCAATTGTGGTTCAATATCAATATCTTTATTGGATTTCAGTACAGGAATTTCATCGTCCAGCAATTTGTTTCTCTTAGTTTCTTGATCCAATTCCCTTTGTGCCAGTTTATTAGATGCAGATCTCATATCAGGAACTTCTTCATTCAAACCACTAGAATCAGTTTTCTTCCTTGGATTGACAACGTCATTTTGGTAATTTTTCAATTTATTCAAGATTTTTTCATCACTGATGGAATTCCTCAATTCAACTTCTTCTTGTGTCTTGGCTAATTTTTCTGCATCTGTCAAGTCATCTTCTTTGTCGTGTACAGATTTCTTATTACTATTCAGATTCAAATTCACCGCATTATCAGACTCTTCTTTCTTCTTATTCAGAGCCAACGCGTTGATTTCCTGTTGTTGAGCTAGTACTTTCTCCTTTTGTTTCTTCTCATTATCTATCTTGATAGATTCTGGATCAATCTTGGCCAGTTGTGGTTTTTGAATAGATTCTAACATCTCCTTCTTATCCAGGTCTTCCTTTTCTTGCTTGGCCAGTTTTTGCTTTAACAGTACTGCGGCCATAGCGTCTTGTCTGATATCATCAGTAGATTTCTTTGATTGTTCTTCCTTTGGTGGCTCTATTTGATCTTCTTGCTTAATATCAATTGGTTGATCCTTTTCTGGTTCTTCCAGTGGTGTATCTGAATTGTCCTCCAGTTTCTTCTCTGTTGACTCGTCATCAGCATTCTTAGATTCAGAATCTTCTACTTGCTTATCCCTATTTTCTTCATTTAGTTCTTCATTATGAGATTCTTCACGACTTTTCTCGTTATTATTATCATCTTTATTCTCATTGTTATTATCATCATTATTTTGCTCTTCATTATTATTCTGAGCTTCTTCCTCTGGTTCATCAAATTTAATAATCTCATTTTTCTTGAATTTAACAAATCTCATACTCTTAGGATTATTACCACTCAGATACGGATTGATTGGGAATGATCCAAACAAGTCTTCACCCTTGTTGATACCGTAATTCATAAAGTCATTGGTCTTGATAAGATTTTTCTGTTTATCAATTTCATTTAATTTAAATTTCAAATCAATCTCAGATTTCTTATGAGAATATTTATTATAAATGAATTTTGCTGGATCATTGGCATCATAATTACGTACTTCTTCTTTCTTCTCGGTGATGAAATGTTCATAATTAATAGTTTGATCATTAATATCTTGTAAATATTCATCAACTTCATTCCAGTCAACTTCCACTTTTCTGAATTTAGTTAAATCAGTATTCTTAAAGACATTAAATTTCAAATCATCCCATTCTTTGGAGACATCATCAAATGCTAATTTCCATGTACGATCATAAAATTTCTGCAATTTCAGTTTTTCAAATCTCATTTGTTCCTCTTTAGCCATCCATTCCATATGTTTCAAATCATCAGATGATGGTTCATAGATATGCCAAATAGTGTAATGAGGTAACCCTACCACTGAATAACCCATATATTTGCATAATTTCCCAAATGCCTCAGTCTCTGCATGTTTCTGGAAACTGAAAGCTGGGAAATGGGCACCACTTTTGAAAACCGAGGCTTTGACTAAGATGGAGACACCCCCGATACCATCTAACTCCATCTCCACCTCAGGGTCACCATTAGGATCACGAAGATAAGCTAAATGAGGTCTCCAAGTAGCATACTCAGAGTAACCTTCCACAATGACTGCGTCTTCATCTAATCTGTCCAGTAACTCGATACCACCTTCACTCTCTTGCCATGAATTCAAATCATATGGTTGCTCATAGTCTAACCAATCAGGCAAGGGTCTCCAGACATTAGGCACAATGACATCTTTGTCATGATGCATTAAATCTTCAATAATGGTCCCTGGGCATGTCTCAACATCTATATCTCTCCAGTAAACCCATGAGTGATCAGGTCTTAACGCCGTAGACAATAACCAATTTCTTGCAATAGCCATCAATTTTCTTCTTGGACCTTGCAGTGCGAAACCGTGTCTATCACTGAAAGTTTGACCCACCACTTGACCAAAATTTTTCTCGTAGATGTTAATTCTTCCGAATCTGTTATCCACATTAGGATCAGCCTGGATTTCTTTCAAGAATTTTTTCAAATCTTTGATTGTTGAATCCGTGGTGTCACTAATTAAGAATGCTAAATCGATTAAATTATGTGGATAAGTTAAATTTTTCAAATGCCCGAAAAACATAGGTAAATGTTGTGAAGCATCTCTCAATGGCACACAATATAAGATTCTCTCCTCATGCTGCCATCCATTAGCTGACTCCTTGTAGTCATTTAAGTCGTAAAATTCCACATTAAGATTATCAAAATTACCCGTACTTTCAAATGATGAGGGTAAATTTGGTCTATATAGGATATTATTCACATATGAAGTGCTTTGACCATACCTCTCGACACAGATCAATATCCCGAAGATGGCAATTATCATGAACGGGAAGGTCATATACAAATTCCACAATAACTCTTTCACCGTTGCCCTTGTAGATGATCTCATCAGTTTCGGGAATAATTTTGGCGGTATCTTAGAGTCGTCGTACACTATCGAGGCTCCAGTCATGTGCACTGACGAAGCAGCCACCGGTGGTGGCAATGGCGACGTCGACACTGAATCTTGTGAGAACGAATATATCGAGTCATTAGAACCTGAAGACTCACTTCTTGATAGAGGTAACACCGATTCCTTCATCTATATGGTCAAAACTCTGTACTAAATGCGCTGCGTTGTTATCTGGCTGTATCTAATCAAATAATATATATGATCTCTTGTATGATGGATATGAATATGTAAATTGAATAAGGACAGTTATACTAGTCTCACTTTTAATTCCAGTGGCAATATTAAAGTTGTTTAAAAGCAACAGATAGATCTGAATAGATAAGAAGAGGCCAGATCTCTTAGCGTATCTGGCTTTTGTTAAAATTTATTTTTCTTTTTAACAAAAAAATTATTTTCTCAGTAATTGGGTCCACCCTTACATTAAAGAGACAAGCGCAGTTTTAAAACTATTTTATCACAGTCATGGATTGTTTGATATAGTGGATTATATGTCTTTTAATTATATGGTAAAACTATATGAATTTATATATATAGATTATGTTGCTATTTTTTACAAATTGATAACGATATTGTCTACATTATACATCGTCCAGCTAAAAAAAAAAGAATTATTAACAAAAGCAAACCATTTTTTCATAATTTTGGTACATGTAAACTTTTACTGATCATACCGCAACCTTGTAAGAAGAAGCAAAGTGAGAATGGATGAAATTCAAAGAATGAGTCTTTGAGTAATACACCTCCGGGAATATTTTCATAAATGTAATTTTTTTGAACAAAATAAAACATTATTGCTAATAAACCTAATGAAGTTGGAGCAGGTAAACCTTCAAAATATTTTGATTTCCCCTTTTCATCTTTAGGTAAAGTAGCTACAGTGACATTAAATCTTGCTAATCTTGTCAATGCACAAAGAGCCATATATGAAAGTAATAAAGTGTCAACTGTTGTTTGTAAACCGATACTAAAACCGATAATACAAGGTGATACACCAAATGATATTAAATCAGCTAATGAATCTAATTCTTGACCTATAAGTGAAGCTTTATTTCTCAATCTTGCGACACGACCATCGAAGAAATCAAAGAAAAGCCCTAAGGCAACAAAGAATTGAGCTCTTTGAATATATTGACGATTTTCTGTTGAAATATATCTAAGACAAGATATAATTGAATAAAAACCACTAAACCCATTCATTAAAGTGATAAAATCTGCCATATGTAAATTCCTTATTAAGGAGAAATGTCTATCATCAGTTCTAAAAGCTGTATATTCGGCTTCATCAGGTTCTGGTAATGGATCTTGTGATGAAAGAGAAAATAATGATGATGTTCTTCTTAAAGGTTTTGGAGGTGTTTGTGGGATAATTGTAGATGAATTAACTGATTCGGTATCGGAGGCAATGGCCTCGGAACTTTCTCTTTGATCTTGAGCTACTAAACGTGGCATCCTTAATAAGTATTATTTGAAAACAAATATGATGAGAATTGTGAAATCTAGGATCAGGTCAACTAGATATATATGGCACTCTTGTAACAATTACCAAGAGCAGAGCCTTGTTTCAAGTGGTGAGAAAGCAATGTTTCTAATTGTTGGATTTTACACGAAAGACAACAACGCGCACATGCTTTCTTCTCTTTACTCTTTGCAGGGCTTCTAGGGATGTTGATATACAGTGCACGACACATTTTATCTCAATTTCATGACAGCCCCTGTGTGTTACATATCGGGATAATTAGCTCTTGATACACTACTTCATGGTCTTGTTTACTAACAAGAGTAGATGCATCACAAGAATCTATTATCAAGATATACAAGAATTGTACTGAATATCGTTATCAGATCAGATATGAATCAAGTGATAGTTTCATTGACTAATAGAATTATATAAACATAACATGGATAACGCAAAGAGTACAACTACAACAGGTAAAGATGATGATGATCCCATCAATCAAAGTCACGATGATACTAATGACAAATTCTATACACCACATGTACAAGCACAGCCCAAACAGAGGAAATTGATGCTTTTCAAGTACACCATCTATGTCACGAGTCAAAGAATGTATATAGTGGGGAGTAATAATAGAGAAACAATGTTCAGAGTGCTAGAAATCGATTTAACCCAGCCTGATGATGAAGGCTTGTCTATTATTGAGGATAATGTATTTTTCACAAGAAATGAAATTATGAAAGTGCTAAGTGGGTTAGAAGAAAGCAGCGAAGGTGGATTGACAAAGAAATTGACTCTGTTAGGGTTACTAGGTTTTATCCGTTTTACTCAAAATTGGTACCTTTCAGTGATCACAAAGCGTAGTGTCGTTTCGATATTGGGTGGTCATTATTTATACCACATAGATGACACTGAGTTGATTCCAGTGTGTAATAACTATAAGAAACCAGATAGAAACAGTGAGGAGACAAGATATTTAATGACATTTGCCAATTTAGATTTGACAAAGACTTTTTATTATAGTTACACATACGATTTAACAAATTCACTCCAGAAAAATTTCATGAATAATAAGAAACAATCAGTGGGACCACACGAGCTGATAAATTTCGATTATAATGAAATGTTCGTGTGGAATTCGTTTCTTTTCAAACCGATTTTCGCTGCATCGTTTGATAGAATTTACGATTGGTTTCAACCGATAATACATGGTTTCATCGACCAGGCCAAGATCTCAGTGTTTGACGCTAAAGTGTATATCACTATAATAGCGAGAAGATCACATCATTTTGCCGGTGCGAGATTTTTGAAGAGAGGTGTTAATGATCAGGGGAATGTCGCTAACGAAGTGGAAACTGAACAAATCGTTCATGATCTGTTAACTTCATCGTTCCATGACCCTGCAGGTGGGTTCTATAACAATCCAAGGTACACATCGTATGTGCAGCATAGAGGTTCTATCCCGTTATCTTGGTCTCAGGAAACAGGTTATAATATCAAATTACAAGCCAAACCACCGATCACGATAGATGTGGTTGACCCATTCTATTCAGCTGCGGCATTACATTTCGACGATATGCTCAAAAGATACGGATCCCCAGTATTGGTTTTAAATCTTATCAAACAACATGAAAAGACTCCAAGAGAATCTAAATTATTAAACATTTTTGAAGAATGTATTACATATCTCAATAAATTCTTACAAGATAAGAATAAACTCAATTATACAGCGTGGGACATGTCAAGGGCTT
The DNA here is from genome assembly GCA_030567635.1 of Nakazawaea wickerhamii. Taxonomy (NCBI): domain Eukaryota; kingdom Fungi; phylum Ascomycota; class Pichiomycetes; order Alaninales; family Pachysolenaceae; genus Nakazawaea; species Nakazawaea wickerhamii. The sequence goes on from JAJLSR010000009.1 coordinate 247,173, forward strand.
CTAAAAGTAGAGGACAAGATGTGATTGAATATTTAGAACGGTACGCTGATGAGACATTAAAGACAACTGGGTTCTTCCATAATGGATCTAATTTGAAACAGACAAAGCTTCAACAGGGAGTCTGTAGAACTAACTGCATTGATTGCTTAGATAGAACTAACGCTGCACAATTTATTATTGGTAAACGTGCATTGGGGTACCAGTTACAAGCCTTGGGGTTCATAGATGACAAGTATCTCGAATACGATAGTGATGTAGTGAATATCTTGACTGAGATGTTTCACGATCATGGTGACACTATAGCGTTACAATACGGTGGGTCTCATTTAGTCAACACTATGGAAACGTATAGAAAGATAAATCAGTGGACTTCGCATTCAAGAGATATGATTGAAAGTATCAAGAGATTTTACTCGAATAGTTTTGTCGATGCTCAGAGACAAGAGCTGATTAATTTATTCTTGGGTAATTACGTTTGGGAAAAGGGTCTGCCCATGTTGTGGGATTTGAATACCGATTACTACTTGCATCATGATTTCCTTGGATCTAATTTGAAATTCAAGCCAAGTTATACTCATTGGTACACTGATTCTCACTTGATTGATTATAATAAAGCCATTTTGAAATATTTACTGAAAACCAACCCTGAAGAGTTGTCGAATAACTTGATCTTGAGAAAATATCAACCATATCCTAATTTCTATGAGAATTATTTCATCGAAATGTACGTTCCAAGAGTTTATACTTCGTTACAAAATGCATTTGAATTCACTATGAATTCCACATTGAGATACGTGAGTGATCTGGGCCCTGTTCAGTCTGGATCTAAGCATAAGGAGAATGAGGACGAGTTTGATCTTGGTAATAGCTTGAATTTTCTCACTTCACCATTCGAGATAAGAAAACCACAACTGATTAATTCTAAATTACGTGCTTTCGAAAGTGCTAATGATAATAAAAATTCCACCCCGGAAAAGACCTCATCACAGATAACTTTCACCGAGGAGGATGAATTCAACGTTTTCAAATTCCAAATTGCTCAATTATTTGAAAATTTAGAAGATGAATATATTTATTACCCCTTAAGTTTGAGAAAATTTTTGAGTAATGTCATGCCTAAGATTATGCATGATGAGAACCTCCCAGTATTCGATAACTCATTGAATAGTAATAGTGCCCTGACACAAGATGGATTTTATAATTTCAATCTAGAGCAGTCTCAAAAACCCAATGAAAATTTCACGTTTCTGCAGGACAAAAACTTGAATACAGTCAATGAGAGATTGAATCATTATAATGAGGCGGCAAGTATTCCAAGTGTTAAATTGACCGATGAGATCACATACTACAACACTTTGAACTCTGTTAAGTCATTGCCAGTGCAATCAGAGAAATCTATAAGGTCAAATGAGTACAGTTTCGATTACGATGGTACAACAGTGGCACTGCAAGATTATGATGTATATATTGATTCATACAAATTGAGCAATGTGGGAACTACTAAGGAATTCGAATTGAGTAAGAGTCAACCTATTGTCAATGACCACTTGAATGATAATTATTTCGCGGCATCTAGTGAGCAAGACGAGCAATCATTAGCTGTTTCACCTGTATCGAGTCAATTACAATTGTTTGTCCCTGTTACAGATGAAGACGAAGAGGGTGAGAAGGAAGAGCCATTGCCTGTCTCTGGAAGTGTTGTTTCTCTTGAACAAGACTACATCGTTAATGATGTAGCTAGTGTAACGAATGTGGAGAATGCGTTTGATCAGTTCCCTAATATTCAAGATGATAACGATGAGGAACATCTAATTAAGGATGACGCAGAGGAAGGCCATAATACCATTGGCGATGAAGATGATGAAGATGAAGTTAATGATACCGTTATACATAATGAAGATCATCAGGATCGATTAAAATTTAGAAACGAAGAGATCGATGCATTAGTGTGAGTAGATTAAATAGTAATTCAAAATAGAAGGTATAAATATCGATATAAATATATGAAAACCCCAAGAGAAACTAAGAGTTGTTTTTAGCTGTTCTGAGATAGTTCATTACTTCACTAGGTTTAGTTAAACCTTTGGTGAATTTACAGACTTCTTCATCGGTTAATCTCATGAACGGATTAAACAGCTTCTCATCTTTAATTGTGAATTTACCCGTGGTGACCTCATTGTTATCTGCAAACTCTTTCAAACTTAATAACAGCTTATTATGTGGCATCACTTTCAAACTGAATTTTACATTTGATTTGGTATATTCATGACCAGGGTACACATAAGTATCATCGGGCAAAGAGCCCAAAATTTTATTCAAAGCTGTGTCCATCTCACTGGCAACACCTTCAAAAAATCTACCACATCCAGAAGTAAATAAAGTATCCCCGGTGAAAACCAGTTTCTCATTGGTAGCTTTATCCCAGGCAAAATAACAGATCGAATCCTGTGTATGACATGGAGTATGAAGGGCTTTGATTTCAATATTGGCACCAAGCTGAATAAGCTCTTTGTGGGATGGAGTGTATGACACTAATGGAGAGTCCTTTCCCGCTATTATAGGTAACCCTTTATACTTTAATGACAAACGCTTATTACCGTCGGAGTGATCATAATGATGATGAGTATTGACAATAGTTTTCAAATTTATATCAAGTTTCTCCAATTCTGGCAATACTCTAAATGTAAATATAAGTTAGTAATGTGACTTTGGAAAGCCAATTGGCAATAAAGCAAAATAGCTTACTCATCAGGTTCGGCTGGATCGATAAGCCATGAATCCTTGGTAGAATCATCGGTGATTACATAGGAGTAATTGTCACCGGTGCCCCATCTCATCTTAATATAATCGATACGCATCTTTCCTCTGGTGATAATCAGTCAATTGACTCTCTATTAGACGGCAATTTCTCAAAATTGAGCAACTTGATTTGAATCAAACCGATTTCGTTATTTTCGCCTTCGCATTTTTTTTGCAGTTTTCACTTTTATAGCGCTTACGATTGTACAAGATAAGATTGGTCCTACGGCGATGACTAGGTGTGTAAGTTAAAAACTGGGCATTATCACACTAAGTGATGCAATTCTTATAGTCTAAAAGTAATAAAAATACAAAATCACATCTCTATTACGTTACATATCTTAAATTTTCAACTCTTTGATATCTTTTTTAATCTCATCACTAAATTGAGAGCTTGATAAGTATTGACAGTTGGATATTATCTTGGAGCAACATAATGTTGATTTCAAATCATCAGTCTTGATCCAGACTTTACCATTCAATCCAATAGCAATTTCAAATTTACAATGCTCACTCAATTGTTCCAATAATGAATTATCCTTATTAAACAATAACCATCTTGCAAAACCTAAACCAACATCGATAGTGTATCCACCACTTAATAATCCAAATCCACCATCTTTACCTGTTGTAGCGTCAAAACATTCAATCTCGGTATCGATATTAGGATTCACCGAGGAAACTCTAGCGTATACTGTATCTCCTGGATTCAAATTAGGTCTATTCTTCTTAGATGCATTTGGGAATGCCATAGTTGATAGCACCACAGGACTGGAAAAATTCGAAATATTTACGGAAAACAGCTCACCAAACGATCCCACTATAGTTCCTATAACAAAATCATTAGGTTGTGGCACATATTTCTTTAAATTTGACTCGACAAATATATATTGAGAATTCTTCTTCAGAACTTCATTATAAAACCCAGCTTGAGTAGGTATTAATTTCCCAGTTTTCACTTGTTGTTGGATTCCCGGACCTATCACTATTTCAGATTCCATATCTACAGGAACATCATCCCCAGGCACTATTAAAGTTGTCATCTTTTCTATTGATTTATTCAATTACTTCCTTTAAGCTAAAAAATTTTTTGATTTTTTTTTTTTATATTTTGGTGATTTTTGCAGTTTTTTAACTAGATCACATGTACACGATACCTCATCATGAGTTTTCAAACACCTAATAGTAATAAGGTATTGGATGGAGGTGATAGCTGTATTCGGCAGTCCACTAGGGCAATGGACGATGAAAGAAATATCTTTGAACCTTCCCCAACGATTGAGCATTTAAGGACAAGAGATTTTAAGACACCAACTAGGATCGTGACAGGAAATCTGCGATTAAATTTACATAGGGATATTGTAAGTGATTTAGAAGATAAGCAATCGAGGCGAGGCAATCAAATATATCATCCATTCCAATCTCGAGATGGCAGAGCGAATAGGACGCGAAATTTTAAAGAAAGTATAAGAGATCGTAAGAATGATAAAGTCGAGTATAGTCGAGAATACATGGATTATAAAGTGAGGAAGCAGGAGAATGAGAGAATAATGAATGAAATTGCGAGAAATATGAGTCTCTCTGAAGATGATTTTCTGAAACTGGAGCAATCAATTGATGCCATCTTAGGGTTTAGTGATGACATCTATGACGCTAAAGCTAGACCTAGACATTTTGAAATGGTAGATGAATATGCAGCCGATGATGGTGATGATGATATGATCGAAGATGCACAGGATTTGGTGCAACGATCGATGTCTCCAAGTGTAGTTTCAGAGGAGCTGCTTGAAAGAGAATTGGAAGAGATGTTGAGACTTGAAGAAGAGGAATTGGAGTATCTTACAAGGAATTTGACTCTAAATTAGTTGATATTTATGTTGAAGTTTTTGAGACTTTTTTGTGGCGTTTTATTAGGAGTTTTTGGATACATTTGAGTTTATAATCACAATATGATGAATTTTTATGGTGTAATTGAATTAAATTTTGATTTTTAATTATCTAAATTGTAAAATTGGTCTAATAATTAGTAGAAAATCTAAAGGAATCCAAATAATTTCAATAAGTAATCAACAAAGATACCTAAGAAGAAGACATGACCTGTGTTGATATTGTTTTTGAACCAGTAACCACAGCTGCTAGGATCATCTAAGTCTACTTTCTTAATCATATTGAAAATTCTGTAACCACCATAAATGGTAGCAATTGCATAACCTGGACCCATAGCGTTCAAATAACCAGCTAAGGCAAAACTTGACATTTGCACTGTAGTTAAACCGTAGAATACTTTCTTACTGTTAGTACCCCAAGCCAATGCAGTAGATTTAATACCAGCCTTGATGTCAAATTTCTTATCTTGATGTGCATAGATGGTATCATAGGTCATACACCAAAGGTAACTTGAGAAGTAAAGCGAGAGCATAACTGGCCAGTTCCAGACACCCATCAGTGGGAAACCTAACAATGCACCCCAATTGAAACATGCCGCTAAGATCAGTTGAGGGTAATAAGTAAATCTCTTGAACAAAGGATATGTGAACACGAGGGCTAAACTACTTGCACCCAATAAGAAACAATCCAATGGCAACGCTAACAAGACCATCAACCCAACACCCATTTGTCCTGCGAGGAAATATGAAGCCTGTTTAACTGAGACTCTACCACTAGCAATTGGTCTTTCTATAGTACGAGCAACTTTATCATCGAGATTTCTGTCCAACATATCATTAATTGTGCAACCTGCTCCTCTCATCACTACGGAACCTATTCCGAAAACAGTCAACATCCACAAAGTCTGAGATAAAGGTGCAGAGATTGAGTAAGCAGCCATGGTAATCCCCCAAGTACATGGAGAATATAACAACCAACTTCCAATAGGTTTCTCAAGTCTCATCAACTCCGCATACGGTATGATCTTTTCAGGTAATTGCGAAATATAAGGCTTCAAACCTTTCAATCTCTCCTGTCTGGCCACATCGAGCTCTTCGTCGGTGAACTTGTGACCTAAAGTAGGTAACGATGCCGAGTCACTTGAACGCGACGATGATGTCTGGATGTATCTTTGCAAATTCAATTGCAGCAAGCGAGGTACTCGAGTGAAATTCTTGGATACAGAAGCTTTCGCGCTCAATGAGCTGAACAGCTTCAATTGTGTACCGAAGTAGATGATACCAACCATTTTAACTAGTTTGATGATGCCTTGGTAATGAGATTTTTGAAATTTTTTTTTTGTGTTTCATCTCTCGCTTAATATAGGTCAACTTGATTAGGGAATTGGTGAAGGGTCCCGGTAAGATATCTACTAGAGAGACTACAATAAGCAGTACCCATAAATCTCAAACATCTCTAAACTATTAAAAGAAAAATATTAAAAAAGACCTAACTAAATTGTTATTATATTAATATGAACACCGAACGAAGAATTAAGTTAAAAAAAGGGGAATAAGAAAAGCCATTAAAATTTTAAATAAATTATTTAAGGTATTCTTGTTCAACTTCAGAAACAGCTCTCTTGACAGCAACGATAACTTGGTCAACATCTTCCTTTGTGAAGACAAAAGATGGAGCGAATAAGACGTGGTCACCGTGAACACCATCGATGGTACCGTTACCACCCATAGAAGTAGCACCGTATTCAAAGATTTTATCTTGGATCTTATGACAGATGTCGAGTTCTGGAGTGAATGGTTCTTTGGTCTTTTGATCCTTGACGATTTCAAATGACCAGAAACCACCTCTACCTCTAACATCACCAACGATTTTAGATTCGGTTAATAATTCACCTAATCTTGCACCGAGATAGTTACCAACTTCTAAGATATTTGGAATTAATTTTTCTCTTGCAATCTTTTGTTGAACAGCTAAGGCAACTTTACAGTTGAAAGCATGGGAATGGTAAGTTTGAGCACCAACAATTTTTCCTGAACCAGCAGTGAAAGTTTTCTTAACTTTTGGAGAGATTAAGATACCAGCAATGGTAACGTAACCACCACCTAAAGTCTTACCAACGGTTTGAAGATCTGGACCAACGAAACCTTCGGAACCATCAGCTAAAGTCATGAATTGTTCCCAAGCGTGTAAAGTACCACAACGACCGGTACCACACATAACTTCATCTAACATGAATAAAGCACCGTATTTGTGACAAATATCTCTAACACCGTCAAGGTAACCTGGAATTGGTAATGGGTTACCGTAAGTGGTACCACCAACGGTTTCACAGATGAAACCGGCAACGGTACTTGGATCAGCAGCGATGAATACATCTTCAACTTCTTTTAATAATCTATCTTTGTATTCTTCATCAGTTTCACCATCTTTCTTTAAACGGTATGGGTAACATTGTGGAGTCTTTGGTGTGAGTTCCTTTGGTAATAAGATATCTTGGAAGATAGCAGCTCTAACGTTATCACCAATAGATAAAGCACCAAGGGTATAACCGTGGTAAGATTGCTTTCTTGAGATGAATTTGTTTCTCTTGGTGTCACCTCTTTCCAAATGGTATTGTTTCATGATTTTCATGGCATTTTCATTTGATTCAGAACCTGAACAAGTGAATAAAGCAGAGTTGAAAGCACCTTTTGGACTTTGAGCACAAATAAATTCAGCTAATTCTTCAGCAGCGTAGTTACAAACTGTAAGTGGGTATGAGTAAACTGAATCCTTTGCAGCTTGGCACATAGCTTCAATAATTTCTTGATCACCATGTCCAAGAGATCCAACAGCAGCACCAGTGGAAGAGTCTAATAAGACTTTTCTTTCGCGGGTTGTTGGGTCTTCAAAGGTGACATGAACACCTTTACCGTAGACGGCCATTGGGGCCTTCTTGTTAATGGTACTTTGGAAAACGTAAGATTCTTCACTTTCAACAGTCATGATTTATAATTGGTATATATATATTTTATAGTATATCTTATTAACAGTATAGACTTGATAAGAAGATATAGAGTATATAGTTAAGAGATTATAAAATATCAATCAAGCAGATCTATATCGACCTTTATATACTTTTCAAATCGAAAAAACCAAACAAAGGAATAAGCGCTGCTGATAAACCGTATTAAATATCGCATACCGTCTAATTAACTATTTGGGGAACTCTTCCATTATCTTATCTCGTGTTGTCTGATTGTTCTTCATGGCTTTTTTCCCTTCCCTTATCGGCTCAGGATTTCCGGTGCCTAATTGGTAAAATAGCGATGCGCACTCGCCACATTAAATAATATTGGCGGTTGCACCAAGATTTTCGGCAAAGGCTTTTTATAGAGACAAGTTATAGAAATCAAGTTAGAGCCCTACCCGCCTAACGGCATAGCATATCCGTCAGTTTACAATACACTACAATAAATATTAAAGTTTTAAATCTATTTTTAAGACTTTGATCCAAGGTCATCGAGCAAATTTTTGAGCCGCTTGTTTGTAGCCTTCGCTAAATTTTTCTGTTTGCTCTTGTCCAACTCCGCATCTCTTAATGTGATGAGTGTTGTTATCAAAAATTTATTAATTAAGGCAATAGGAAAGCTTGCTGGTAATTTTGTCAAGATTAATTTAAATTTATCGAAAAATTTATCAATGCCATCCACATCTTGTAAAGAAACATCGAATAAATGATGACTATCTAAGAATGACTCAATTAATTTGAAATTATTCAACTGCAAGTAATTCTCAAATATTTGTAAAAGTAATGCCTCTGTAAGGCTCTCGTCACCTTCACCCATAGTAGCTATTGATCTCACTGCTAATGTGGCGTCTTCATCTTCTAAATCTGTCACAGATCTAGAATTAACTTTGGATCGATGTATATCTATAAATATATCAATCTTTTCACTGTTATTTGGTAAATTGTATGGAACTGTTAACATGGTTGCTACAAACTCTGCAGTCTTGTAGTCAGTTAAAGCACATAATTTATTAACACATTCATGCATTTCGCCAAGCTTGAAGTCGATGAGGCACATTAAGTAGGGTAATTCATTAGCAAATTGTGATAACTTTTGTTGACAATACTTGATAATATTGACATTTTCATCTTTTGTTATAGATGTTGTATCATTCGATGCGACTAATAAATAGTTGAATAAATGATTATGTAGTTCAAAAATGGAAGCGTTTGGATACTTCTTGGAGTTGATTGTGAAAAATTTAGCAAATGTTAATTTAGGACTCTCAATTTTCTTATATGATATCACTGATTCTTCTAACATCTCTTTGCTGTTACTATTGCCCACTTCCTTGCGTATTGAATGAACCAACTGATATATCAAATCACCAATAAATTGGATCTCATTTCTATCGAGAAGCAATACTTGGAGATACTTTGTAGTTAAATCGTGATATTTCTTAGAATCAAACATTCTGATCACTTTCAAATCACTAATTTCCGCTTTCAAATCAGGAGATTGGAATAAACTTAATCCATGAGTTGGGCTCTTTTCCAATAACCATTGACCATATGTCCAAATCAGATCTTCCTCTGTAATATGGTTGGAGATATATTTCACCAAGTACAGATAAAGATCATCTTTATTTTGGAAAATTTGTGAAAATCTTTGATCATCAAACAGACTATCATCATACTCCATGAGTAACTTCACAACATGAGTATATTCACCTAGTGAATTACAGAATGCTGTCAAGACCAGAAATAATCCACGTTTGTTCAATTGTTCGATAATTTCCGAGGAGCTGAATTGGACATCGATTTTCTTAACAAAATCATCTAATTCTTTCATCGTGGCAAAATTAGCACTATCGAGCTCATTCAAGAAGTATATTACTTGTACTGCATGCTTTGCCAGTGGTTCAAGTTCAATTTTCTTATTTTTGAAATAATTCTTAATCACCATATTATAAAACTCGTTCATGGCAAATTGCAAAACCATTTCATCGTCATTAGGTTCTTTTATAAGTAGTAATTCTTGTATAGTTTGTCTCAATTGTTCTAATTTTTCTTTCAATCCATTATATATATAAAATTCGCCATAAAGTAAACTCAAATCCTGACCAAACAAGAAAACAACGATTCTTGGGTCAAGTTCATTGTCGATGAAGTAATCAAAGGCTCTGCCAAACTCCCAGTGCTTGATTAAAGTCAAGCAAGAGGCTATCCTGCTGAATTGATACTGGATAGTGCCATACTCTGTGCTCTTATCTATGGCTTTGATTTCATCTTCGATATCGTCATACATCGATTCAAGATGTTTTCCCTCCATTAAATGTAATATCCTTTTCAACATCGGCGCCGGTAATAATAATTTGACCCCTTCTTCAGCACTATACACTACTGAGGAAGATGATACATTGGCAAATTTCATCGCTATTTGGTGTTCTTTCTCAAGACGGTCAGATGTTTCAGTATCTGTGGTAGTTACCAATGGTGTAAGTCGTATTATATCAACGATATCTTCTAATTTCCGGTGAAATATGTGGCTCACATTGGCAACCTTGATGTCCTTGCTGAATTCAAAAGTCTGTAAGAGTTGTTGATCTTGTATAGAGTGGGCTTCAAGATGTGGACCAAATGATGCAAGTACATGAGGATAATCACATATGAAGTTATCTGGGTATTTCAGCCATGGAATTGTCCCTCTACTGACATCCCCTGCTGTGTTCACGATCATTCCTATCGCAGGATCTTCCAGCCTACCGCCACATGCCAATAAAAACTCCTTCAGACTTATGGGTACTACTATTGGTTGCAACGAAGATTGTGATTCAGAAGATAGTGGGAACAAATTTGTCTTTTTGCCCTTCTCAAGATCTAATATGTCATAGTTCGTTGAAGTTCCAATAACTGAAAGACTGGAGCATCGTACTCCAGTTCTAATGTTTGGGTAATTCATATCACGTACCAATTTCATTGTGTGAGATGATATCAATACAAATCTTAGTGATTTGCTTGTGTATAAGACTGCTATAACTCCATTATTCTTGGTGGATGATGGAACAACTTTGTTTGAAAGTTTCAGGTCCATTTGATATGAACTAATATCTAGTGATATATCTTGGACATCTTTCACTTTACCAATATTTGCAGGTGACATCTCTGGCATCATAAAACATGACACTGCAGAGTTACACAAAATCAATGCTCTTGAAACACTAGGTATTATCACTATTTTCTTAACGGGGGATAACGATTTAGTGCTTATTCTTTGTCTGGATATAAGCATGTATCCAAACTCATCATCAAGCTTAAAAAAATGTAAAAGCTCACCTTTGGACGTTCCAACGTATATATTGAGCTCCCATGACTCAATTGCTGTCGCTACTGCTCCTTTTGTCTCTTCTATTTCTTGGTTGAAAGTAGGAATCTCTTGAATCAAGCTCACTAATGTATATGGACCTGGTGAAATCTTTGGTTCAGATACTGACTCTGGAGTTTCCTGGCTCTTGTCCTCAATTGGTTGCTCGGCACTTTGTGTTTCCACTTCTGGAACCTCAGACAGTACTTCAACCACTTCTTCTGCTGCTGGAGCATCTTCCACAGTGTCGGTAACCTCTTCTTGTGGTGATTCCAGTTCCAGTTCCTCTGGCTCTGTGATCACAGATGGCACTTCAGTATCCCCTGTCTCTGCTGTTTCTTCGGACTGATCAGCAACTGTATCTGCCCCATCATCATTGGCTTCAGTAACTCTCGTATCGACAATGTCTTCTTGGCGATTACTGCTCTCCTCATCGCTCATGACGCTATCCTAATGCCAACGTATCTCTTGTTAGTGGTCTAGAGATAGGTCGTGAGCTAAGTAGATTTTTTGCTTTCTTTACCTTGAAAATCCATTTGGGGCTGTGAGATGTGGCTCTTATCATTTGAAGGGGTTATGGTCTATAGTCCCAATAACAAATACCTATCTCTCCTAATGAAGTCCTCTATACTACATGAGGGCTCTGCCATCTGCCTACTGTGTATCCATCCTTCCTGAAATCAGATCTTAAATGATTTATAAATTGTTATATGATCTCTGATGGAGCCACGGAGTTAAGAAACCAGTAGTCAATGATTTGGAATACAAGAATCTATTTATATAATTCATCTAAACTTTTGTCTTCTCTTACTAAAGATAGATTATAACTATCAAAGTAAAAATAAGATTGTTCATTCACAATATTACTCAAACTAATCTTTTAAAATAATTATAAGAAAGATTATATATAAAATATATCTTTAAAATGAACTAAGATATTAAATATAATCACAAGATCAGTTATCATTGAAATTCAAATTATTATAAATGCAATTTTATGAAATACTAATCTGTAAGTGCCACCGTTAAGTGATATATGGCAAAAAGGGAGTCTCATTAACACAGTCTTAAATTTTTAAAAAGATGCTCAAAACGCAGAAATAATTTTTTCGTCGTGTATAAGACTCTATGGCCAAGTTGGTTAAGGCATCCGACTGTTAATCGGGAGATCGCTGGTTCGACCCCAGCTAGGGTCGTAAATTTTTTTTTCCATCTGAGATGATTACAAGATAGTCTTAGGGCATCTTGTAGTTCTACATGATATAGAAACTTTACAGGTCGTATGAAGCATAACTTTTTCTAATTAATAAAACTTAGTACTATACAGTTCAGAAATAGTTGGGAAATTATTGGTCTTACTAAATCTGACAAGTTTTAATCTGGAAAATATATTAGCTTTGATCAACTGCTGATCAATTAAAATGATCAAAAAGTTTTCAATCATCAGGTCACTAATATTACTGTTATCAGGTAGTATCTTATAAGAAATAGAGAAATTTTCTTGCCCAATCGACATTTGCAAACCTAGCCGTATTGATTCAAAATCTAAAGTATTCTTAGCAAAATTACCCTTCAGTAGATAAATTTTTTGAATCAAGTTCCTTAATGTAATCACTCTAGTCTTCTGTATTAACATAATCAAAAGATTTTTGGATTTTAAAAGCGATTCATAATGAGATAAATATGTGTTGACACCATTAAAATTACCATGTTTTATTGCCTGCACTAATGGCAGATAAAATTCGAGAACCTCATAATGAGTAGGGGAATACTCGTTACGCATTGTCTCTGTTCTTTGGATCAATTGCATGTAGTTTCTCAAATTTGGCATCTTCCCCACAAGTATACCATTGGGTATCAGATAACGTAAAATGACTAACAAGGTTCGCACAGGGGTAACTGATAAGTTTAATAATGATATACAACTTTGAAATTCTTTAAATGACAGCATAAGATTCTCCTGTGAGAAGTAAAATTTCCCAACAAGAAATTTGTATTTGATCTTGTTAGACATGGGTATTGTGTTGAATTGTAAACCTAAATTTCTGATATTGGTCAAGATATTATTACATAATCTAGACTTATCTAATAAGAAATACATTCTCATGATCTTTATCGCAAGGTAAGATATTAAATTTTCATTAATAAGACTCTTCGATATGATAATTTTATTGAAGATTGATAATAACAACTCGGTAAAATACTCCAACCGAGACAGCTTCTTATATTCGTTATTGACCAAGGCATATTTGGTATCCAACCTTGAAATCATAGGTATCAAGATCTCTGTAGAATCGATCATAGTCTTTTCCAATACATTTATTAAATCTTTACTTTCAAAGCATCTTGTTAAATGTCTGTAGTAGCTCAACATTAGATCTATAGATTGCAAAGTTGACCAAGGATTGAAATCTCTAATCATAATCAAATAATTAGTGATGAATTGTTTCAAAGCATTCCCAAATGGGAGATTCAGTGCTTCCACGAATTCTTCCAATGCATCATTATCATTATAGTTTTGAAGCACTCTTTGAAGATTAGCAGTAGCTGGATTTTCAATGCAACGTAGGGACAACAAATCACTGATGTTCTGTTGGCAATCTTTCGAAGGTAGCCTCAAGGCAGATTTGATCTTAATGAATACTAGTTGATTCAAATCGGACATCGAGTCTTCAACCTTGATTCTTGTAGTGACTTCACAGATCTGTATTTGAAAACATCACTTTTTTCACTATGAAAAAAAAAACACAAAATTTAAAAATATTGAGATTGTTAGTTTGAGAGAACTTCTATAGTATATTCATCACTTAAGAATCATGAATATTTCATCACGAAGAAACCCTCAAGTGGCCGCTCCAAACAGATTGCTCACAAGAAATAATGTAACATTATTGAGGAGACCAGAATCTAATAAAAATGAAGAACAGAGCATCACACAGAGTTCAAATGTTACGTCAAATCCCCTTCGTAAGGGCCATAAAGCTTTAAAAGCTATAGTGAGACTATTGCCACCAGAATTAGACGAGGGAGAGTTTTTCCAAATAGTGAAACTGTACGTTAATGAAGAAACCATCGATGATTCTTATTATGTGAGAGGATATTATTCCAGTATACCGTTTCAACCACCACAACTTTCTAGAGCATATATCTTATTTAAAGAAGAAAACGCATTATATTCCTTTTTGAAGTTTGTTGATGGGATGAAGTTTGTGAATTCGAAAGGAGTACGAGAAGAGGAGAATTTTGTAGCCAGTGCAGAAGTAGCATTGTTCGATAGAATGGATTTCCCTCCTCCAAAAGATCAATCCAAGATCCCAAAGAAGATAATACCGCTTGAAGCTGATCCTGCATTTATCATTTTCAAAAATTTGTATAATAACACAGATTCTGAAGATAAGGGACTGAAGAAACCTGAAAGCCTTTTCAAAAATGTGTTTAAAATTGGAGATACTGAAAAGAAGGCATCAGGAAAACCAAGAGCGAGGAGGTCTAGGAAAGATTGTCGTTCAAACAAGAAAAATAAAGATTCAAAAGAGAATGGTCAGCGAAAGCCAAAGGATACGAAAAATTCTGATGGTGTTACAAGCGAAAAGAGTTCTAGACGTAGAAGGAAGCCAGCGAAGAAGGAGTCCGGTCTGAAACCAGTAGGGACAGAACTGGGAACTACGAAGAAAGATGCCAGTAAGAAACCATCAGGAACAGAACTGGGAGATAAACCAAAGGATACATCTGAAAAGCCAAAACAGAAGAGAAGGCGTAAACCAAGACCAGAAAGTTCTAAAAAACCCCCCAGCAAAGGTCCACTGGTAGTGGACAAACCTGCTAGAGGACTAAAGCCAAATAATGCTAAATAATCTTTAACGGGTGCCAAGAAGATGGATAAGAGAGATGCACCAAAGTCAAAACCCAAGATCAAAATCTTGAAGAGAGATTCGTCTCTAAAACAGGAAAAGTAAACCAGATGCTAAGCTAAGACGTCAATGAAGTTTAAATGTATAATATATAGAAATATCAGTATCGCCTTGAATGTATAAAGAAATTAGATGCATAAACCCATAAATGTCAAAAACTGTGGCATAAGTTCTGTGGGGAAAAACGTATGGAGCCACAAGGAGAGAGGGAAAAATTTGTATATAAAGAAATGATAATCTTCACATTGTTAATTGAATTAAGTAAATAACGTGCGAGAGATGGAGTACTTGACAAAATTATCTAAAGATGATCCCTCTATTGCGACAAGATCTCAATATGAAGGCTTAACTTTCACTTATCCTGTGAAATACTATGATTTTCATATTTATTATTTTGCCCATAATCGAGCATCAAGAGAAGAATCTGATTCATTACGAGATAAATCATTAGTTGAATTCGCAGAGGAAGGTAAGACAGGCTCAGTGATAATTAAAAAATTACCTAATGATAAAGTCATCGGTCCTCATCCAACACAGTTCTGGGAGATCGATGTATGCAGGCCAGAAGTGTTTATCAAAGTGTTGAGTTGGATCCAGTTGAACCATGGATCGTTGAGCGTGTTGATTCATCCACAGACAGGTGATGATTTGAAAGATCATACCGAGAGGGCAATGTGGTTAGGTCCTGAATTACCTCTTTTCATTGATGTCTTTGACAAAGATGCACCAATTGGAATTCCTGAATTTGGTGTTCGTGGTGGCAAGAGAATTCATCCTGACTTATTCGATGACCATGTCCCACTTCTAGAGTGAATTTCTTGATCTTTCCAATTGTGTTTATAGAAATATAGCGTATTTTCAAAATCCGATCAGATCTCTAATTGCCCCCTTTAGTTTTTGTCTTGTATATCTCACATCTTGGAACTAAATTGCGACATAAAAGATGAATTTATTATTCTAATAAATGATCTATCGACTCAGATTACCATAAAGTCCAAAGATCTGACAGATATATGTCTAGCATCAACAACGTCTTTGGCTTTCGGAAATTCTCAAATTATAGTGCAGTTTTCTAAGAAGTGCACAGTTCACGCGATTGTCGCTATTGTCTTTTTTTTCTCTTAATTTTTTATTTTTTTCCTGAAATCAGTTTGTGTTCATCCCTCCCACAATTATTTCGGCCACCGTTAAAGTAACAAAAATCTGACGATAATTGTTGGAAAGTCTAGATAGTTGATATGCAGTTTTCTCAATATGTAGGATGTATAGTGGCATAAAATACGAGGAGTTCTTTCCTGTTCTCCTTCTTGCAACAGCAAAAAAGAAACAGTCCCTGCTTTGTAGTGAATACCGCTAAAGAGAACAATTCACCGAATCAATTTAGAATGCACATTGATTTCAACTACTACCAGTTCGCTTTGCTTAGGTCTTATTGAAACTCTTCTACTGATCAAACTCCTATAGTCTTACCAAATTTTCATGCCCTATGCTTTATGTATGGGCACAGTTGGTCTTTTTTTGTCTCGCTTCTTACATCCTTAAAAACCATAAAAAGTGAAAATTGAGAGACAAAATAAACTTAAAATACCATAATCGGTTCGATTTGAGACAAAAAATATATGTGAAGAATGTATATGGTGAGCAAACTCTTCTAGGAAGTTTAAATGGTGGAAATGGGTTTCACCTTATTGTTAGCTGCAATGTATATACAAGGGAGTTAAGAGAAAATCTAATAACATATGTAATATATCATAGCGGGAATGAGATCTGTGGTATTTGAAGAATAACTTACAGAAGAAAATTCCAAACATGCGCTTTCATAGATTCTAAGCAAATTAAATTAGTCATTTAGAACACAATTCTGCTTCGTAAAGACTAGACATATGTAGTAATAAAATACTTTTATGCGAAGGATAGCAATTTTTTTGAAACAGATACTTTATATTATTTTAATTAGCAATTTTTTTTATTGCTCTTTCCTCATGCAATTGCTGCTTGTCTTCACATGCGATAAAAAAAATAGAAAATTCAATATGGAAAATAACACGAAATTAAATTTAAAATTAATTGAGCTTTTTCCAGTATAATTGAAGTTCTTGGAGTGGAGTAAAAACTGAGCTGATAAATCGACCAAAAATGATGTAAATACAGATAACAAAGCGTATGTGAAACCTTAAGATGCAGGAGGCAAACTATATTAGCAACAGACACGCATAATTCAATGCGCAACGTTTGACTTCATTGGACATGTATCATGCAGGCGGCGCACTTCAGGGGGGAGAAAAGGGCAGGGCATATCTCTCTATACTTTGATTTTTCGCTCACGATGATCTTGCAAGTTAACTGTTACAAGGCACAATTATCCATTTGCCAAAGATGACAATTAATTTTAAAAGGGTTCTACCTGTTTTCCTTTATATATAAAGTTTCTTACATAACAACTCAGATTTAGCTAAGACAATAAAAAAAACTGTTAAAAATGTGAGATGAGTTGAAATATTTCATCAATAAAAATAATTCGTTACCTTCTTTACAGCTGTCAATTGCATATCGATGAAAACAATATTTTTTATAAAATTTTTAACAGATAGATCTCAAAATCTCCCTGGATTAATAAAATTGATCGATTGCCTGAAGATACGTTGATCAAAACAAAGATGCCGCCTTCATGAGTATGAACAATGATATCATCGGTGTTTCTTAAATTGCCCTCATTCCCGTCTGCCTCAATTGTATTTTATTAGTTTTCCTCTGTGCACTTACATTTCACCACCCAATTTTTTTGCTTTTACTTTACTTTTTATTTTTTTTTTCTTTTCTTTCTTTTCTCTTTGAAAAGTCTCAATCTGGAGACACAAAGCCTGGTTTTTTTTACCTTATTTATACTGTAAAAATATTAAATGTATATATATAGATATAGAGATTGAAGAAAAGTGTATTTGCATTGTCTCTCCTGCAGTCCAATAAACACAAGTTAGTAAATGTGTTCCCTTTAATAGTAGGGGGTAACTGAATTTTTTCCAAAACTTACCTTTACAGTGAGGCTTTTCCTAAAAATAGTTGGATGTATAAAGTGATCATAACTGCTCCCCATTTATTTTTTCGTTTTGCCCGACAAATTCAAAATTTGATTCAAAGGTTTCAAGGATAATTAGAAGTTTTCAGAACTCGATTATTTAGAGATATCTTGTTATCACTGGTACAATTATTGATGATTCGCCAATCGAATTTAATCTAATAATGTCCAGAGAAAGCAATGAAATCAATAAAAATAATGATAAAAATAAAGAAAAATCAGATAAAGAATCAAAAGATTCATTAGATGAAGAGAAAAGGAAAATTGAAGGCTATGATGCAAGACTATATAATCAACAGCAAAGACAAATACATGAAAATTTACCAGTGCAACAAACCCCTAATCAAATTCAACATCGGGCTCCTCCAAGATATTTCCTGCATCTGAGTTTCCCTACAAGGTATGGCACAAATGTAATACCACCAACCCCTTTAAAATCTTACCCACATTCAGCTCCATTATCTTATATACAATCACAAAGCAATTCATCACCTTTTCATCCAAATCATCGTTCAATTTCATTCGGCAATTATCCGTCTAATGTTTATACATCTTCTACAAATTCCAATCCAACTATTATAAATTTACCACAGAGACTTCAACCGGATCTGAGAAGTATGAGCACCGATCTGGCACAACTACGGTCATTCACACCAACCGACTCTTCTGGAATAACACCACATCCACAATCAATATCTCAATCTCATATGACTACAATTGCTCCTCCTACAGAGTATCCACATCAACCTCCTTTACAACATACACTTAGCAATCCAGCAACAAAATTCACGCAATTACCTCCTCTGCCTCCACTGATGACTCCATATTATCCGGCAAGGCCACTACCTCCACCTTTACAACAACAACATCCACAGCATCAACAGCAACAACCACCACCACCGCAACCACAACAACAGCAATTACCACCGACATTTATACCCGTACATCCACAACAAATGATGATTCCTGTACCACCAATGGCTTATCAACCGCATCAATACCCTGAATATATCGATCATAATCTGTACCTGGATCCACAAGTTGGTACTCCACAACAACAGCAGCAAAGTCCCTTACCTTCAATCAGTTTTGTGTCAACTCAGCCAAAAGTCGTGCCGCGCGACTCAATTCTTCCAATTGTTGCAAATATCAGCAATAATGATAACACCAAGGAACAAATTCTGAGAGGTAGTGGCTCTTCATCAGATTACAGTGATAACAACGAGGAAAATTTGATTAAGAATCAAATTTATGGTGAACCATATTTGAATTCTTTAATGAAGGATTTGAAAGCAAAGATACAACATCTGTCAGATACTAATTTTGCAAGACTATGTTATCTCTTAGAAATTGACTGCTGTGCCACCAAAAGTAATGGTAGCGAACCGTTTATATGTGATCCATTGGATAGCCTATTGGTGACTAATTTTTTAAATTTCACGGCTCCATGGCTAGATGTTTATTGTAGTGCTCCAATTTTTTCTACATATTTACCACACATATCATTATGTGAGGAAAGTTCAATGATGTTTAATTGTATATTAAGTTGTGGGGCTTTATACTTACATCGTGATGATCCTAAAAAATTTGATCTGAAGTTTGCATTGAAATATTATACATCAGCTTTGAAATTATTGGGAATGAAAATTTTACAAAATGATCGTATCCTTTCTCGTTGTTTAATATGTTCAATATTATTAAATCATTACGAGGATTTCGCAGGTGATGTTCAAAATAAATTTAATCACCATACCGGTTCAAGAATTATTTTACAAGAAATTTTAAATATCGAGTCCAATTATAAAAAGAGAAAGACCAAGTTATCTTATTCTAAACAAATTGATTTGAGTAAATTAAATTCTTTGGAACACAATGAATTCTTAGAGTCTGCGTTTTGGGTCATTACTAATAACGATTTACAAGAACTGTTAAAATGGGAAAAACCAAGTCGATGGCCTTTACAAAATCCAAATACCACTATATTATCACTTTCATTAAACCCTGACTATGATGAAAAAATTTCAGATTATATTTCGAATTATTTTGATATAGATTTCAAAAGAGCCGATGATGAATTTTTTCAACGTAAAGACGAGTTATGGTGGTTGAGGAAAAGTGCATATAATTTACAATTGATTCACGATTATTGTTATCAACCTTATATTATCTCTCACGAGGAGTATCAAAACAGTCTGATGATTCAAAGATGGATAGAGTTGAAGAAGATGAATGACATCTATGGGAAATATATTCCAAGTTCATTGAGGAGACTAGTTTATGTAAACGATTTTGAGAAATCTGAATTTCCACAGATTGATTTCAAAAACACAGATGCTGCAATTATAAATCTGAATTATCATTTGAGTTGTTTATTGCTTTATTCATCTTTGATTAGACGTAGTGGATTATTTTCCCCCATCGAGGAGGAAGTTCATAAACTGACAAAGGTGTTGAACGAAGTTGATAGAGAATTCTTGTCAAACAAGAAAAATATTAAAAATTTGATCAGGCAACATGCTATCTCGATCATTGGTATAATTAAGACTCATGATGAAGATAACATTGTTTGGTCATTAAACTTAGGACATTTCAAAATAGCTTTCAATTTATTGAAAAAATATGATGCGTATCATAAAGATTTGGATTCATTTGTGTTGAAAGTACAACAACACACAAGGACAAGATTCAATAGAGTATGATAAATATGGATAATTAAAAATAATTTTAAACTGTACAATTAGTAATAAGTTATGATAATCAATTTTATTTGTAGATTTGAATAAACCCATTAAACAATAAGTGCTCTGCTTGTGATATTTGCAAAACTCTCACTGGAGTTTATGCAAAAACTATGTACAATATCTATATCATCGTGTACCTCGAAATTTGTCAAATCACTAGAATAAGTATCTATCAAATTTCTCCTCGTATCGTTATGGATCCAGTAATCCGTGTGACAGAAGAAACTCCATAATTTCGTAGAATTCCTTATCAAACTATTAAAGAATATCTCATTTACGCTGTGATCTTTATTTATAACCAACATCTCTTCCTTCGCCAACCCCAAACTTTTCACAATCAAGTTACGCGACTGCACTAACCTTTGCGACTCGATCAACGTGTACGGAGAACTGGTACCTAATTTCCATTTCAAAAGCCATTTCATTACGGAATCAGGTATCAATTTCGTCACATAGGCTAATTTACTCACCACGATATGGAATTTCGGTATGTATTGGAAACATTTAGAAAGCACTACACCGTTCAGGGATAATCCGATCTCATTAATCGTTGGCGTGATGAACCCGAACTGCTTGACCTGCTTGAGGAAAGGGTCGTTGTCCTTCACCATTTGCAGTACCATCCTCTGGATGATGTAGCAACCCACTGAATGACCCATCAAGTACACGTCCCTTGGCCCACTGACGAATTTCGCAATGATCTCACGCTTGTGATCAGCCTGTGCTTGTAACCCGATGACTTCATTGTCACTTTCTGCGTCGTTGTGGGTGAATCCGGCATGAGAAATAGCTAGTATCTCAAACGTGGGGAATCTCTTTTGTAACAGTGATAAGTAGTCGATGTAGTACCCGACGAGGCCTGGGTTTCCTGGAATGAATATCAAGAGTGGGTTTTTGGCTGACTCGGCTAATGACTTGGCATGGTAGACTATAGTCGGATACGAAGCACTGACGTTGACAATTGATCCGTTCATTGCTAATTGATAATTTTGAATAATTCTACAGAGAGCCAAAAAAATAAGCAATATCTACAATACATTGATTTAAGTAACCATATCTCGTTAATTCGTAAACCTATACATAAAACTTATCCATCCAAATATTCGACACACCTGGTCATCTCAATATCCAATCCCTGTTTACAACCCAATTTTATACACCTTGTTTGGTACACCAAATTCCATCTACCTGGGTACTTCTTTGTAATCCTATGCATCAATTTGTTTTTCTCCCATGGACTGTATTCGACATATCTTGAATATGTCAGATTCTCCGTGGTGGAAATGATGAAACTCAAAGGTTGAACTAAACCTAAAGTTTCAATAATCTTTAAATTATTCAAATTAACTTCATCACTGTTATCCAATAACAATAACAAGTCAATCTTGTTCAATTCTTCATTAAGTCTCATCTCATACAATATATCGTACAATTTGTCCGGTGATGGTAATGTGATCAACTTTATTGTATGACCAAATTTAATTAACGCAATCAAGTCATTCAAAAGTTTCAATATCCGATCATCACCAACGCTATCTGAAGTTAAAAAGATGAAGTAATGGAAATCCCTAATGGACAAGTACTTCATCAGAATATCATCATTCATCATATCAATGATATGATCCACTAACAAGATAGCTGACCATAAATGTTCTAACAAATTTAAATTGCTAGCGTCACAGAATTGTAACACAGAGGAAAACATGTGATCGGTGTTAATGGCATCATAAGTCTTCAGAATCTCATGCCCAATGATGGAATCATACTCAGGATTGAAAATTGCCTTGTCGTAATCTAACAAGTTGTGTTCCTTATTAAAAGTGTCAATAACCTTAATTCCGTCTTTCATTGAACTGATCAGCGCAGACTTGGATTTAGTGTAACTGATCATCTCCTCCAACACCTTTACTATCGATTTAGTTTGCTCTTCACTGCTGGTTATATGAACATTCAACATCTTTAATTTGATAATTCAATTAATCATAATTATAATAAAATTATTATAATGATATTCCGGCAATGATGGGCATCTTTTTATATAAATATTATTTTAATTACTCCAATTATTGACAACATCTGATCTTTCTCACAAACGCGCATGAGAATTTATTTTCTATTGAGGGAAAAGGGAAAAAGGTCATTTGACATTTTTACACTAGACAGAAGATTCTAGTTGAGATTCGAGGATTTGTAGTAACTCCACGGAGTCGCGGGCGTTGTTGTTGGTGAATGATTCCAATGTGTTTTGGTCAGTGGTGGTGGTGTCAGGGTCCGAGAGCACGTCTTCTATATCTTGTATTTGCTGCTTCAAACTCGCTTTAACTTGTGCCTTTGTGAGCTGTGGTTGTAATAAGGTGGAAAAGTTGAGTTTCAAATTTTCATCAATTAAGCACCATGCAATTATAACATCTATCAATTGCACAACATCAAGTCCTAATTCAATTTGTAAAAGTTCATCTTCTTCATTATCAATTCTTTCCATATATGTACCACGGAGTTTGAGTAATTTGATAAAATTATGACCATTTTTATCTAACAATTTATTGAATAGTCTGATTCTCTCAGTGGAGTCCAAGTCGAGTAATCTGAATAGAGACGCAATGATACTGACAACATCCTTTGTGTGTTTGGAATTTAGGTATTTGAAAGTATATTTCAAACCACCTTGATGGATAATAGATGACGCTATAGAATGAGAAATCTCATCGTTACCGTTAATGGTATTAGCAAGAATTTTCAAACTCCTACCAATGGCCCAACTGTTATCGCTCTCCTTAATGAATGCGAGAAATACTAATTCTAAACCTTCATTATCGATAAATTGTGTTTTCGCTATTGGAGAGATTTGCAATAACAAACATAAACAATCAACTAAATTTTCAATATACTCTTGTTGCTCTGCCTCTTTCACTTTCTTCTTACGAATGAAAAGGGAAAGATTCACTAGGAGAATCTCTATTAAGTTGTATGATTCTATCAATTTTGTCAATCTTGATATCTTAATACCTGCTGTAGTCGACACTACAGAGAACATGAGTTCACTAATGGATTGTAAATTCTCGTCAACGTCATTCGTGGACTTGATTTGAAGCTTACCGAGAACAAATCTGATCAATTTCTTATCATCAATCATAAATTTATTAAGATCACTCAATTCTGATAATTTTGTCATGAGATCTAAGGCAATTGATAATTGTTCCACTAAATCCAACATCACAATTTCTTTAGTGAAAGGATCAGTTATCTGCTTGTCTAATTTCACTATATGATCACACAACAAGAATGTGAATTTAGTCTTCTCAAATAACTTAGTAAAATGACTCGTATTATAATTTACATCATCATCATCATCATCATCATCACTTTCTAAAAGCTCATTCAAGACTATTACAATCTGATTAGAGACATCTATATTTGGATGCGACTTCATCAATGCGATCAAAGCCAATACGGTGCTGCTTTTACAGAAAGACTTGATCAATTCAGTGTCATCGGATAAACTTAACCCTGAAAGATTCTTAATCGACTCGTTCAATTCAAATTCTGAATCTAAAAATTTGATAGCCTCGTCTTTATACTTGTGTCTCATCTTAGTGTTCTCCTCTATTGCCTTGTCTAATCGTGTAAGTGATTTTTTCAACCAATCTTGGTCATATATTTCAACTTGTCCCTTGGTGTTATTATCGTCATCTTCTCTTTGAAGCATCTCTAGAATTCTCAGCTCCGAGGTCTCCAGAGTCTTGGAAATTTTGGAGGATCTCTCTGACTCAGCCAGGTCATCATCTAGGCCTCTCTTATTGAACAACAGGTCAACATTCATTGTTCTAGACAGTTATCTCTAAACTCTTCTTCTCTAACTAACATCAAAATTTTTTACTAAATTTTTCTTTACAAAAACAAATTCAAATAAATATATCAGATACATCAGAATATACAATAACTAGAGATGAGTGAAGGAGATAGAATCCTGAAATTCAAGCTGTTGAAGCTGATGAAACAGAAACAAGTTCTTCTCAACAAGAGAGAACTTGCCAAATCTGAGAAACTGAAACTTCTTGAAGAATTAGGTAAACTGAAAGCAGAAGCTGAAGGGGAGGATAATCACGATAAGAAGAAAGACAAACTTAGTGATAAAGGTAAAAGATTAAAAGATCTTAATTACTCGATAGATGAGATAGAGAAATGGGATGAGAAGATGCAACAGAAACAAGAAGGGTTTCAGAATTTTGAGCAATTAGCAGAACTGGCTTTCATGAAACAAACAGCCAAGATGGAAATTGATCAAGAACTGTATAATGAGCAAAAGAAGTCGGGACAATCAGGTATGGATTTCCTGAGCGTAGTGCCCAAGGATAAGATCAATAAAGTGGTGAAAGATTACAAAGAGATGAGTCTGAGGAAATTACAGAAGATGAATAAGAAACATAAATCTAACAACACGAGTAGTTTCATCAATGAGAAGAACAAACAGTTCAATGAGAAATTGGATCGTCATTACGGGAAGTATACAAAGGAACTCAAGGATTCCATGGAGAGAGGAACGGCGTTGTGATTTGTTTTTGCCGTTTGCTCAGATATTTTAGATATCATTTACGAATGAGCAAATTTACACATAAGGACATTGAAAGTTATAGCAATACATTTACACCTGTCATATCTATATGCTACCACCCTACTAAATATCACATCATACACTATTTAGTTATAATCTGTATAGTAGATAATGTATCTTTTATTTACCCGGCTTACTGCCATTTTAATTTTTTTTTGTAGACGAGAAAAAGTTGGAGGAAATTGAAATAAAAACACAGAACAGTAGAGGATTGAAATTTGATCTTTGTTATCATCAGTACTGTAATTCAATTAGAATACCAGTATCTTAATAGGTTGTGAATTTTAGATTTTTTGGCAGGTTTTCTTTTTTCTCTCTGAGAATTTTAAGAATTAACTGATAAAAATTCTGTTTTATTTGTTACTGATTTGAGCAAAAGTGTTCAATTACTGATACTGGAAATAGATATACAACTTATTAATATATATAGCAATGTCATCTCTTCCCGCAGAAGAAGAAAGAGAGATCCAGGATAATTTATCAGATCACAATGATGACTCAATAAATAACGAAGAAGGAAACAGCAAACTTACGGACTCCTCAGAAGAACAAGACGATGACGATGACGAGGAGGCAATGCAAGAAGTCAGAGAGGGATTTATCGTTGATGACGAAGAAGATGATACTTCCAGTGGCAAGAGAAGACGTCATAAGAAGAAGAAGAGAGCTCGTGAACTTCACCCAGAGGAAGATGTTGATGCATTAGATGAAGATGATTTAGATTTACTTCTTGAAAATTCTGGTGCTGCTCCAAGAGTGAAATCTAGTGGTTCATCTACTTTCAAACGTCTTAAGCGTGCTGAGACTGCTGATGACTCTGAACAAGAGGAAGAAGGTGGCCGTAGAGGTTTAACTGATATGTTCTCTGATGTTGAAGATGAAGACGAAGAAGGAGAAACCGCTAAGGTCAATGACGAGTTTGACGATTTCATTGAAGAAGATGAATTCTCTGATGATGAACCTAGACAAAGAGAAAGACAAATGATTCCACCACCTACTTTAAATATGACCGAAGGTGAAAAGGAAAATTTGGCCGAATTAGATGATATCTTTGGAGATGGAAGAGACTATGAATGGGCTCTTGACGAAGAAGAAGAAGTCAATGAGTTTCAAGAAGAGCAAGCACAAAAACCAACTGAATTGGCCGATGTCTTTGAACAATCTGAATTGAAAGATCGTATGTTGACTTCCGAGGATAATGAAATTAGAATCACTGATATACCTGAAAGATTTCAAGTCATACGTAAAGGTATTCAAAAATACGATTTGGATGATGAAGAATTCGAAGATGAAGTTGAATGGATATTCCAACAAATGGTACGTTTCAGAACTAAATTATTAAGCAGTGCCATTGAATTCCCAACAGAGTTTAAGAAATCTGTGAGAACTGTATTAGAGTTCATATCTAAGGAAAACTACGAAGTGCCATTCATCTGGAATCATCGTCGTGATTATTTATTACACACATATAGTGATTATGATAATGTGTTGAAAGTACAGAAATTATTATATGAAGATGACTTGTGGAGAATTGTTCAATTAGATATTGATTATCATCATTTGAATGATACTAAGATTTCTATCAAAAACTCATTTGAATTGCTTAAGAAATACGATGGCTTATACCAAGAAGAGATGGAAAAAGTTAAATCAATGGTTGAATTACAAGATATCAGTGATTACCTTAACTTTGTCTATTCTAAAGAATTGAAAGATGCTTCATTATCTTTGAGCGAGGGTTCATCTAAGAAGAAACATTCTAAATATGCGATTTATGAAAAGATTAGAAATGATCCAATATATCAAGTTGTGTCTTTAATAGGTATTAAGGCCTCAGAATTTGCAGAGAATATCACTGCCAAATCAAGAACTTATACCACTAGTGATCCATCATCAAATCCAGTAAGTGAAGTACTGGCCTATGTCGGTGAAAATTCCTTATTCACAACACTGGACCAAGCTTTGGAAGGGGTCAAGAATTTTTACGCCGAGGAGATTTTCACAAATCCAAGATTCAGAAAGGAAGTAAGATTAAACTATGAACGTTACTCTAAAGTTGATGTCATCTTGACTGAAAAGGGTAAAGTTAAAGTTGATGAAAATGGACCATACGGAGATTTTAAATATCTTATGAGTCACCCAACTGCCACATTTGTCGAGAGACCAGATTTGTTCTTGAGAATGTTAGAAGCTGAGTCCTTGGGTTACATCATCATCAAAGTCAATTTCGATATCGATTCATTTGGCACTCACATCTTTGAAAAATACTTGAAATCTGATTACTCTTCAGAGATTGCAGAATCATGGAACAATTTGAGATATGAAGCTTTGAATATTGCTTTGAAGAAAGTCGGTCCACTTGTCTCATTGAATGTCATCGAGGAAATTCGTCGTGATTCTGAAAACAAATTGTTCTTTGAAATCAGAAAGAGATTCACCAAGAAATTGGATCAAGCTCCATACAAGCCTGCCGGTTACGGTAAGGGTACTATCCCAAGAGTCTTAGCTGTCAGTAACGGTCATGGTAATAGACAAGATGCTGTCATTGCCTCTGTATTGAACCCTGAAGGTGGTGTAGAGAGCACAGTCAAATTTGACGAACAAGTCAAAGATGATGAATTTGCTGCTGCATTCACTAAGCATGTCATGCAAACTAAGCCAGATGTCATCGCTATCTCAGGTTATAGTGTTAATGCCAAATTAATCTTACATGACACTTTGGATAACATCATCAGACAATCAGCTTTGACTGTCAATGAGGAGCCAGATTTGGAATATGGTACTGAGGGAAATCAACCACCACTTTTAGAGTTATTATGGGTTAACAATGAAACTCCAAGACTTTTTGAAAATTCAGAAAGAGCCAAAACTGAGTTTCCAGATAAGTCTCAATTAGGAAGATTCACCATTGCCGTTGCTAGATATGTTCAACAACCATTGTTAGAGTACATTTCTTTGAAAGATGATATGACTTCATTGTCAATCCATAAGAATCAATATCTTTTAGCTAAGGAGAAATTCTCTGAAGCCTTGGAGACTTCTATTGTTGATATTGTAAATCAAGTTGGTGTTGATATCAATGAAGCTATTAGAGACGAATATTTGGCTCAACTGTTACCATACGTTGCTGGATTAGGTCTCCGTAAGGCTAGTGGAATGATTCAAAACATTCAAAGTAAAGGTTCTACTTTGGTAACGAGAGGTGACTTGATCACACGACAAATAACAGCAAGATATGTGTTTGTCAACTGTGCTTCATTCTTGAGAATCCCATACAATAACAGTAGTGATGCTGATCCTTTGGACGCCACTAGAATACATCCACAAGATTACGATTTGGCTATCAAGATGGCAGCTGATACTTTGGAGTTGGATGAAGAAGATATCGATCTGGATGACCGTGGAGGAGTGATCAATCAATTGTACAACGAAGGTGTTGAGAAATTGAATGATTTAGTCTTGGAAGATTATGGAAATGAATTAGAAGAGAGATTTAAAGTTAAGAAGAGATCTACTTTACAACTGATCAAGGAAGAATTACAACAGAATTATGAAGAGTTAAGAAGATCATTCCACCGTCTCACTGTCTTTGAAATTTTCCACATGTTGACTGGAGAATCAAGAGAAACATTCCATCAAAATAGTATCTTGCCAATAACATTGAGAATTGTTCGTGACAGATTCGCCATCGGAAGCACTCAATTCAATGTTGAATGTAAAGTTGATGGAGAATATTTGAAAGATTATGATTCTAATGTAACTTACAATCCAGGACAAACAGTGCAAGCCTGTATATTGCATGTTGACTACGAAAGTTTCAAAGCCGATGCTTCCTTATTGAGAAGAGATATTGAAACGTATATGAATGAGCCAAAATTCGAGAAAATTGACGGTTTATGGAACTTCACTGCTGAGGCAAACGACAAGGCAATTGAGAAGGCTAAGGAGCACGCTGAGAAAAGATCATCAAAACGTTTACAACATCCATTATTCCATGATTTCAACTCACGTCAAGCCGAGGATTACCTTGCTCCAAGACTTGTTGGTGAGTGTGTCATCAGACCTTCTTCATTAGGTGAGAATCACTATGCTATCACTTTGAAGATTGCTGATCAATTGTATGAGCATATCGTCTTAGTTCAACATCAAAACCAGGATAACACTACATTCTTCACTGTCGAGAAGGAAAGATTTGATGATTTGGATGAAGTGATTAGTAGATACGTCGAAGGTTTAACTGAAATGATACTGCAAATGACCACTCATGATAAATTTAGAAAGGCTCCATTGGATGATGTCAAAGACTGGCTTCAGAAATATTCTCTGGCTCAAGCCAGAAGTAGTTACACTTTCTGTTACAACAGAAAGCATCCTGGATGGTTTTACTTGTTGTTCAAGACTGGTCCTCAAGCTCCTATCACTACCTGGCATGTCCGTGCTTTACCTCAAGGTTATGAACTTTCCGGTGAGATATACCCTGATATGACCAGTTTGTGTAACGGTTTCAAACAGATTATGATGAACAAAGCTGCAAAGCGAAGACAAGCAGGAAGAGGAGCTGCTGCCTCGCATGGTGGTTACAGTATCCACGGCGGTTCTTACGGTTATTAAGAGATTACACCTTGATGTGATCAATTCATGACTATGTATATTAAGTAATTTTAAAAGTAGAAACAAAAAATAATTTTCAATAAAAAATAAACACTGCGATCTTTCAAAAATATTGAGTAAGCTTGGACACTGTGGGGATTATCTAA
Source organism: Nakazawaea wickerhamii (assembly GCA_030567635.1). Lineage (NCBI taxonomy): Eukaryota > Fungi > Ascomycota > Pichiomycetes > Alaninales > Pachysolenaceae > Nakazawaea > Nakazawaea wickerhamii. The sequence continues at coordinate 277,309 of JAJLSR010000009.1, forward strand.
ATACTGAGTCCACAATGACCACGATGAAGAAGGTCTTTGCCCGGATCACATATGCAGTCACACTCGTATCTATTGTGTTGAATATATATATATTCACATACCCAAGTTTGAATGCTCAGCAGTGCTCTTGGGCTCTCCCAAACAAATCATCGATCGAGGAATCTCTCTCATCTTATTCGCGTCAAATATTGTCGATTCCATACGTTGGTGACATGTATGATCAACTCATATTGAAGATCACGAAGCTGGACACTAAGTTGACAGAAGAGAGTGGCTTGCCAAGGGATATCAGACTTCTTCTGGTGGGAGATCCGCAGATAAAAGGAACCTGGCCATCCACGCCGTACATTACCAGACTTGATACTTTTGGCAATGACTATTACATCGGCCATATTTACAATACCATGAAGTCCAGATTGAACCCAACTCATGTCTCAATAATGGGTGACTTATTTTCTTCTCAATGGATCTTAGATCGAGAATTTTTCAACAGATCTAAAAGATATATGCAACGTTTGTTCCCAAGACCAGAAGAACATGTTGGTGATATTCTTAAGTTTATCAAGGAGAATGATGAGTGCGACTGGGGGAAATGGATGGAATGGTTCCATGAGAAGTTGGAAAAGAAGGATTTTGAATTTGGATATGAGGATGTATATGACTGGACTTCTGCAAACTTGACAAATGAACCTTTGTTCATCAACATATCTGGAAATCATGATATTGGTAATGGAGATGTCACCTACCAACACATGGCACGTTTCTTCAAGATCATGGGAAAGGACAATTATTATATTGAATATGATTTGAAGACTGATCATCCTTGGAGAATTGTTGTTTTAAATTCATTGCAAATAGATGGTCCATTTGTGGAACCAAAATTTGTCGAATATACATGGTCCTTCATAGAGCATTTAGAGAACAGACCGTTTAATGGTTCAACAATATTATTGACACACGTTCCCTTTTATAAGGAAAGTGGTCTCTGTGTTGATGATCCATTGGTAGAGTATTTTGACGAGACAACCTCAAAGATGGAATACATGTGGGGTAAAATCAAATCAGAGAATCACATTCAAGCTGGCCCAACACAACAAATTTTGAATACTATTTTCAAGAATGGCAAGCCTGGTGTAATCTTGACAGGCCATGACCATGAGGGTTGTGAAAGCGTATATAACAAACATGGAGACACATGGGTTCCCTCTAAGGAAGTAGATTCTGATCAGTATATCAAGGAAATTGTTGTTCGTTCAGTGATGGGAGAATTTGGAGGAAATGTAGGTTTGATGACAGGACATTTCGATGGTCTGGAGTGGGAGTTTAATTATAGCAGGTGCCCATTTATTGTCCAGCACGTATGGTGGGTTGCTAAGGTGTCATCGATACTCACGATCTTGTTTAATAGTATTTGCTACATAGCCCAATAGATTTTATAAGTTAAGTTTAATTATAGCTGACTATAGCTCATGAGAGATTTACTATATACAAAGCTAAAAACAGTATCATTCCATATTAATTTCGAGAAAATGAGTTCTCTCAAAAAAGTCTATATGATTGCATGTAAATCGCATCATTTATGACTCTCATTTTCCAATTTCTTCTCCTCCTCGATCTTATCAAATTGCAGTTTCCAAACCTTATTTCCCTCCTCTTTAGAGACCTTTGGGAATAAGACTTTGAATGCGTCATCATACCAATCAGCAGCTACAGGGGTAAGACCTTCTCTGACATTTTCAGGTAACTCTAACCAGTCAGCCATGTTATCCTTAGGGAATATTATGGTATTAACTCCTGATCTCTTGGCTGCAATGGTCTTTTCTTTCAAACCACCAATTCTAAGTACCTTACCTGTTACTGTCAATTCACCAGTCATTGCCACAGCAGGATCTAATGGAGTATCCAAAGCTAAGGACAAGAATGAAGATGTCATGGCAACACCTGCAGATGGACCATCCTTTGGTGTAGCACCTTCTGGACAATGTAAATGGATTCTGGCTCTTTCAAAGAATCTATTCTCTGTAAAATGTTTAGCCAAATACATCTTAGAGAAGGAATAGGCAATTCTAGAACTTTCCTTCATTACATCACCTAATTGACCGGTTATTTCCACTTTTGGAGAAGAATCTTTGGTGATAGCTTGCTCCAATACGGATTCAATGTATAATGCTGAACCACCCATAGATGTCCATGCAAGACCCATTACAACACCTGGAGGAGTAGTTTCATAAAGACGATCTGAAGTGAAAACTGGAGGACCAACATAATCCTTCAAGTTGTTAGCAGTGATGTCAATTTTGTATGACTCTGGGACAACAATTTGTGGAACTTCAGACTCAGTATCGGTAAATTCTTCTTCTTCTTCTACCTTCTTAGCTTCTTTTTCAACCAGTTCCTCCAGTTCCTTTTCGACTTCTTCTTCTTTCAAAATATCAACTTCCTCATCACCCAAATCTCTTACAACGTTTAATGCAGCTTTTCTGTAAATCTTTTCAATTTGTTTCTTCAAGTTTCTAACACCACTTTCTCTACAATAACTCTTGATCAAAGAATCTACAGCGTCAGTGGTAAGTTCAACATTGACATTTTCTAAACCAGAAGCCTTCTTAGCATCAGGAGCCAAGTATCTTTCAGCGATCTTTACTTTTTCATCTGCAATGTAACCTGAAATTTCAATGACTTCCATTCTGTCCAATAATGGACCTGGAATGGTACTCAAGGTATTAGCGGTACAAACGAATAATACTTTAGATAAGTCAATAGGAACATCCATATAATTATCTAAGAATGCATTGTTTTGTTCTGGATCCAATAATTCCAATAATGCAGCTGCTGGATCACCACCATTGACACTATGAGTATGAGAAACCTTATCAATTTCATCGATTAAGATTAATGGATTCTCGGTTTCAGTTTTCTTTAATGCTTGAACAACTCTACCTGGGATAGCACCAACGTATGTTCTTCTATGACCCTTGATTTCAGAGACATCACTCAAACCACCTACTGAGAATCTGTAGAATTTTCTGTTCAAAGCACGAGCAATAGATTTTCCGATAGAAGTCTTACCGACACCTGGAGGTCCAACGAAACAGATGATCTTACCGTTGATCTTATTCAATAATTTACCAACGGCGATAAATTCCAAGATACGGTCTTTAACATCTTTCAAACCATAGTGGTCATCATCTAATACAGCAACAGCTTTCTTGATACTGTATTCATCCTTGGTCTCTATACCCCATGGTACTTGAGTGATCCAGTCAAGATAATTTCTAGTAACGGTGAATTCTGACATTAAAGGTTCCAATGATGATAATTTGTTCATCTCATCATCGAAAACCTTTTTCACTTCTTCTGGCATTTTCAAATTCTTGACTCTTTCCTTATATTTGGCAATCAATTTTTCTCTACCATCATCAATTCCAAGTTCTTTCTTTATAGATTTCAATTGTTCATTAAGATGGTATTCTCTATGTCTCTTTGTCATTCTTTCTTCCAAATCTTTCTCGATATCTTTCTGTACTTTCTTGTTTGTAAGTTCTTTGTTTAAGACAACAAGGGCTAATTCTAATCTCTTTTCAATATCTAAACATTCTAAAATTTCTTGCAAATCAGTTTCCTCAGCTGCAGATAATGATGCAGCGAAATCAGCTAATTTCTCAGGACTTTGGAATACATCTTTTTGTAACGATGATGAGAAAGTTGCCATTTGATCACTGAAAACTTTGTTCATACCTGAGATATCCTTGAATACTTGTAAAATCTCAGCAGTTAAGGCGTTGACCATTGGAGACTTCTTATCATAAGGCAAGTCTTCAACATTAGAAACGTTTACCAAAGTTACTGGATATTTCTTCAAGTATGCAGTTGGGTTATCATCTTCTTCTTCAATGAAAGCATCAACATCTTCCTTTGTTATTACTTCCAGTTCAGAAATCTTGTCTTCTTCTTCTTCGATACTTTGACGACTCTTACGAGGAGCATCACCTTCTTTTTCACCAGTGATTCCCTTTATAATTTCCTTCTTCTTAGGAGCTTTTGATGAGGAGTCAGCTTTGGATTCAGCTTCATAACTCTCAGCAGTTCTTGGAGGAATCAAATCATCAATCTTTATTCTTTTATGTACATAGAATACTGTAGTCAAGATTTCATTACCAGTTTCTACATCTCTGGAGAAAACTGTAGAAGTGACTTGAGCCAACACACCAGTTTCATATACTTCATCTCTAGACTGAATGGTATCTCCTTCCAGTTTTCCATCTTTGAAGAGGAAACATCCAATATAAGGTTGATTCTTATTCATAGATTCCTTTATAGCTCTCATAACATTCAAATCGGTGACAACAACACATTTGTAAAATCCTGGGAAAAGTGGACGACCTGAGATAGGTAATGCCAATATCTGGGGGTAGACCTCTGGTAATTCATAAGCCACGTCAGATTTTGAACGTTTTGGAGTTTTTGGTGGTGCATCATCACCACCATGACCACCATCAGCTGGTGGGGCAGAAGCAGATGCACCAGCAGAGCTTTCAGAAGGAGCAGATGAGCTTGAATTTTTCTCGGTAAGAACCTCGATTTTCTCATCAGTCTCTGAGATCTCATCTTCTTTCTTCTTATGATCATTATCCTTCTCAGATTTGTCCTTACCGACATCTTCCACTGTAGTGTCTTCGGATTTCTTATCAGACTTGAGCTGCACTACTCTAGTCTTTGCTGACAAATTTTGGTTGAAAAACAATTCAGGAGATTTCAACTCTGAGAAAGATTGACTCATTGGTGCTAGTACGACACTATCATCCAACAGTCTCATATGAGGATTACCTGCCTTCAACAGTTTAAGAATATTTCTTGTCTCTCCTTCTAAGGACTTCTTCATGACGATCTCGGTTTGAAAGTCTGATAAAGAAGAGGCATAACGCTTCACTTGACGATCAAAATTTCCAATCAATGACCTCGAAGAGGTCATACAGCCTCTTGAACGAAACATGGCCTATAGTAAAGCTTTCAGCAATGTTTAGAGGACTGTTAACTAATTATATTTTAGATTGGATCAGTGGCGGTCAAATCAGAAAGTGTTCGACTTTTCTCATGTTTTTTCCTTTGGTGAGGAAAAATACGAAAAAAATACACGACATTCTTCTCAGAGAGACTTAATTACTTCAAGATGACGATATATTGATCAAGATATCTGTCCGAAAATAAATACTTTATAATACACATAATAAATAAATTAAAACCCATTTTCATATGGGTAGAGCATACTGTCATTGCTAGAAGTGGGTGGCATATAACCCACATTATTGAAATCATTCTCCCGTTTCACATTAATATCGTCCGCCACAATTTCTATATTATCAGACTTTGATTTATCCTCCTCGTCACCTTTAGATAAAGTCGCGGTGATGAAGTCTCCAGCTTTATTGGGAAGCCCCTCTTCGTCTAGCAGAATCAGCACGTTACTGCTGTCATTATTTGCCTCGTTATCGTTGATGTAGTTCGATATAAATTGATCATTACCATTGCCTGTTGCCTCAGTCTCATTCAAGACAGGATTAAGCTCACTCTCGGCTTCTTCTAATCCCAGCAGTTCGGTTTTCTTCTTATTGCTAACCCGCTTCCTAGTACTTATCTCACCACGTTCTTGCTTCAAAGCCTGTTGCTCTCTATATTTGGCTAAATATATCTTTAATACCTCTGCATAATTTTCAAACCCCAAACAGTGCATTGATTGCAATATATCTTCTCCGTTGATGGTCTTTCTCTTATCGATAAGACACTTGTCGGAAGCCTCAGAAGTCGTGAAGGATATGAACTCACTCACACATTCCTGCATACATTCCTTTGCATCTTTGGAAACTTTGGCGGTTGAGGGTAATGTATTCTTCATGAGCCTCAGAACATTAGCTATGGGGAGCCATCTATCTTGCTCTCTCAACTCCACCTCGTGGTAATTAAGAGTCGGAGTAGTATTGTCTGACATCGCCACTAGTCTTCGATTTCAGTAATTTGATAATAGCTTTTACCCAAATGATAGCCGGCTTAAAGAAATATTACTTTTTGCTGAATGTTTTTTTCTCTCCACTGCTTTTTTCGTTGCACACTATTTTTGCAATTACTATGTTTTTTCCGTACTCTCGCCGATCTCGTTACGGTCTTTAGAGTAGAGATCTTGATGGCGATCGGTTTAACGTAGATTACAAGATCATAGAGTACTCTTTTATTAGAGGTTTTAAAAACGTGTAGGCTCTTAGAGACTTCACCCTATACTTTGTTCAGGCACAGACAGCGAGTAATAACAGGGGCTGTCTGTGACTTCTTCTTCCGGCGGTAGCGCAAGGTAAAGATGCTTATATTAGAAGATCATTGCAGTATTGAGATAATAACGTCTGATATTTGAATATTGAATAAAATGCTTTCCAGAGGTCTCCGTTATAGCAAGAAAATTAGATCACTTGAAACTGGTAGGTTTTATTCTGCAGTTTCTGCTCCAATTGACTTGAAGAATCAAAACTTATTTGTGACAGATGCATATATCAATGGTGAATGGATAGCAAGAGATAAGAAGTTCGATATTATAAACCCTTCCACAGGTGATGTCTTCACCAGTGTTACAAATTTGGATTTGTCGGACGCCAAGCTTGCCATTGACAAGCTGAGAGCAGCTTTTGATTCATTTTCATATACTGTTCCTAAAGAGAGAGCTCAAATCTTGCGTAATATTTATGAATTGATGATGGAAAATCAAAAAGATTTAGCAAAGATAATCACCATGGAGAATGGTAAACCGTTAGCTGACTCAATGGGTGAAATTTCATATGCTGCAAGTTTTTTCCAATGGTTCAGTGAAGAAGCTCCAAGAATCTACGGTGATGTTATATCGCCAAGTGCACCGGGGAAGAGAATATACACTTTTAAAGAACCTGTTGGTGTGGTTGGTATCTTGACACCATGGAATTTCCCCTCATCGATGATCACAAGAAAGCTTGGTGCAGCGATTGCTGCTGGTTGTACCTCTGTTATCAAACCTGCTGCAGAGACTCCATTATCAGCTTTAGCATTGAGTTATATCGCTGCAGAGGCTGGGTTACCAAAGGGTGTTATGAATTTGTTACCAACTTCTCATGAGAACACATCTGCTTTTGGGAAATTGTTCACTGAGTCTCCATCTGTACTGAAAATCTCATTTACTGGTTCCACCAATGTCGGTAAGATCTTAATGAAACAATCTTCTGATACTTTAAAGAAATTGTCAATGGAATTGGGAGGCAATGCACCTTTTATAGTTTTTGAAGATGCAGATATTGACCAAGCCGTGCTGCAATTGATGGCTTGTAAATTCAGACAATCGGGTCAGACTTGTGTATGTGCCAATAGAGTATATCTCCACGAATCCATCTATGATGAATTCAGTGCCAAATTGATTGAGATAGTCCAGAAGACTACTAAATTGGGAGACGGATTCGATCCAACGGTTACACACGGCCCAATAATTCATGAAAAGCAATTGAATAAAGTACAAGAACATATTAAGGACGCTAAGAAACTAGGTGCTAAAGTGTTACTTGGTGGTCACACTCAACCTTCTCTTGGACCTTTCTTCCATGATTTGACAATCTTGGGAGATGTTACGAGTAAGATGTTAATATCAAGAGAGGAAACTTTCGGACCTGTAGCTCCACTTTTCAAATTCTCTTCAGAACAAGAAGTCTTAGAATTAGCCAATGATACCAAAGTCGGATTAGCTGGATATTTCTTCTCCAAAGACCATTCACGAATTATGAGAGTAGCACGTAAGTTACATGTCGGTATGATTGGTGTCAATACTGGTTTGATATCAGATGCACCATTGCCATTCGGTGGAGTAGGTGATTCAGGTTTTGGACGTGAAGGTTCCAAATATGGTATAGATTCATACGTCAACGTTAAGGCTGTAATGATTGATGAGACAGTTTAACAAAAATAGCATGGGTTTATTTAATATACACTTATATTTATTTCACAGATTGTTTTCCTCCTTAACATGTTTGAAAAAATCTCGAACTTCTTCTTCAGTAACCACCTTACCATTATCTGCAAACGGTTTTAAAAAGTCTGTTAATCTAGATTTAATATCGTTATAAGCTTTCACACTTTCAATAGCTTTTTCTCTTGGTAATTGATTCAAAATCTTTGATCCTAAGTCATACATCGAAGAGTTATCGTCATTCAAGTCAGAATCCTCATCAGGCTCATAAATTGGATCTTCTTCGTATAAGTATGGAAACTGTCTTAATAAGGCTGCAAGCTTAGGTTGTAGTTGATGTGCACCTTTCACAATTTTCTCCAAATGTTCTCTGAAACCATATGTCAAAAATACAGAGTAAGGGTAGTCCACTTTTCTCCTTTTAGAGCTATTTCCGTCATCATCTCCTGGTATCAAGATTGCATCTCTTGCATCTAAAGAATCAGCCTCAATATGATACATCTTCGGTAACATTATCTCATCAGGGAGTTCTGCAAAGGCACTCTTAAATTTATCAACACATTTCCAACAAATGAAGCAATCAAAATCATCTAGTTTTGGGAAACCAGGTATTGGAGTAATCTCATCATCATCATCGCCATCATCATTAACCATATCAGCAGCCTCCATTCCAGGCTCTGGTAAAGTGTCCAAAAGATTCACACTTTCTTCATTCTTCTTTATTATAGTCTTCTTACGATCTTCAATACAACCAGGTGCAAACCCCATTATGCATTCATCATGATACCAGTCCTCTGAACAAATCTCGCCAAAATGGCATTGGAACATGTTACCTGATTCTTGTAAGGGATTATAAGGCTTTGAACACGAACAGAACACACCTTCAAAATTCTGATTGTATTTATTAGATGAAGATGGCACGTCTTCTGCTGGTTGCTTCTCAGCACTCTGTGAACTTGTGGATGAGAAAGAAGCACGTCTAGAAGATGGTGACACTAACCTTAACTTACATGCTCCATTATTTTTCATTCTCGTAGTTCCACAATCACAAGTGAACTCTCTCTTACTGAATAACTCGACTAATTCATGATTTGAGTGACATTGAATAGAACACGAGTAACAAATTCCCAGACATTGTGAGTCTTCTTTGAAGCAAGTTAAGCAAGCATATATATTCTGACGTAATGGGCCGATTGTGTAAGTGCACTTATTTGGATCATATGGCATCAATTCGCGGGCTTCTCTTTCTCTAAAATTAATAATATCAATGTTAGTAATTTGCAAATTCAGATTTTCATCTAAGAAGATTTTACATACAGAGCCAGCTGGCTTTCTAGATAATCCACAGCAGTTAAGGACCCATTATCGGCTGGAAGGCCTTCTGACTCCTCTTTTATAGTCTTCATTACCTAATTGATGTAAGAATAAGCGTGTGCCTCAATTTGATCTCCACATCTAGAAAAGATAAAACGAAAGCGCGTGTGCTCCCTGTTTCTCATTCTGGGTATACAGGGCTGGCTGGTGATCAGGCGAAATTTACTATGATTAGTTACCGATGGCAGTTTGTAACTACTTATAACCAATTTAAATCTCTCTTGACATATCTAGGATCGGTTTAGCTTCGTTATCTCTTCCATTTAGCTGCCATTGTGACTTTTGTTTTAGGAATTTATCAATAATGAGAAAAACTCTGTCACAAGCCCAAGGCAAAAAAAGATAAAAGTAAAATTCAACCATCTTTGCTGAAGATAGATATACATATATAGATATACATCACCAGTGGTTTATTATAGAAAGGATTCTGTTATAGAAATGGAACCTAGATCAGAAGCGCTGTCTCCTGAGAACTCTCCTGAGCTGAGTCCTGCCAACTCACCTTACTTACACCCATCGCCGACGTTCAGTGATACCAAACTCCCGCACTTGACTCCTTTAAGTTCAAGAGACGACGATTATGCAATTTCGTCAGATTCAGATATAGCATCATTTAGCAGTTCAGAGTTCTCGCTCCGATCACCTTCGAGAAGAAACAGATTGGAGAGTGATTCATCAGCGAGATCATTTTCTCAATCGCCCAAGACACCAAAGAATAAGAGAGACCCTTCTCAACAGGGTTCAAGAAGCCGAAGCAGAGGTAAGAGAAGATTATCCAGGAATAAAGATGATTTACCACCTGCAGCGAACAGTTTTAAAAACTTGTTGATTTTAGAAGAATCCCTCAGGCAACAAGTTTCATCACAGAAGTCCTTGAGACATAAATATTTGCTATTTCTTAGTATCCTTTCATCACTTCTAGCACTTTCGTTATACCATTTGTTCTTCAAACCAGATCCGCCTAATGGCTATGTGCGAGTTATGCATCAGTTCATATCATTTATCATCATGGTAACATTATTCTTGTACTATATTTCAGGAGAGTATCATCGTACTATAGTGTTACCAAGGCGGTTCTTATCATCTGCTAATAAAGGTTTGAGACAGTTAAATGTTAGGTTGACAAAGGTCAAGACTCCTTTGAGTGAAAGACTAATTGATGTAATACGATATTCCCTGCATTTAGTTGCTGGACTTTCTCAAATGTTGTTGAATTGGGCAGGCCCATTCCTGAAACTCAGTTTGGGAATGAAAATACAGCAATTGATCTCAGAGATGGAGAATAGAGCACAACCTAGAGTTGGTGCCACAGAGGTGAAATTAGTTTTAAATCCTAGAATATTTAGTACTAATATCAGAGAAAACTGGGAGATGTATAGAAATGAATTTTGGGCAAGAGAGGGCGCTAGACGTAGAGGAGCTAAAATGGGAATACCAGAGGAGAATGATAGAAGAGAATTGATTGATAAAGATAAAAAGGAGAGAAAGGAGAGAAGAAAATCTAAGTTAAGTTCTCTGTAAAATAAAATATATAATTTACATAATGAAGTTTAAGGATCTATTGTGTTTTTAACATCCTAATCAAAGAAGGCATAAAAGAACGAAGGAGAAGATGTATGAAATTACTGAAATTCTCATCTTTGAAGAAGCAGCACCTTTATATACGCTAAGAGCGTAAGTTGTAGTAGCATTGGCTCGCGAAGTTGTCATGATCAAAGTTGGTGCCTCAGGAATGTCAGAGCTTTTCCAGAATTGTGTTTCGGTTGTTGTATTATATGTGAAGTAGAAACCAGTTGAAATCGAAGTTGATTGTGAACTACTCAGAAATCCTAAAGGAATACTGTTGGTGTTTGTTATTATTGGAATTGATGCAGTAGATGGGGTGAGAGTTGAATAAATGACTAGAGGGGTGCTGTAACCACACTCATCACATATTGTGCTCGTAGTGGTGACAGAATCGGTAATTGCTTCAGTGCTATCATAGTATATGCTATATGTTCCTGTATTTGTGATGAGACTATATGTTTCAGTTGTTGTTATATTTCTACCAGACGTACTGCAGAGAGTAGAACTTTGAGTAGTAGTGGAAGTGACTGTTCCTGCTGGTGGAGATGAAACTACCAATGTTGATGTCTCGGTGGTTGTTATCGAGCTAGTAGTTGAAGTCGATACTTCAGGGTTGAGTATGACCAGGGTTGTAAGTGTCGATATAATTGAAGAAATAGTTTCAGCACTTGTTGTACTACTGGATTGACATGGAACAGTAGTTTCAGTTTCAAAAGTGGAGTGGATCGTTTCTGTCACAATTATTATCTCAGTAGATTCCTGTGGGCCACTAGTGATAATGGTGGCTTCAGGGGTACTGATCGTGTTTGTCTCAGATGTATGCTGAGTTGTAGATTTTGATTCCACCCCGGTTGAGCTGCCGGTGGAACTGCTAATAACCAGACTTGATCCAAAAGTGAAACTGCGTCTAGAAGACGATGAAGTGATTTCAACTTGAGTTGATACAATTGTTGAGACACTAGTGGTGGTAGTAGGGTACTCAGTGGTACTTGAAGACAGTGACCTGCATGTTGTGTGAGACTGAATACTAGAAGCTATACTAGAACTTCCGGATTCTGTATAATAGGACAAATACTCAAGCGGTGTGATACTTGGGTATGTGGCTATGGAACTGTGAGATGGCAGTGAGCTTGATGGGGAAAATGCTTCTCTAGTAGAAGGGGAAATGAAGACAGATGTGCTGCCAAAACTTGACGAAAGCGTTACTGAAACTGCTTTAATTGACGAAAATTCTGATGAGAAGCATGTATAACAAAGACTTGAAGAAGGCGATGGTGTACTAGAAGCATATGAAATGTGGGATGTTGTTGTTGTTGTTGTATAGCTGGATGAATAAGGCGATGAAGTAACAAATGATGGTGTGTAGAAGCTGTATATCTCAGAACTTATGGAAACGCCTATAGAAGATATGAATGGTATGCTACTTGTGACAGTAGTTGACTCAGTTGAGACAGGCGCTAAGATTGAAAATGATTCTGAACAAGCATTGCAAACACTTGAGGTCACATCGGTTGTTGTACTCAAGTAAATGAATGGAATACTGCTCGTTATAGTCGATATGTGGGTGGAAATAGATGTCGATGTTGATGCACTAGCTGCACAAGCATCACAAGTATCTGATTTAATCCTAATTGTTGTACTCGAGTACGTAAAAGGTACACCACTGCTTATAGTTGAGCTTCTGGTTGAAACCGATGAAGATACTGAAAGTGATGTTGAGCACACACTGCAAACATCTGATGTGACTATCATAGTGGTACTAGAATAAGTGAATTGAAGGCTGTTAGTCAAAGTTGACTTACCAGTGGAAACTGATGACGAAGTGGAAAGTGCAGTTGAACAGGCGTTACATACATCTGATGTCATTGATATTGTCGTACTTGAGTATGTGAATGGATGACTACTGGTCACTGTAGACTTACCAGTGGATACAGTAGATGATGTGGAAAATGATGTCAAGCAAGTCCTGCAAGTATCTGAAGTAGTGGCTATTGTTGTGCTTGAATATGTGAATGGAAGGCTGCTCGTCATAGTTGATCTACCAGTGGACACAGTGGATGAAGTGGAGAGAGAAGTTACACAAGCATTGCAAGTATCTGATGTGACTGCCACAGTGGTACTGGAATATGTGAATGGCATACTGCTAGTCACTGTAGACCCCCCAGTTGAAACTGATGATGTTATGGAAAATGATGTGGAACAAGCATGGCAAATGTCTGAAGTTACAGCTATTGTTGTGCTTGAATGTGTAAACGGTATACTGCTAGTCAAAGTTGATACACCTGTTGAAACTGATGATGATGTCGAAAACCACCTCAAGCAAGCATTGCAAATATCCGATGTTACTACTATAGTAGTGCTTGAATATGTAAATGGGGTACTAGTGGTACTAGTAGACCTACCAGTTGAAACATACGACGAAGTGGAGTATATGGTGGAACAATCATGGCAAATATCTGAAGTAACTGCTACTGTTGTACTTGAAAATGTAAATGGCATACTACTTGTCACTGTAGATCTACCAGTTGAAACTGAAGATGATGTAGAAAATGATGTCACACAAGCATGGCAAGTATCTGATGTGAGCGCCACGGTTGTACTCGAGTATGTGAATGGATGACTACTGGTCAATGTAGATCTATCTGTTGATACTGATGAGGAAGCAAAAAATGAAGTCACACAACCTCTACAGTTATCTGATGTAGTGGTTATTGTTGTGCTTGAATATGTGAATGGATGACTACTTGTCACTGTAGACCTATCAGTGGTTACGGTAGATGATGTGGACAATCTAGTGGAACAAGCATGGCAGATGTCCGATGTCACTGCTATTGTTGTACTCGCGTATGTGAATGGTATACTGCTAGTCACAGTTGAAGTACCAGTTGAGACAGCGGACGAAGTCGAAAATGCCGTAGAACATGAATTGCAAATATCTGATGTTACTGCTATAGTAGTGTCTGAAAAGGTAATTGCAACTGTACTGGTGACAGTTGATGCTGCAGTTGAGATGGTAGAAGATATTGAATGTGAAGTTGAACAACTATTGCATATACTTGATGTCACTCTTGTTAAAACATTTGAATATGTAAATGGAACACTTGTAGTAAAAGTTGAAGTACCAGTAGAAACTGATGATGAAATTGAATAAGTCATGGTACATGCCCTGCATACAGAGCTTGTCACCACTGTGTCATCCGGCAGCCTCTTCACGACATATTTGGTACTGTATATAGTGGTTTGACTGTCTGGATCACCACTAGTGAGATATACATCCTTTTGCAAAGGGGGAGTACGCCTTAAATACTCTTCAATATTGAAGCCAAGGGCTAGTGGTAGTAAAAACGATAATAGTATCCAGATATTCATAGTTGAAAATATTATGATCAGTTCTTTGGTAAGATAATTCCATTTCTCTTTGATGACTAAATTGGAAACGAATCAATATATAAATTGTAGAGAACATTAAATTCTTTCATGTATGTGATTTTTAACTGAAACAATGCAGTAGAATTTAGACGTAATCTCATTCTCTAACTATAAAATTTCTTGAGGCTATCTCGAAAGATACCACTCTTTGAGATACAATGATAGCGAGATCATATGTTACCTCGAAAAAGGGAGAAACGCAATCTGTATATTTACCATTAAGATAGCCGTTGTTTGATTTTTCTTCGTGTGTGTCAATTTTTTTAAATGAGATTTCCTCTTTAGGTCAAGACAATCAATGCTTCCAAATTATGAAACCCCAAAACGATCGATGAGCTTTCAATGTATCAAACGAAATCACATTCTCGGGACCAAATCAGGAAATCATCTCTGGATCTTGAATTAGAGTTTGTCTGTATGTCTTGGATATGGGGCAATTTTTCAAAGGTGAAGTTATCTTTTGGTACACAATATACATTGAGAAGATATCAGGCTAAGTGAAATAATGGATGTTTGAGAATCTTTGATCAGAGACGATTGTAGACGATGTTCCATTTTTATTATTTCCTAAATTCGCTAAATCAATAAGAATCTGTGTTAATAATTTCCTATATATAAATATATAAGATATATCCCTTTTTTTCATTAACGGATTCAACTATATTTAAATTTAGATACACACTGACAATCAACATGAGATTCTCCATTATCACAGTTTTAGTGTCGACCACTTCATATGCTTTAGCAGCAACCACTTCTTACTCATTATACACTACAGTCATCACATATGAGACTACATTATATTCCACATTTACTTCTGTATCTTGTCCACCAGCTATGTCAACTTCAGTTGTCTCTTCCGGTGACACTATTTCTTCAATCTTTTATCTCAATACTTGCAATCCAGATTACACTGTCTATACTCAAGCTACAGAGACTGATGTAGTAACCAATACTGCTGTTGTGACAAGTACCTCTTTAGAAGCGGCTATTCCATCTGATGAAATAGATTGGGACTAGACCATTGACGATGAAATAGGTGTTCAACCACACAAATTCTACATCTGTTATTCTTATAATACTTCTCTTATAGTTCTTCAATTTAAATTCTTTTAACATTTTAGATCACATTAAGTAGTGTAAAATATCCCAAATTTGCGATGGCGCTTTGAAATAAATTTGAATTAATCTTACATTATTAATTCATCTAAAGTATCTTCAAAATTAAAGTAAAGCATACAATGTTACCAAGACCTCCAATATTTCAACAGCAGCCACTGCTAGTGATGCAACCACAGCATCAGTCGAGGTTTCAATTCGAAGATTTTCTCGATAGAGAGTTCCAGTTTGGATTAGATCCAGATCGTCCAAAGCAAAACATACACCCTAATTTCTCCAATAAGATAGTGTGTAAGCATTGGTTGAGAGGCTTGTGTAAGAAGAATTTAAATTGTGAGTTCTTGCATGAATACAACTTGAGAAAGATGCCTGAGTGTCTTTTCTTCACTAAGAATGGATTCTGTACCCAATCACCAGATTGTCTATATTTACATATTGATCCTAAATCTAAGATACCCGAGTGTGACAGTTATAATAAAGGTTTTTGTAAAGATGGTCCAAATTGTACAAAGAGACATGTTAGAAAAGTGATATGTCCTAATTATTTATATGGTTTTTGTCCAGATGGTCCCGAGTGTGAATTTACTCATCCTAAACTTGGAATAGTAACAGATAGAATGAAATTTAAGAGTGATGATGAATTATTTGGTAATAAAGAAGAAGACGAATCTAAGAAAGAGAGTGGCGAAGATGATTCTACAAAGGATGATGGTGCTACTGAAGACACAGCTAGTGCCGATGTTCAGTTAGATGCTGACTCTGAGATTAAAGATGGTGAACAAAGCAGTAATACGGAAGCAAATTCTCCCGATGACAAGAACGATGTAGTGATGGGAGAATAAGAGAACTGTGTAGGTAGCATAAATATAAAAAAATATTTTCTAGAATTAATTTATTAAAAATACATCTGAATGTAGTTATCTATTTTCCAAGATCGACTCTTAAACTTCTTGCTCTTTGTCTTTCGTTTGGGGTAAGCACCCATTTTATACCCAATTTCTCTTCGTCGTCATCGTTACTAAACAATTGGTCTTCTTCATCATCATCTAACCCAAGGACCATAATAATTTGTGTTACTCTAAGGAAATTTTCTCTCAATTTATAGTCAATCTTTGACACTTCTCCAATGATATACCCCATATTTTTCTCCAATGCGAAGGCACCAGCATCTGTGAATCTCAAAGACATGATCTTGCGCTCTAAGAAACCTGATAATTTATTTGTGGTAAGAGACAGAAGTTTCAAGAATAATTGAGGCATGACTGTCTTTTGATATGGTTGATACAAAGCTCTGAACAGGTTGATAAATTTGAGTAAATCTTCATTTGTTGTTGATATGGAAGAGACAAATTCCTCGGTCTTGCTGAATAAGTCATTGACAAGTGTGTTCAATTTGGTGCTTATTACTCTTTGATAGAGTAAACTTATATTTTCATCTACCAATGTGCTGCACCTCAGATCCAAACCTTCTTGGAATGAATTCAAAATATTGGAAAGTTTTTTCGTGATGGAATTTTGATATGGATCTGTTCCGTTCTCATCATAGTGTAAGAAAAGTTTATCAGTAATCACCTTGTTGTTAAGGTTCTCTATTAATTTCTTTAAATATCCTCTTAAAGTTTCGATAGAATTCAAATAGATGATAAATGTTTCAAGTTTTCTCAAATCATCATCCTTGTTGAAATTCATAGCACTTGAAATGGCAGATGTGGCACCTCTCATGAACATACTACCATAGTTATTACTTGGAGTACCAGCGCGAGGTGATATCGACAGATCTCTGCTGAATTCACTCGAGTTTCTAATGTTTGGTACACTAGGCAACGACAAGACTGCATTGATTCTGGGTTGATTTGCAGTTAATCTCTTTGCCAAAAGTTGAATAAGGTCCACTTCCATGATACGTTTAGCATTAGTGACCATATTTTTGATAATAACCTCATCACCAGTTTCTAAAGTACGACTTAAGACATTATTCAAAACAAGTATAACATCTTCTATCACTGAGGTGACAGGTGGGCTTGTAGTCTCATTTGACAAGAGATAACCTGACAAATCTGGCATCTCTTCCAAATCATAAGATTTCTCTATTGATCTTCGAAGTTGGAAAGTACTCAATTTGTCAAACGTTGGAGTACCCTTTTCATCAATTTTCAAAATAAATGATGATTCCACAACTGGTTGTGGTATATCGTTGTTATTACTCAAACCACTATACCCGTCCCATTTGATCTTCAAGAAATTACAGTACATCTTCCAGTTCTTCAATATGGAAGCCAATTCATAACATATATCGTTTGCCTCGAGAATGGAAATTTCTTCCATATTATTATCAAGTTCTCCATCTTCAAGATCCAACATCATCCGCCCCAAGATCGGGTAATTATAACTGGATACTTTCCTCAAGACACCAGAGAGATCTTTCAAGTCCCAAAACGTGTCAAAGATCAATCCACATTGTATGTCACACTCTTTTTGAATTCGTGTCATTATCTTCAACATGGATATAGCGCTATAATTTTCCACAATCAATTTCGAATGTTGGTTGATAATGGTAGAGATAATCTCAAACACCTTCAAAAGAGTCAACGAGTGGAACCCGGTTTTCATCTTTGATTCCTTTGACACATTAGTCAACAAGTTGCTGGACTGTTCGTTGACGAGATTTACAATGAATTTTGAATAACAATGTAAACCCACATCTTTCTTCATCAAAAGTGGGAACAAAAGGAAATATTCTGTTAATTTGGTAACGTCCTTCAGTTGAGACGCCTTCTCGAACTCCTTCTGGAAAAATTGAGAGAGCTCTTCGACCCAATTTGAGATAGTGACTTTTGGTAATTCCGGTAGGTCACTTGTTGGTACCACAAACGATACAAATTCATCATCTTCTAATAAACTCTCGGGAAGACGAGTCAATATATTGTTGATGCATTGTGACAGTTGCTTCCAACTCTTATTCTCGAGAAACAGATGACAATTCAAGATCTCATTTTTCAAAAAGATTATATTTTGAATATACTCAAATGATTGGTTAATCTTGTCCTTTTCTTGATCCAATAATCTGATTCTTCTTGTAATACTGTAACTAAGATCATTCGCATTGCTTATCTTTGACACCAACGGCTTCGAATTCTCATTCAATATCGATGATAAATTCAACCTTTTCATTTCCACCATATTTAAATCAGTGTTCAATTGGGAGGCTGTCTTGTTGATAAAGGTCTCTACTTGCTCCTGAGTGACCTTCAATTCGGCCTCCACACTGTGTATGATCCGCTCCAATTGCGACACACTGGACAGTCCTTGGAGCTGGTGGTATAATGTCTCCAATTGGTCATCCATTGCTATGCTGTTGCTGTCAACTTCTAAGGTGTCACTTCATCAATTTGGAAAACAAAACGTCTCTCGCCAAAAAAATCTGGAAAAAAAAATCTAATGAAAAAGATGCGTTTTGGGATCTCTGTTAATAACAAGAGAAAGGATATGATAAGGATATAATGTTGAGAGCACAAGCCAAGGGATCGTTGAGGCAGTTCCGTCTTTACGATATGCATATAGATTTGAAGAACAGGTCACATAATGAGGTCACAACGTTGGCTCAAAAGCTGGTGATATTGAATTTCCCCAGGGTGATAAAACAGTGCTTGGTAAATTTACCTACATCGTTACAAGAGCCAGAGTTAGAGAAGAGATCAAATCTTATCAAAGGTGTGCGAGAGTTGTATCATTCGGGCGAGGATAAGCGTACTTTTGACATCATAGAGAGCATGAACCATCCTCAAAATGGTGGAATATACGTTGATAATGTAGTGGGAGTTTTCTATTCAAGCATAACTCAACTTCCCGAGTGTTATGCCTTGTTGAAATTGAGTAAGCAATGGCCAAAGAAGTTTTCACCCACATTAGCCAATAATTTTAATACCTTGATGTCTGATGAAGTAGCGAAGAGTTCCAAATTGTTCCAATTGCTCGAGGCATATAACCTGGAAACTGATGAAATCAAAGATCATTCATATGATACTACATCAACTTCAACTGATGAGCTTTCCTCAGATGAGAAAGATTCCATTTTCGACACAGTCAATTTGACAGATAACACTAACACGATAGATACAAAAATTCTGAAATCAAACATGGAAAAGATGATAAATCTCATCTCAGATGAGCAAAACAATAAAACTCATATTTTCAATCACATGATCGTCAGAGGAGAATTGTGCTACACTGAATTACAACTCAACAACATCGTCTACGGTTGTGGCTTAGACTTCTCACATACAAAGAGTAGTCTGAGACTGGCCAAGATGGCATCTTTGAACCCGAAATTCAAAGACTGGTTGCAAACCACTAAACATGATACACAGGATAAGTTCTCAATGTACAAGAAACAGTTTCTGGATCTGGAAATTACCGCATAGGGCAGTCATAAACTACTAATAATAAAAATTTTAAATTTCTAAATTTTTTTTTTTTTTTTTTAAGGCTTAATAAAATTTTTCACTTCTTGTAAGAAATAGATCTTTAAAGAAATCAATTATCTACTGCATTTTCGAGACTAATCAACCGCCATGGATATCACTAAACCTGTTGGTTCAGAGATCAGCTCCGTGGATTTCGGAGTGTTGTCTACAGAGGAGATCAGAAAGCTTTCCGCCAAGCAGGTTACCAATCCAACAGTTTTTGATAATTTAGGACATCCCATCAATGGTGGGTTATATGATTTGTCCTTAGGAGCATTCTTAAGAAATCTTTGTTCCACTTGTGGTTTGGACGAGAAGGCATGTCCAGGTCATCAAGGTCATATAGAGTTACCAGTGCCAGTATATAATCCATTGTTCTTCAACCAATTATATCTCTTCTTGAGATCATCATGTTTATACTGTCATCATTTCAAATTAAAAGGTTTGGAAACTCATAAGAATGAGTGTAAATTGAGATTATTACAATACGGTTTGATATTAGAAGCCGCCAAGTTGGATGATTTCCATCTTGCTGGTGATGAAATGGATGACGATGAACTGGAAGAGGAAGGTGCCCCAAGACAAATTGATGCTAACCTTGAATCTGAACTTAAACTGCGTCGTGAATTGTTTGTTGACACAACAATTGCTAAGGCATTGAGCAGTGGTGAAGTTTCAGAAAGTGGGAATCATACCGCGACAGTTGGTGAAGAAAGAAAACTGTTAATTCAACTGTTTTACAAGAGATTATTGAGTAGACCAAAATGTGATAACTGTGGAATGTTTTCACCTACTTATAGAAAAGATGGATTCACCAAGATTTTCGAGAACCCTTTGAAAGACAAGCAAGTTACAAATAATAGAGTCAAAGGTTTGAGTAGAAAGGATATGTTGAAAGATGGAGATGAAAATAGTAACCCAAGTGTCAAACAACAACTGGGATCCAAATATATCTTATCTACCGAGATCAGAAACACATTAAGAGCTGTATTTAAGAATGAACGTTCCGTGCTCCATTACTTGCTTAACTCTAGACCTAATACCAAAAATGATACAAGTGCAGACATGTTCTTCATACAAGCTCTTGTGGTTCCACCTACTAGATTCAGATTACCATCTAAATTGGGTGAAGAGATTCATGAAAATACAATGAACTCCTTGTTATCCAAGGTTTTAACCACTTCATTGTTGATAAGAGATCTTAATGAACAGATCTCAAGTTCACAAAAGGACAAAGTACCAGTCCTGGAGAAGAAAATATTATTTAATAGACTTATGAATGCATTCGTTACTGTTCAAAACGATGTTAACGCTTTTATAGATTCCACCAAAGCACAACAACAACCATCTTCAAGAGTTGCCACACCAGGTATTAAGCAAGCTTTGGAGAAGAAGGAAGGTTTGTTCAGAAAGCATATGATGGGTAAGAGAGTCAACTACGCTGCTAGATCTGTTATCTCCCCAGATCCAATGATTGAAACCAACGAAATTGGTGTCCCACCAGTGTTCGCTAAGAAGTTGACCTATCCTGAACCGGTAACACAATACAACGTTGCCGAGTTAAGAAAGGCAGTCATCAACGGTCCAGATACATGGCCTGGTGCTATCCAAGTACAAAATGAAGATGGTACTTTGGTCTCCTTAATTGGAATGACCGTCGAACAAAGAACAGCTATCGCTAACCAATTGCTTACACCTTCATCAAGTGGTGCCGCTGTGATAAACAAGAGAGTTTATCGTCATGTCAAAAATAACGATGTCGTCATCATGAATAGACAACCAACATTGCATAAGGCTTCTATGATGGGTCATAAAGTCAGAGTTTTGCCAGGTGAAAAGACATTGAGATTGCATTATGCCAATACTGGTGCTTATAACGCCGATTTTGATGGTGATGAAATGAACATGCATTTCCCTCAAAATGAAAACGCTAAAGCTGAAGCTCTCAATTTGGCTAACACCGATTCTCAATACTTGACTCCAACATCTGGTGCTCCATTAAGAGGTTTGATCCAAGATCATATCAGTGCCGGTGTCTGGTTAACAAGTAAAGATACATTTTTCACAAGAGAAAAATATCACCAACTTATATACGGATGTATTCGTCCTGAACATGGTCATACCACAAGAGCAAAGATTCTTACAGTGGAACCAACTATTATCAAGCCAGAACCTTTATGGACTGGTAAACAAGTCATCACCACAGTGTTATTGAATATCAAGCCTGATTCCATGCCAGGTGTTAACGTTGTCTCTAAGAATAAGATTAAGTCTGAGTACTGGGGTAAAGGATCTACTGAAAATGAAGTCATCTTCAAAAATGGTGAATTGATCTCCGGTATATTGGATAAATCTCAATATGGTGCCTCAAAATTTGGTATTGTGCATTCTTTACATGAAGTATATGGTCCAACTATTGCGGGTAAGGCCATGAGTGTCTTGGGTAGATTATTCACCAATTACATTACACTGACCGGTTTCACCTGTGGTATGGATGATTTAAGATTAACTGATGAAGGTAACCAATGGAGACGTGATATATTGAAAAAGTCAGTTGACAGTGGTCGTCAAGCCGCTGCTGAAGTCACCAACCTTCCTGTTGATACCCCAGTCTCTGATGAAGAATTCTTGAAGAGATTAGAAGAAATCTTAAGAGATGATAACAAATCAGGTATCTTAGATGCTGTCACTCAATCAAAAGTTAATGCAATCACTTCTGAAGTTGTCTCAACTTGTGTTCCAGGTGGTACTATGAAAAGATTCCCTTACAACTCTATGCAAGCTATGGCTCTTTCCGGTGCCAAAGGTTCTAACGTTAACGTCTCCCAAATTATGTGTCTTTTAGGTCAACAAGCTTTGGAAGGTCGTAGAGTACCAGTGATGGTCTCAGGTAAGACTTTACCTTCATTCAAACCTTATGAAACTGATGCTAAGGCCGGTGGTTATATCAAAGGTCGTTTCTATTCTGGTATTAGACCACAAGATTACTATTTCCATTGTATGGCTGGTAGAGAAGGTTTGATTGATACCGCTGTTAAGACTTCTAGATCTGGTTACTTACAAAGATGTTTGACTAAACAATTTGAAGGTGTTCACGTATCTTACGATAACTCTGTCAGAGATGCTGATGGAACTTTAGTCCAATTCTTATATGGTGGTGATGCCGTTGATGTTACCAAGGAATCACACATGTACCAATTCGAATTCTGTGCTAAGAACTACGAGTCATTGATTCAAAAATACAATCCAGGTGATATGATCGACCACTTAGATACTGAATCTGCATTACGTTACGGTAAGAAATATAAGAAACATATGAAGAAGGTAGGATCAGTTGCTCATTACGATGAAGATGTCAAATATGATCCAGTGTTATCTGTTTATAGTCCATCCAAATACTTGGGATCTGTTTCTGAAGAATTTTCAAAGAAGTTGGACCAATTTGTTGAATCAAACCCACAATACTTCGCTTCTACTAAGGAAGAAAAAGCTCTGGGTGGATTAACTGATAAGAAATTCCGTGCCTTGATGCAATTGAAATATATGAGATCATTGATTAACCCTGGTGAAGCTGTTGGTATTATTGCCTCCCAATCTATTGGTGAACCTTCTACACAAATGACATTAAACACTTTCCATTTCGCTGGTCACGGTGCCGCTAATGTAACATTGGGTATTCCTCGTATGAGAGAAATTATTATGACTGCTTCAGCTTCTATTAAGACTCCTCAAATGACCTTACCTATTTTGGATGATGTCACTGATGATCAAGCTGATACATTCTGTAAGGCTATTAAGAAAGTTACACTTTCCGAGTTCATTGATAATGTTACTGTTACAGAAACCATTGGCGCTTTAACTAGCTCAGGTGATTCTTGTAGAACTTATGTTATCAGAATGCTGCTTTTCGATAAATCAGAATATGAGTTAGAGTACGATGTATCAAAGGCAGAATTAGAACACTGTATAACCAGCAAATTCTTACACCAATTAGAATTGAGTGTTGGTAAAGAAATTAAGAAACAAAAGAAATCTAACAATGAATCATTTATCACTGTTGGAACCGCTGTTCCAAGACTGCAAAGTGAAATGAACGAGATGTCAAAATCCAAGGTTGATATGGGTGATGATGAAGATGATGACGCTGATGAAGAAAGAGAACATGATAACATCAAACAAGCTGTCTCATATGATGACCCTGATGAAGAAGAATTGGAAACAATGAAGGCTGCTGAGGCTACTTCTGATGAAGAGGAAGACTCTGACAAGGAAGATAATGACTCAATCACCGATGATTCTGATTCTGATGTAGATATGGATAACAAATCTTCTAACAAGAAATTGTCCAAATCTGCTAGAGAAAGAGAACTGGAAGTCATTACACAACACAATTTGATCTCTAAATTCAATATGGATGATGAAAATGGAGCTTGGTGTGAATTCCAAATGGATTTACCATCAGAGACACAAAAATTGTTGATGGTCAACATCGTTGAAGACTTGTGTCAAGCTGTAGTTGTTAGAGAAATCCCACGTATTGGTAGATGTGTTCACCCTGAACCAGTTAAGGGTAAACGTGTCTTGGTCACCGAAGGTGTTAACTTCGAAGCTATTTGGGATCAAGATGATTTCATTGATGTCAATGGAGTCACATCTAACGATATTGCCGCTGTTTTACATACATACGGTGTCGAAGCTGCCAGAAATACCATTGTCAATGAAATCAACAATGTTTTCAGCACATATGCCATTGATGTCTCGTTCAGACATTTGGATTTGATTGGTGATATGATGACAAGAGAAGGTACATATTTGGCTTTCAACAGACAAGGTATTGATTCTTCTACATCCGCTTTCATGAAGATGTCATACGAAACAACCTGTCTGTTCTTGACAAAAGCCGTTATGGAAAATGAGAGAGAAGATTTAGATTCTCCATCTTCAAGACTTGTTATCGGTAAGCTATCCAATGTTGGTACTGGAAGTTTCGATTTATTGGCAAAAATGCCACCATCGACAAGTAAATAATAGTCTTTGACGGTCTGGTTTTAAGAAACTTGGGGGTTCTGTTTATTATGTATCATTATTTTATATATAGGTTTCAAAAATCACTATTTTGTGTCTTTTTACATTGTCTTAATGACATCATATTACTTGAAAATAACATCATATTTTTAAAAACCGAAACAAATCGTAGAACGTACACAAAATCCCATGAAACGAGATTTATCTATTTAATATCAAAAACTGGTTTCAAGTTCTTGATAAGCATCCAATCATCTCTAGCAACAGTATCTCTGAAGGCTGGATCCTTAAGAGTATCAATAGATTTTCTTGTAATCAAAGAGTACAAAGTATCTGATTCATCAAGATGTCTACCCCAAACTGGCTGTGCTGCACTTGGATTTTCAAGTCTCATAGCAACACCTTGAGCTGTTTGACCCTTCTTAACCTGTTGTTCAGATTTGTGATTAACTTCAAGAGATGAAACACTTCCTAGAAGTAAAATATTTCTTTCCTTTGTAACTGGGTCAATCTTAACAGCACAAATTGGGGTACCAATACGTACGGTACCTTCAAGAACATCAACACCGATAATCATTGGATTACGCTTGTTAATAATTTGAATAGTCTTCAAAACACATGGGAAAATAGCGAATTCCAAAAATTCAACACGACGTTGTTCCAATAATTTTTGTTGATATTCAGTGAAAGCATCGAACAAGTGATAAATAATATCAGCACTGAAAATTTTGACACCTTGTTCTTCAGCATATTGTTCAGCATCTCTATCGATCTTAACATCGAAACACAACATTACTGCGTATTCCTTTGCCTTGTCCAACATAGTGGTAGCCTTCATAACATCTCTCTTGTATACAGGACCCAAACCAATAGACATGACAGGGATTTTCATACTCTTCAAGAAGTCCAATAAGGCTTCTAAAGAACCCAAGGTAGAAGCTTGAACAGTGACACCACGACCTGAAGTATCCACAGAATCCAACAAACCAGTCAAGTCATCCATGACTTCATCACACATCTCATCTTCATCGTCATCTTCACCAACAACCAATAATCTGGAACCGGCAACAGCTTTTTCCAAATCGTTAGCGGCAATCTTAACACCAAGAGCGGCTTTGACTTCCTTGTGATGGACATATTCAGATTTGACACGCAACTCTCTTAACGGCTGCGGTGTCAATAATGCTCTTATATTAGTTGCTATAGGACCATTAAGACCACAGATAACAATACGGTCACCTTCTCTCAAGATACCGTTAGATAAAATGACATCAATTGTAGTACCCAAACCTTCAACAACTTTAACTTCCAAAACGGTGGCTTCAATTTTAGAAAGGTACATCAATTGTTTACTCATTCTCTTTTGTGTTAATTCTAACAATAACCAGATTAAATCTGGAACACCTTCACCAGTGACAGCAGAGGTTGGGACGATAGAAACGTACTTAGACAAGTTTCTGTTTTGGAAGTACAATTCAGAGTTAAGACCTTGTTCAGCTAAAGCTAATTTGACCTTTTCTAATCTATCTTGGAACTCTGATTGAACAGCTCTACCTTGCTTAGCAAAAGAATCTCTGAAAGAGTTATCTGGAGTTGCCTTCCAGTCATAAAGACGATCAATCTTGTTCAAAGCGACAACGAATGGTGCTTTTCTATCACGCAATAAACGAATAGATTCAATAGTTTGTTGTTCCAAACCATGCATGATATCAATAACCAAAACGGCAATGTTACACAAGGATGAACCTCTGGATCTTAAATTTGTGAAGGACTCGTGACCTGGAGTGTCAATGATCAATAAACCGGGTACATCAAAGGTTTGTTTCTCATATGTGGCCAT
Organism: Nakazawaea wickerhamii; assembly: GCA_030567635.1. Lineage (NCBI taxonomy): Eukaryota > Fungi > Ascomycota > Pichiomycetes > Alaninales > Pachysolenaceae > Nakazawaea > Nakazawaea wickerhamii. Next base: position 304,094 of record JAJLSR010000009.1, read on the forward strand.
AACAGCAGTCTTTTGCTTGATAGCATCAACTGGGAAGTAAGTAGCACCAATTTGTTGGGTAATACCACCAGCTTCTCCACCTTGGACATTAGTTTGACGAATTTTATCCAATAACTTGGTCTTACCGGTATCGACATGACCCAAGATACAACAGATAGGGGAACGAAGGTTATTTTCATCTTGAACCTTGGCAGATTTCTTTGAAAGTTGTTTCTTCTTTTCTTCCTCTTCAGCAGCTTTTTGCTCAGCGGCAGCAGCAGCAGCAGCGGCGGCAGCCAGAGCTTCTTCTTCGGCCTTCTTCTTAGCAAGTTCGGCGTAGGAAGCACTAGTATCTTCAGCTTCGGCGGTAGTAGATTCTTCAACAACTTCTTCTGGTGATTCTTCATCCAGTAATGCAGTTTCCCAATCGTCTACAATTGGTTCATCATCCAGAGCCATTTTCTCCCAATCTTCTAAGACGTCATCACTAGAAGCTTCCACTGCTTGTTTCTTAGCAGGAGCCAGAGTTGAAGGTTCAGGAGTGGCACTATCAGTCTTATTCTTATTCTTCTTCTTATTTGAGTAAACCACTTTCTTTGCTTTTGGTACATCTTCTTGTAAACCAGGAACAACTATATTACCACTGGCTAACAACAGTTGTCTTCTCTTTTCTTGAAGTTTCTTTTCTTCTTTTTGTTTCTTGGTCAAGTATTTACCCTCGGCCTTTAATTGCTCTTTCTTAAGTCTTTCCTTCTCTTTCTTTGCCAGTCTAGCTTCTTCTTTCAGCTTTTCTTCAGCCAACCTCAGGGCTTCTTCCTCTTCTTCTCTTCTTGCTTCTTCTTCTTCTTCCAAACGCAGTTGTTCTTCTAGTTGTTTATTCAATTCCATTTGACGTTTCAAAGCAGCAATAGCAGCATTAGGAACACCCTTCTTCTTCTTTACAGCGGTTTTCTTTTCTTCCTTGACTGGCTCTTCTACAACTGGTTCAGGAGTCTTCTCCTTTTCCAGTGGCTCAGGTTGTGATCCAGCCTTCTTGGCCTTAGCAGCATCTTCCAGAGCCTTTCTTGCATCAGCGGCAGCTTTCTTCTTTTCAGCTATCTCCTTCTTTCTTTGCTTCTCCAGCTCTTTCTTCTCTTTCTCTTTCTCCTTCTTAGACTTGATAATAGGTCCTGTCTTTGGTTTCTCCTTCTCTTCTTTTTCTTTCAGCTGCTTCTTATTCTTAGATTTCTTGATTGCTGACATAAAATCAAAGTCATCTTCAGTTGCCTCCTGAGCACCTACTGCCTCTGGCGCAGGTGTTGACTCCTCAGTGTCTGGAGTTTCAGCTGCATCAGCTGCTGGGATATCGTTTTCCCAATCATCATCCTCCCACTTACTGGACTTCTTTGCCTTCTTAGCCATCTTGATATATTCAATTGACAATTACTCTATGTGTTTCAGTTTGTATGAGTCGCGTTTAAGAAGTGAAAATTTTTTTAAATGTCTGCCATTTCCCATGATGATCTTCTAGAAACCCGATAAAAATTTATTATACCAAATCTTCAAAATTTTTTTATATAAATTTTTCAGGTTTACAGTATACCAAGCAGAGCTGTTTGAAATTAAAATCAAGAAGATTAATTCTAGTCCACAATGTCGACCACTGTTGAGAAGATTAAACTGATTGAAGATGAGATGTCCAAGACCCAAAAGAACAAGGCCACGTCCTTCCATTTGGGTCAATTAAAGGCAAAATTAGCGAAGTTGAGAAGAGAGTTGTTAGCTCCAACTTCAGGAGGTGGAGGTGGTGGTGTTGGATTCGATGTTGCCAGAACCGGTGTTGCCACAGTTGGGTTCGTTGGGTTCCCTTCTGTCGGTAAATCTACATTGTTGTCAAAGATCACTGGTACACATTCAGAAGTGGCGGCTTATGAATTCACTACATTGACTACAGTCCCTGGTGTTATCAAATATAAAGGTGCCAAGATTCAAATGTTAGATTTACCAGGTATTATTGAAGGTGCTAAAGATGGTAAGGGTAGAGGTAAGCAAGTTATCGCCGTGGCTAGAACTTGTAACTTGATCTTCATTGTGCTAGATGTCAATAAACCATTACAACATAAGAAAATCATAGAGCATGAATTGGAAGGTTTTGGAATCAGAATCAATAAAGAGCCACCAAATATCTTGGTCAAGAAGAAGGAAAGAGGTGGTATTAATATCACAAATACTGTGCCTTTAACTCATTTAGATAATGATGAAATTAGAGCTGTTATGAGTGAATATAGAATGAACTCAGCAGATATATCTTTCAGATGTGATGCCACTGTTGAAGATTTGATTGATACATTGGAAGCTCAAAATAGAAAATACATTCCAGCTATCTATGTCTTGAACAAAATTGATAGTTTCTCCATTGAAGAATTAGATTTATTATACAGAATCCCAAATGCCATTCCAATTTCTTCTGGTAATGAATGGAACTTAGATGAGTTGTTGGAGTTAATGTGGGAAAGACTTAATTTGGTCAGAGTCTACACGAAGCCAAAAGGTAAATTACCAGATTTCAATGAGCCAATTGTGCTTAGATCTAATGCTTGTACAGTGGAAGATTTCTGTAATCAAATCCACAAATCTTTGGTTGCTGATTTTAGAAATGCGATGGTTTACGGTACTAGTGTCAAACATCAACCGCAATACGTAGGGTTGTCTCATAGTTTAGAGGATGAAGATGTTGTCACCATTTTGAAAAAGATCTGATTATAATGAAGTACATAGAATATAATGAAACTATTCCAAGCTTAATATTTTTTTAGTCTGCTACCATGTATATCGGCCAATTCTAAAAGACGGCTCAAATTCATTGTGTTTGTTAGATTTGAATCTCTTTACTGTTACAGAACAATTATATCATTTTTAAGATATAGAGTCGTTTTATGGTCTGTGATTATAAAAGTATTTAAAAGATCATGTTTCCAACCTTGATTATGTTTATATTTCATCTTAAAGCAACAGCAGTCAAGATATGGATTCATTTCAGAAAGATTTTGAAAACTTTCTTGAAAATTGGGAACGACAAGGTAATTGGGGGTCGAGAATTTCTAAGCCTAAATATCGTAGACCCCCAAAGGGCCATGAGATCTACGATGAGATCTACGAAAGATCAAGAATAAGCAGTCTTTCCAAATTGTTCAAGAAGCCCAGCAAAGAGATTCTCGAGGGGATAGCACCTTTTAGAAGTTTTGAGTATAAGTGTAATACAGTTGATATGGATAAATTGAGAGAATTTGTTCTTCCTGATGCTACCACAAAAGAAAAAACTCACACAGTGCCAACACTTCCTTCGACATTTCCAGATAACTATATTCATCCTCTTCAGTTTGATAGTGGGAACAGTAGCATAACTGATCAATCTCCTCCGGTGGTTTTCGAATTTCAAGATGTCGATGAAATCTTATCTCCGATGACGATTTTCCAAGAATCACCTACACCTTCCCAAACAATCACTACAGCAAACACAACAATAAACTTTGATAAGAACAAAGAACATTTAAAGACGTCTATAGCACCGAAGAATCCTTATTCTAGATCCAAAGTATCCTCAAATAACACCATCGACGAAAGCCAGATTGGAGCATGGAAGTACTGCGATGAGATCAAGATAAGGGATCCACAAGAGTTTAGAAAACACAATGGAGTGTTTTCCATTCATGATTTACCTACCAGATTGCTGGGATACGAGTATGTGAATGCAAAGAAATCAGGTACTACGAAATATGAACCTTATGTCATTAGATATAAACTAGAACCTGATTGCAAATCAGGGGAGGGGCTTTGTCCTTATTGCCATGAATTAGAGTTCTTAAAGATGAATGATTCGACGTACTTACATCACTTGAACTTATTTCATGGTGTCTTCTCTAATGGAGCATTCATGCCAGATACAAGAGGTGGTGAAAGAGTTTGTAGAACTAAGAAGAAAGGAAAGATTGTACATCAAAAGGGGCTCATATGTCCTTTTAAGAATTGTTTAGAGAAATTCATCAGGATCAAAAATCCTCAACATGAGCACACGGATGAAAACTGTTATAGAGTGTATTGGAGGCACTGTAAAGAGAAGCATAACAAGGGTAAAAAATTAGCCGAAAATAATGAACCTTTAGATGATGATTATGATCACCCCATTTAAATGAAAAAAAATATACCAAAAAAAATACGTTTTCTATTTAAAAGTTAACACATCGATTTTATATACATAGGTAATACATAGATGTTCTCAGTTTAATTAATTTTTGTTCATGTAGTTGATAATTTGATCAAGATTTACCACTTTGAGATTATGGGCTTTACCAAACTCAACACAGTCATCTAAACGCATCATTAAACCATCTTCATCTCTTACCAACTCTCCAATAGCACCAACAGGTTGGAGCCCAGCCAATGTACATAACTCAACAGCTGCCTCGGTGTGGCCTCTTCTCTCTCTAAGAAGTTCCGGCTTAGCGATCAAGGGACAAATATGGCCAGGGTACATGAAATCGCCCGCCTTAACGGTTGGATCAGATAATTTCATAGTGGTTAAAGCTCTGTCTTGGGCTGATATCCCCGTTGTGGTACCTTCTCTGAAATCACACGTGACAGTGTATGCGGTACCATTTCTATCGGTATTGACAGGTACCATAAGTGATAAATTCAATTCCTTAGCCCTGTCTGGTAAAAGTGGGACACATACATACCCCGATGAATGACGTACTAAGAAGGCCATTTTCTCTGTAGTGACTTTCTCAGCGGCTATAATCAAATCTCCCTCATTTTCACGACTCTCATCATCCATCACAATTAAAAATTCACCATTTTCTTCAATGTTGGTTAGTACTAATCAATCACTTGACGAATGCAAAAACTCTATAAATTTTACTCACTGAAGGCTTCAATAGCCTCTTCTATAGGCGCAAATTTTGACTCAGACATCTTCTATATATCTATATAACTATCTCCAAGGCTGACTCAATAAGCAGGACACTCTTTCCTTTTATAACTTGCACTCTGGTGAATATTTCGATGACTAAGATCAGAAGCTTGAGTTTTTTCAATTAATTTCTTTGTTTTCTCCTTAGTAATATCTCCATACTGGATTACTAAACGGAGAAGGAGAAGTTGGCCACAGAAGAAAAATTAAATTTTGTGCAAATGGCTTTTTACATCTACAGGTAGAGACGAGAGTTATCGGGTTGATAGTGGATTATATACAATTAATAAGATGAATAGGATATTTGGAAGTAGAAATCAGAAGCCTAAGCCTTCACTTAATGATGCTGTGAAGAATACAGAGGATAGAGTGTCCACATTGGATGTCAAGATAACCAAATTGAATTCCGAGTTGCTGACGTACCAGATGAAGTTATCCAAGATGAGGGATGGACCGGGGAAACAGGCATTGAAACAGAAGGCGATCAAGGTTTTGAAACAGAAGAAACAAGTAGAGGCTCAAAAGGACCAATTGGAGAGCCAGCTGTGGAATATGAGTCAGGCTCAAATGACTACAGATAACTTGAAAAATACTATGATCACTGTAGATGCTATGAAACAGGCTAATAAGGAATTGAAAAAGACTTATGGTAAGATAGATATAGATAAGATCGAGGAGTTACAAGATGAAATGCTTGATCTCGTTGAGAGATCGAACGAGTTACAAAGTTCTTTGCTGGCAAATTATGATGTTCCCGATGATATTAGTGAAAGTGAATTAGACGCGGAACTTGAGGCATTGGGTGATGATTTTGAAAGTGAATACAATATGGATGAAGTTCCAAGTTATTTGAAATCAAGTTCAGGTGAGATTCCTAATTTCATTGACGAAGCTGAAACTGTGACAGAGCCAGGTGAAGAGAAAGAAGTTGCTCTGTAAAATTGATTACTCATAAGTTGTATTTCTTGTTTAGATTCATGCTTTTTATTTACTCTATTTAGTTCTTTGAATGGCCATGAAATAATTGCCACAATCTGGGTTATTAGTGAAAACCCAACCGCGTGCAGGTAAATATACACACCCTTTGCTTTGCTTAATTTCATATGTATCACTGTAGTCTTTAAACCATTGCACAATTTCCTTTTGTTTTATATATTTTTCCAAATTATGTGTTCCCACTGGGACTATCTTCAATATATGTTCACCCATAAATATAGTGGTAAACCAACTAACAAAATCTCTATTTATCGTACTCAAAAATAACCATCCACCAGGTTTAACATGCTTTAATGCCTCTTTCAATACTTCAGATGGATAATCTACATGTTCCAACATCTCAAATATAGTAACTATATCGAACATCTTCGTCAGCGGTACATCTTCCAATGGTTTCAGTTGATATGTTATCTTCTTGTCGGTTATAGGGTCCAATTTCTTATGGGCATCAGCGATAGCTAATACTTCCATAGAAAGATCAATTGCCGTCACATTTTTCACAATATTCAATCTAGCCAAGGACTCAGATAATATACCACCTCCACAACCGACATCCAACACTTCAAGTTCCAAAGTGGCGTATTTTTCTCTCATCAGGGTATCCTGTTCCTTGACAATTTGACTTGCAATCTCTGGTGGAAGTAAGAAAGGGTCATAAGGTGGGATATAAACCAATTGCTCAGGGTCATCAACATCTTCATTCAATTTTATATTAGATTTGATAGTCTCTTGAATGAAATCCATTCTCAACAAGTTCATCTTGTGCAAGATACGTTGTGGACCGTTTATATCCCACCATGACTGAGCTAACTGATTGAAATGATTCAGTTCATCTGGATTGATAGCTGTGAGTTTTGCCTCTGAACAGCTTATCACCGAGGAGGATAGTAGTCTCCTATTGAGCAAAAACTTAGCGTGTCTTGCTAATCTCAAACTCATGGTCATTTGATATTCTCAAGTGTTATAACATGAGAATCTTGAAAAATTAATGAGAAGGAAAAAAAATTCCAAAAATTTAAAAATAATAAAATCTCAACTGGATCAAAACAAATAAGAGTGTCAAAACAGAGAGCAATGTCTGATGACGAAGAGCTTTTGATCAATACCAGACTGAGGCGGTCCAATGCTGGTAGCAGATTGAAACTGTTATTGGAAATTGAACAGCAGCAACAAGAAGAAATTGCTCAAAGTTTCACTACTGAAGATGACGAGAACGTGAACTTATTATTTCAAGAAGACGAAGATGATATAGAATACTCTGAAGAAGAATCATCTGATGAAGGCGAGCAAGAAGAAGGAGATGAAGGAGATGATGAGGACAATAATGGTGAAGAAGGGGAAGACTCAAAGCCTTCAAAGAAGAGAAGGCGAGCAGAAGATTCAGACGAAGATGAACCTTTGGTGAATGACGATGATGTGTTCACAGATTCTGATGAAGAGTCAGAGTATTCTGATGCTGAGGAAGGAGAGAAGGAATTGCAACTGGCAGAGAGAGCCAAGAGGAGAGCTAAGCTGAAGAAATCTAGACTGCATGAGGTACCCAGGATCAAACAAGTAAAGACTAATCCAGAGAAATCGCGTAAGAAACCTAGTGCCATTGATGCTTCGTCATTATTGGATGATAATAGAAGATCATCTTCGAGAAGAGCTGTTGTGGAGAATAAATTGGCCACAGTGGAGAAATTAAAGCAGCTGGAAGAAAGAAGAAAACTCAATAGACCTAAGGAGAGAGTGCAAAGACACGAGATGACACAAGAGGAGAGATTAGCTGAGGCTGTTGAGACTGAGAAGCTGAATATTCTTTCCTTGAATAGATTTAAAGAACAAGAGCTCAGTAAGAAAGAGCGTCAAAGAATGTTACAACAATCAAGAAAGAAGAAATTAACAAACGTGATAAGGTTCATCTCATATCCTCATTATGTCACACCTGTAGAGGAATTTGAACAGGAGAAAAAATTAAAAGAGTTCTTGGAATCAAGGAGAGAGAAAAGAGGACGGAGGAAGAGATCTGTTGAGGATGAGAAGAAGAAAGAGGTCATGCTGGTTGGACAAGCTAATGCTGCATCTAATGATGAGGAAGAAAAACCTGATTTACAAACGAATGGTGATGTCAAACTTGAAAATGGTGAAGAACTGGTGTCTGATGAAAAGAAAGATGATATAAAAGTTGAGGATGGTACAACTGTAGGAGAAGTAGTGGACACTAAAGAACTGAGTGATGCAAAAATATTCGAGCCTGCTCTGGAAAATTCAGAATCAACTGAGGCTGGAAAGGAATCTGTGTCAGCTGAAGTAAGTGGAGAAGAACTGTCTGAGGTAAATGTCAAAGCTGAAGTCAAGAATTCGGATGATTCCAAGATAGATAATGAAGAAGCTTCTATAACAAAAGATGAACAATCTAAAGATGAATACAAAGACGAGGTCGAAGCAGAAGAAGAGGAATCTGCTGAGATTGTTGAAACTACGGAAGCTTTTGTCAGTGAGACACTGTCTGAAGTCCCAGAAACAGAGACTAACGAGGCTACTGCTGATTCCATGGACGTTGATGAATCATCAGATGTAAAAGCAGAAGATGTTACGAAGGACTCGGATGTAAGCAAACTGGAAGAGACCATTGGTGAGATCAAGGCTGAAGATGCTCCCTCTGTTTCAAAGGAAAACTCAGACTCTATGGATGTCGATGAAGTATCTGATGTGAAGATGGAAAGATCCGAATCTAAGAAAGTAACATTTGCCACTGAGCAGCAGGTAATTCTGATCTCAGAAACCAATGAAATTACAGTTTCCACCGAGGATGCTGACATCGTCAAAGAGGACGAAGATGAAGACATAGAAGAAGTTGCTGAAGAGAAATATGAAGGTCCTGAACAACTTGTTTCAAGAAATTACGTGTTGTTCGAAGACTTCAGTATGGACCCTAAGGTAGCCACAATCAAAGAGATTTTATTCGGATCTCAATCCTTACTTCCTGCCCATCGTCGTTCTAATGATGTTGAACCTATTGTAAGGATACGAGCTAAAACCGAGGACGATGATCTTGAACAGAATTTGTTCAAATCTGTTAAGGACTTGAAGAAGCAACAGTTTAAAGACTTTTACAATTTACCAAAATTCGGTGATGATCTCTCGGCTTTGAATATCGATAATGAGGAAGATGAAGAGGAAGAAGTCAAGGAAGTCAAGATCAAAACACAAGCTCCAATTGGTATTTATTTACCAAATGGTATGAAGAAGAAGTGTTTGATCACAGGAAAGGAATCTCAATACTTTGATCCAAAGAGTGGATTGCCTTACAGCAGTGTTGAGGCGTACAGAGTGTTACAACTGGTGCAAAATGGCGAATTTTCTTGGTGTCAATTCAGTTCCACTGGTGGAGTTTATATGCACGATAGAAATTTAAAGCCAGCTAGCCAATGCCCTGAAAGATTTTAAATTGCTTGATTCTATAGAAGTTTAAACTGTGTATTTATAAATTAATGAACAAGCTTTATTTAATATACTTCTTCAAACCTTGTAATTTCTCACCTGCAGCTACTAACATCTCGTCATCCTTACAAACAGCGAATCTCAAACAATCTTCAACAGTCTTTTCGTGTTCTGGGATGTAAAATTCTGTTGGTGGAATAGAGACAACACCAAATTCCTTGATTAACCAGTAGGCAAGTTTGAAATCTCTTGCTCTAGCAGCGATATCTGGAGGGAATTTGAAATCTGCTGGTATTTCCACTTTAGAGAAATTTACCAATAAGAAGTAACCACCTTCAGCCACTGTGTAAGGTAATCCTAAATCGTCCCAGACCTTATTGAAGATCTTGTACTTGTTCTCATAAGCCTTTCTAGTATCTTCATAATAGTTGTTCTTTAAAGCCTTTTCCAAAGCGACAGCAGAAGCTTCTTGGAACACAGAAGGTGTAGCAAAACAAATTCTAGTATGGGCCGCGGTGACATATGGGATCAATTCTTTGCTTCCAATAACCCATCCGATTCTCCAACCGGTAGCAGCGAATGATTTACCAGCAGAACCGACTGTTAAAGTTCTAGCACCGATCTCTGGAGATAATGTGGCGACTCTTACATGATCAACGTAGAACAAGTTTTCGTAAACTTCATCTGACAATATCAAGAAATTATGTTTGACAGCTAATTCACCAATCTTCAACAATTCTTCTTTTGAGAAAACTTTACCGACTGGGTTATGAGGGGTGTTAAGAACAATCATCTTGGTCTTTGGAGTAATAGCGGCTTCAAGTTCATCCCAATTGATTGCCCATTCACCACCTTGAATAGTTCTCGTATTAAAATCAGCAGGTGGGTGCAATGGTACATAAACAACTTTTCCACCTGGCATCTCGATATTGGAGATATATTGATCGAAGAAAGGTTCAAAGACAATGACCTCTTCCTCGGCACCCGGTGTTAAGAAGGCAGTGAATACAGCTAACATACCCTCGTTAGCACCGGTGGTGACTTGGATTTCATCGGTTGATAACTCTTTACCGTAAAGAGGAGAATAAGTATCGGCAAGCGCTTTCAATAATCTTGGTCTACCTCTAGTATGGGAGTACTGGTTAAGAAGTGGGATATCCAATGCATCTTTAGCTGCCTGAATAGCGAAATCAGGTGGTGAATAACTGAAGAAACCTTGACCTAAGTTGACGACTTTTTCACCGCTTTCCAGCTCTGCTGCAGCAGCAGTCTCATTGATTAAAGACCACACGTCTTTACCTCCCAATTTGAAATATGGATTAGCCTTTGGTAATGCTGACATTGTTCTCTTGATAATTTGTCTAGTTTTCATAAAATAATTGACGTTAATTGAACAAATATATATATTAGGAATATAGGCGATAAATCGATGATTTTTCTTAATTCAAATGATAACGGAAAAACTGTGTTGCATCTTTCCATTAATTGTAGCCACAATTTTATATTTTTTAATCTCTTTGGCATTCTACCGGTACCTATTGAGTTAAGTTGTACACAATTGACACTACGAGGTGCACACTGCATATATTCTTCGGGTTCTATATTAGATTGACCCAATAAGAGTCAAAAGTTTTTGTAAATATATCACCAAAAATGGTCAATAAGACGGCGACTTTGCAGTCCTCGATTGTCAATCTATTGAACACGATCGTGGGCGCTGGCTTGTTAGCCATACCCTTATCTTTCAAAGCTGATGGTGTTGTATTGGGATTAGTTATGATCATATTAGCTGGTGTAACCTCTGGATTTGGATTGTACTTACAAGGTTTATCCTCGAAGTTTATCAGAAGTGGAAAGGCCAATTTCTTCAATATTTGTTCAATAACGTATCCATCGTTATCAGTGGTATTTGATATTGCTATTGCTATTCAATGCTTTGGGGTTGGATTGAGTTATATTGTGTTGATCGGTGACCTTATGCCATCGATTATCACGGTCAATGTTGCCAACCCAAGACTCTTCTGGATCTTGTTGTCAATTGTTGTCACTGCACCATTGGCTCTGTTGAGAAATTTGGATTCATTGAAATATGCCTCTATAGTGGCTCTTACAGCAATTGGATACATGATCGCATTGATTTATAGCCATTTCTTCATTAAGCTCAAACTAGAGTTAATTGACGGTGTCAAGAGTGATCTCAAAGGTGATATCAGTATATTCAAACCAGAATCATTCACATCTGTGCTATCAACATTTTCCATTGTCATATTTGCATACACAGGTCATCAAAATATGTACTCTATCATCAATGAATTACAAAACAATTCAATCTTCATAGTCAATAAGATCTCTTACATCGCTATACCCATCACTGGATTGTTATTCATCTCCATTGGGTTAAGCGGTTACTACACATTCGGTGACAAAGTCGGAGGTAACATTATGTTATCATATGAATCTAACGCATTCACCACGTTTGGTAAGTTCTCACTTGCCCTCATGGTGCTGTTATCGTTCCCCTTAATGTTTCACCCTTGTAGACTTAGTATCAACAATATCATATTTTGGATCGAAAATAAAATATTCAAACGTTCCACAGTGGAAGATGCATTATTAGATGGTGAGCCAATTGATTGGGAACCACGTACCCCATCTCTTGAATCAAATTTAAGATATTACACTTTGACATTCTCAATCTTGGCTGCCTCGTATATCTTGGCTGTATCGTTATCGTCATTCGCCTTCATTTTATCAATTGTCGGTGCGACAGGTTCCACTGCCATTTCATTCATCTTACCAGGATTGTTTGGTTATAAATTGATAGCCTCTGAAGAGAGTCGTGAGATTTTGAAATTGATGGACGAGAATGATCAACCTGAAGATGACGCTAAATTTTACGAAATTGATAAGATGTTTAATAGCACTTTAGTGAAGAAGCTCAGTTTAGGTTTAGCTATTTGGGGGGTTATTGTTATGATATTATGTTTATATTCAAGTATCTACTTAGAATAAATAAAAAAAAGATTATGTTTCTCTGTCGACAAAGCTTTGGATCATTCCGATCTCATTCTCTTCGTATTCTTTAACGATGACCTTATCACCTTCGATGCAGCTGTTTGCCTGAATGAATTGCTTTCTTGGTAATCTCTTACTCATGATCAAATCTCTAAATTGAGCAATTTCAGGCCCAACTTTAGATTTCTCATTGTAGAATTTGATTCCATTGGTGACATCAGCTGAACATTTATAAATATGTAATTTCAATAAATATTCTCCAATAGCCTTCTTACCAACAGTTTCAATCTTTGATTCATCAAGTTTCATAATCAAATCTGAGAAGTCTTCCTTTGTATGTTCCAATGTAACCAAACCTGACTCAAGCATAGTTTTGAAAATAGTGAATCTGGCTTGCATATGAGGTTGACCCCATTTCTCAGTCTTTGGATCCCATTGCTCTAAACCGACTAAACCGGCTCTTGCCATGTTCAACCACAATACCAAGATGATCTTATCCTGTTCTTCTTTAGATTCGTAACCGAAAATCTTCAAGAAATCTCTCGAAAGATGCAAGTACAAACCAACTAACTCAGCTCTACATTCTTCCATGGTACCTGCTAATCCACCAAACAATGCACCCCAAGTTTCTCCTTTCTTATAGTAGGTAGTTACCGGTTTACCATCGAGTCCAATAGGTGGTGAACTCTTATCAAAATTGAATCCATCTTCGGTTTCAGAGAACAATTTCCCTGTACCGTGACCTAACAATTCATGAGCACCGACTTGAACTTCAAATGCATCGACTCTGTACTTATTAAAGACGTCTTGTAAATCATCTTCTATGAAAGTGACCTTCTCATTAGATGACTTAGAACTCAAGACATTACCCAAGGACACATTCTTGAAACCGACATCCAATCTATAATTTGGAATGTTGATACCTGCTGGGATACCGGACCCGGCAAATGTGAAAACTTCTAATGAGGTGAAATCTGGTGCTTGGAATTTATCCTTTTCGAAACTGGAATCCCAAGGTAACTCACTGATGAATTTTGGTGCATTGTCAACCAATGTTTGAAACTTGGCTGTTCTCTCCTTGTTAACCATAGCGACTAAACCTTCCCATTCACCTCTTACTCCGGATGGGTCACGGTATGTCTCGATGAAACCGATATTAGTCTCTACTGGTGGTCCAACATCTAAGACCCATTCCACTTGTGAATTCCAGTGGGCTTTCATTGATCCAGTAGTGAAGGCTTCCACATAGTATTCTAACATCTTATCTTGTCTTTCATCTCTAGCGAAATCCTTTGCCTTTGAGAGGAAATTGGAGATCAATGTGAACTCTTTAGTGTGGTCACCGAATTTGAAAGTCAAACTTGCTGGTTTGCCCAGTAATTCAAATTTGATTTCCTCTGGATAATAACCAGTCTTATTTTCAGTGACAGCAGAGGCAACGTGCACAACGAAAGTGGAGTCATCTGTCTTCGAGACTCTAGTGTTCTCTGGCATGATACCATTGGCGGCCAATGCTGAGTTAACTGCTTCAGCTTCCTCCCTAGCGACAGTATTCAAATAGTATGACGAGATGTGGCCCTGGTTGTTCCAACCCAACAAGGTATTTTTCTCATCTAATGAAAATATTGGAACTTGACAAGACTCATAAAGACTGGAAATTTGAGAATCATCTACGGCTTTAACCAAAGATTGAAACTCATCTTGTGATAACCTTGGAATAAATTTGACATCACCAAATGACTTGTAATTACCTAAATTACTTAAAAACATTGAAGCATACTCTAAGTAATTCTTAACAATTTCCTTTGAAGTCAGTGTCTCTAATTTCTCATATTTACCATCGACTTTCTTGTGAATAGCCAAGATCAAGTCGTAAATGGTCTCTGACTCTGGTGACACGGATCTCAACACCACTCTGGACCCAGCATGAGATGCCTTACTGAAATAATGGGCATATTTTTGCTCTTTAGGAGACAATTGCTCGAAATGCTTCTTTGCTGATAAGTTTACAATGGGAGCTCCTGAATCGTTATAATAATTTGAAATTTTTAAAGATGACATTTTTCTTATTGAATTGATATTAATTGGATTTATTTTTTTGGTAATTGGCAATTGTCTTAACAAGTTTGCCATTCGCTGATTTAAAGCAAACTTTGAAAAGGGAATTGCTTATATTATGTTATTAATATTTTGTTGTATCTTTGCAACACTTTATCAATTTCCAATATTTACACAAAGAGAAAAAAAAATCTATTTTGCCACTTATTGAAATGTGGAGTTAATAGGGGTGTGAAGATGATTATATTGAATAATTACAGAAGAGATATTTGATTTATTGATAATTACTTCAATGACATATATCTTCCATATTATTAAATAAATAAATTTTTAAACGTCTATAAAAAGTCCTAAAAGATATATTAGAAAGCTGAAAAGCTTAAAACTCCAGTAATGTATTTCAATTCTATTAATATAACTCCAATTAATTTCTCTGATTTATAAATAAATCCCATAGCGTAAGCACATAAGCATATTAAAATATTGAAAAAAGTAAAGCATTTGAAAAAGCATTTAGCTAAAATTGTAATGAAATATTATGGTTGTGTTTCACTGTCATTTATCACATGCGACTCATCCAAGGGGTCAGTCTCACCTGTAGTGTGCACTTGTCGCAATTCACTTGCACGATCATTCATCATTGCCAAATCTATAGACAGTCTTTGTTGTCGCCTCTTTGCCTCTTTTTTCTTCTTGCTATTCAACGCGGCATCTACTGTCTTATGATGATCAACGTTTATTCCGAGTGGATAAATTCCCGCAATATCATCACTCATTCTCACGGAATTTTTCGTTAATCCGGCTTTGGAAGCTCTCTTGGACATTGCATAGTAATCGTCATTGCTAGTTGACGAGCTTAAATTGAAATTGTTCTTGAATATTTGTGATTTGGAAGATGCAGTGCTTGCCGCACGTGGACGTGACTCAATATCTCTTATTGTGTTACTATTAGTACGACCACGACGAGTCAATATACTGTTTAATCTACTTGAGACTTTCTCCTGATCTGGGTCGTACTTGTTAGGAACCTCAACTTCACCCTGATCGTCATCTTCATCATCGGATACCAGGTACGCATCGGTTAAACGACGTTCTTTCTTGTATGGTGCGCCCATCCCCATCACTGGGAAAACCCCTTTAGGTGATCTCATCCTTTCAGCTAAATTGATAGTCCTTATTGGGCGTAGATTGGAACCCTGTGACATGGTACGTGACAACGAGGGGGTTGATCTTGTTGAATTTATTGATATGTGACTATCTATCGGCCTAATCGGTTCGAACGGTACTGGCACTTCCTCCTCTTGATGAGTTTTCTCCTTCTCAAATGAAATATCCTCTGATGTTGGAGTGTAAGAAGTTGAATTCAAAGAGGGGACTTTCACCACTCTTGAGTCCATACCTTGCTCAGGCTGTTCATCTCTTTCTTCATATTCCGGTAAGTTCAATTTCTTCTTATCCATCTCAACAACTATAAGATGCAAGTACCATGGTATCAACACGGCAAAGACGCATCCACCAATGATGTTACCAATCGTTGATGGGATCATCAATTTCCAGATATACTCTTTCACGGAGTGCTCTGTACCGTTAAGCAAACACAACGGCACTACGAACATATCGGCCACAACATGATTGAATCCCATAGCGACCAATGTGAAAACTGGGAAGAACATCATTAAGAATTTAACATGGATAGGTTTCAGCATTAATTGTAAATAGATCGCTAAGCAAACTAAGAAATTGCTCGGTATTCCCTTTAACATATTTTCCACAAATGAATATGATAATTTCTTATCGACAATCTGAATAGACAGCAGTTGCCAATCTGCATTTGTAGTGGATTTAGATAAATGACAAATAACATATGCCACTAATAAGTTACCCAGTAAATTACAAAAGAAACTGGTGAACCAACTTATTAATAAATCTAGCACTGTCACCGCACCTCTTAACAAGCCAACTGTGAAAAACAATACATTAGAATTAAAAAGATCGGTACCCATTATCACCACATAGAATAACCCAATAGGGTACACGGCTCCTTGTAATAACTGTATTGTACCAGGATTGTTCTCATACTCACCTTGTAATCCTGCTTGTACTTGTACGAATAACATCCCACCCACACTAAATAGTATTCCTCCTAGTACAGAAGTGATGACTAGAGTATCTATCCGAAGTCTTGATTTCTTCATCGCAGTAGCCACCACCGCGAGAGCAGCCTCGTGGGTGGTGATATAGTAAGTGTCATCCGACATCTCTTCGTATTAGTCTAAGAGCAAAGCTAATAAAGCTGAGCTTTTAATAAGATTGTTTTACACTAGTGGTAAATGAGAAAACCAAAGCAAGGGAAAGGAAAAAATTAAATAGAGTGAGTTTTTTTGTCTCTGTGTGTATCTTCACTTCATATTAAAAAAAAAAACAATATCTACACACTAAATCGTAAGACAATAGAGATCAATCAGTTAGCCGGACCAGGCGCTATCCCTGTATGATGTTAAGGTGTGGTATTACACGCAACGGTATGTTTGAATGAGGTATAGCCAATCAGTTTACTTGGATCGAGGGGGTGTGATTGCAGAGAAGGGGAAAAAAAAACGGCTCGGAACAAAATTACTAAATTGGTATAATTTACTACAACCGCTAAATGTGAGATTAACCGACTATTATGATTTATAATGATAAGATGACATATTATTGTTGTTATTATTATTATACGACAAATGAAAGGACAATGTTCCAACTCAAAGTCACGAGACAATTGGCTGGGAATATATAAGATTCAGGTAATATTGTGAATGCAATAATTGAAAAAACTGGGAAAACCATCAATGAATATTTTAATGTCTTCATATAATTTGTCTCTAGCCCCATTTTAAAATCATTATTTTCCCAAATACAATTGTAAATGACGAAGACTAATTGGAAAATTGGGTTACCTAATAATTGATCAATTATTATTTTCATAAAATTATCCTGTGAATAATTTACCAATATAAAATCTATCCATAATTTGGAGAAAACACCATTAATAAACCCCCATATTAAAAATTTAAGATGTTTATTAAGTGAGAATGAAGAACGATAAAATTCAGTTATTGATTGTGCTAATACCGCTGTGGATGCACCTAATGCACTGGCACCAAGAAAATTATGATAATAATTTAATTCATCATATTTTATAGATAACGTCACCGTGATTATTGCTTCCATGACAATCAGTAGTATAATGGGGACCCTATACTTAGACAGTAATGATATGGTCGGTACATGTGACGTCGATTTTGATGATATCGGTAGTGGTGGATACTCAGATTTCTTACCTAAAAATTTAAGTGCTATATTCTCTGTCATTGTACTTTGCATTGGTCTTGTTTGTTATCTCTATACGTGGTATCTTAATAGGAATTGTAATCGTCTTTTCTAAATTATTCTATATTATCTTAGTCCAATATCTATATGACACACTCTTCAATGCTATATTCCAACTCAATCTATTATATATACACTCCTTCTTATTATTCTACTCCTTGTTTTGTTGTTTGTTGTTGTTGTTCTCTTTTTTTTTTGTATTGAATTTTTTTTTGGCTGCGTTTGTTTTTCTTTGTCAGTTGAGTGTATTGAAAGATTGTCAATGGATCAAAAGATGATAAGAACAAACAAGGGTAATTTGGTCCCAGTCTTAAAATTGAGTATAATAGAGCAATCGCTGATGATTGCTTAGTCCGGCGGAGTGGTAAATTGCTTAGCAATGTCGTGAGCCAAGTCGTTAATGAGAGAGGCTAATTTAGTTCTAGCGTAGATGGCTTTGTCTTGAAAGGGACCCCTTGATTCTTGCATCTTGTTTTGCGTTATTAATATTATTTTTTTCTTTTTTGCTAATTGAACTGTGTAATTGAAAGATACAACAAGGGGGTGAAAAGGGAAGAGTGTTATAACGATGGAATGGTATCATCCGGTAGAACTCGGTGAAGATACAGACTTGTCTGTATGTGCTCAGGATTTTGCAGGGTCCCATATTGAGCCCTGGGAGTTTTTACAAAATGCAAAGATTTCTTGTTATATCAGGGGAGCTGCCTTGTTAATTCTGAATGAATTTATACAATACCAATGCAACATTGTGCTTCCATATGAGTGGTTACAAATCAGTAGAGATCAAAACTATTTGAACAGTTTAAACGAAGCACAATTGTTTTTCCAATTGTTATCTCCTATAGATAATGGTAATTTTCGTAAGAAAAGACATATTAAAGGGGTTGATGAAATGTTAAATTTGATCAATACACCAATCCCATTCAATCATATATATTGCACTTTTGATCCAGATGCGAGATCACAGCAGGGTTATGAACTGTTCTTGCAATTATATACACTCCCTATGAAAATGATGCTTCATAAAAATAATTTATCTCAGAAAATCCCCCTGTTTAATAATTTAGCCATTGAATCCATAAAGGCAATCCTTATCGATTATATCAATTTTATTTTCAAATTAAATAATACTTCAAATGTATCAAATTTCCTTAAGAATTATTTAATCATATCCACATATAATCCAGAGAAATACTTGGTTACACGTGAAAGTCATAGAAGACAAAGTTATAATCAAATAATTCAACAGATTTCAAGATCTAAACAATCATCTTTCAACAAAGATCATTTCATTATCGAGATTGTAAGTTGTCAGATCAATTTATGGTGTTGTTTTGAAATACAACAACCTCAATTGACTAAGATTTTCCAAATTGACACTTCCACCATACGCACAGATCGTGGTTATTATCAATTCGCTTCGAAGTTGGCAATGTTTATCGAATTAGCTAGAATACATTACCGTAGTTGGACTGAAACATAGGTCGTGTCTGTGGTATCAGATATTGCGAATTTTCCAGAAGGAAAAAAAGCGATTGAAAAATCAAAACTGTTATAAAGTTTTCCGTTTAAAGCTATTGTCTTCTTAACAATAGTTCGATCTTTGGAAAGTCAATAGATGAATAAACCATGTCTCTGAAAGGTGTTGTCCATAACCCTAATAACTGGTAAGTTTCATATAGTTATTTGAGAATAATTCATCAACTGTTTCAGGACTAACACATCGATACAGGCACTGGGTTGATAAAAACTGTTTGCCATGGTCTAAAACTTATTTTGAAACCAATATCATTGACACAAAATATGATGATGACTCCTACACGATATTAGTACAAAAATTATCAAAACTGGATGGTGACTGTGATGTTACTCAAAGAAAGGGAAAGACTAAATGCCTTTATGATATGGTTTTAGAATTCGATGTTATCTTAATTGATAAACAGAACGAGAATAAAGAATTCACTTACACTTTAGTTGTACCAGAATTTGTTCATGATCAACTGGAAGATGATTATGATTTTCAAATTAATGGATCAGAATTAGAATATAAGAAACATGTTAGAAATAATTTAGTACCATTGGTTAAATTAAAATTACTCAATTTTCAAAATGATTTAATAGCAACTTTCGATTCTCAAATCAAACATAATACTGATTAAATCATGTAGATAGTTAATAGAATTTATTCATACTTTTGTACGGTAAATAATTTTTACAAAAAATTAATAATTTTAATTTAAAGTAAAAGAAAAAAGATAAAAACACTTTCTTATCTAACGAGATAAACAATCATTTATTCGTAATTTCCAATGGTGATTACACCTGAGAAGCGAGTGTTTGTTGCATTCTGGATCTTCGGGGTCCTCAATAACGTCTTATACGTCGTGATCTTATCGGCACTGGTGGACTTAGTCGGTGCACTAGTGCCTAAGGCTACAGTGTTACTAGCTGACGTACTACCTGCTTTTATAATCAAATTACTCGCTCCATTTTTCATTCATTTGATTCCTTATAAACAGAGGATATTCATGTTTGTCATCTTGGATGTCTGTGGCATGTTGATCATTGCCTTCTCGACAAGCGTCACAGCGAGGTTATTGTCGATCATGTTGGTGTCGTTGAGTTCCGGTGGTGGTGAATTGACTTTCTTGCAATTGACCCATTACTTCACAGATAACGCCTTGCATGGTTTCAGTAGTGGTACCGGTGGTGCAGGGTTGATTGGAAGTTTCTGTTACTTGTTAACTACAACGTGGTTGGGGATAAGTGTCAAGAACACGATGTTGATCTTTTGTGTATTGCCATTCCTATTCTTATATACGTATTTCATATTTTTACCAGATAGGACAAAGACCTATAGAGACATGGGATCTCCTACCAGTACCGTGATGCAGGACATTGACGATGAAATGGGTGGTGAAGACGTCTTGTTGTTGAATAACAGTAGTGCCAACTCTGTATCGTATCTGAGTGGCAGATCGAAATTCCTGTTGGATAAAGACAATTTACTGATATTATGGAGTCACTGTCGAGTCACCTTGAGAAAATTGAACCCGTTATTTCTACCATTCATGCTTCCTTTGTTTTCCGTTTACATTGCCGAATATATCATCAATCAAGGGATTTCTCCAACGCTTTTGTTCCCCATCGAGGAGACACCTTTCAAAGAGTTAAGAGACATGTACGTTATTTATGGGACTTTGTATCAATTAGGTGTATTCATATCAAGATCTTCTGCTTCATTCATTAGAATCAAAAAAGTTTATATCCCAAGTATCTTACAAGTAATCAATTTGATCATATGTATCTTGCAATCGTTATATACTTTTATTCCGAATGTGTATTTGTTAATGCCGTTGATGTTTTATGAGGGGTTATTAGGTGGAGCCTCCTATGTCAATGTATTCTTCCTAGTTAGTGACACTACAGTGTTAGAAAATAGAGAGTTCGCCATGGGACTGGTCGGAATGAGTGACAGTGCTGGGATAGTGATACTGGCCTCGTTCTCAATGTGGTTAGAACCGCATTTGTGTCTGTATCAAGTGGACAATGGCAGACCTTGGTGTAGAATGACCTAATTTATTTGTATAATTCCTTAATACAGAGAACATTAAATTTTGTGGGGAAAGTGCGTGCGCCGTGGCTCAATAATTTCCTAAAAAATTCAAAGCAAAGAAGCTTATTGACAGATACAGATTAGTAAACGGAGAAATATAGATAGATAGAATTATAATAATTATATATCTCTATAGGTCGATATTAATCAGATATGGATTCCGTGCTGGAAAGGAAACGCTCGTTATCGCTGTCCCCTGGACAGCCTCAGCAACAGCAACAGCAGGCGCTGCGGCAACAGCCAGGTTTTCCCAGCAGCACGAGCCCTACCATTGTCACTTCGCCACAGCTGCAATCGACAACAGCAGGTCTGCTTGTACAGCAAATACCACTGCAAAAAGTGTTGTATCCGATATCATGTGTAGAGTGTCGTCGGAGAAAGATCAAATGTTGCAGACGTTATCCTTGTAATCAGTGTGTAAGGCGTGGTATGAAGTGTGAATATCCAGAGAAGTTTAGATCTATTGAGGTTAATAATTTGATATCCAATGACGAATACGGGTCGAACTCAGCTATCGCGTCACCATTGGACACGTCGGGGAGCAACATCTTGTCTTCGACGATTTCAGTGAGTATCGCTAAGGAAAATGAAGTACTAAAGAGAAGGATCGCCAATTTAGAGAAGAAATTGAGACAGCTGGAGAATCCTTCTAATGATCAAAATGATTTTGATAACGATACAGAGCTATCACTGGAGAAATATTATGGACCGAATTCAAGTGTATTTATGATTAAACTGACCCAAGACGCCAAAAATATGGAATTTAATGAATTTATGAAGGAGAAGAAAAATCAGATACGTAAAAGAGAGTTACCCAATTTGATACCACTGCTTTGGGATAGTAAGAGTGATAAGAATTTGAAAATGACTAATTTCTCATTGATTTGTAAATTAGTTTCAATTTTTTTCCAATTAAGAAATTACTGTAATAATTTTATTAATGAGAAGGAAGTTTTCAATTTTCTTCATAATTATACAGATATTAAGCATTGGTCTAACGATGATGATTTGTTGCTTTTGATAATGATCTTGGTCACAACTATGCGTAGTCTTCAAAGAGACGACCCTTTGATGGTTGATTATAAGATCAATTATGATTTCTTGAATAAGAAATTAATGACCCAATTTCAACAATTGAAAAATGGAATCAAGAATGAGACTTTGAAATCTTTAAAAGCTTATGTCTTAGCATGTGAACATCTTTATTATCATTCACAAGCTGAAGCCTCATGGAATTTGCTTTTCCACACAGTGTCAAATGCTTATAGCTTAGGATTACACGTCTATGATAAGGAAATTGAAATTAGTTTGAAAAATTCAAAGAGAAATACATTAAAAGTTATTCAAAACGATCCAAGAACTTCATTGTGGCTCACTATAAATTTTATTAGTTCAGTGTTGTGTTCCGTTGTGGGGAGACCTAACCCTGTAACGTTCACTTTTCAACCATTGATCAATAGTCAAGATATCAATTTGAATTATAAGATCGCATTGAGTGAGATCACTAAGGCGTCAACGAAAGTTTTGATAGACAGTTATCGCGTTTCAATAAGTTACTCCGAGATTACAAGACTAGATGAAGATTTCGAAAGAGAAATCGAAGTATATGAGACTTTATTTATTGATAAAGATGAAGAACAACGTGAATTGGAGAGACAAGAACTGGAAAAATGGAGAAGAATGACAAAGAGGCATCGTGTTGATAGTGGGGCAACAGTGAATGGCAAGACACCAGTGAAAAAGGAGAATGATTTTGATGTCATATTAAATCTGGACGATGATGAAACTCATTCAGTGGCATCTACTAGATCCAATTCCACTGACACAGACCATATTAGTCTCTTGGATACTCCATGTGAGACCTTGTGTGATTTGATTTTGTTTTATTCCAATAGAGCCAAGTTCCATCAACCTTTCATGTCAACTTATCAAACTTCTACCAAGATCTTACTCAATTCTGTATCGAAGACTATTCAACATACAATCAATTTAGTGAAAATCTTAACTACCAAGATCAATTACCCAAATTTTCAGAGTATTTATCCATTCTTTTATTGTTTCCTATATCAATCATTTATTGTATTTTACACATTTCTCCATTTGAGTTTTGAAAATATCTTGTTTTTCTACAAACATGAAATACTCGAGATTCATCGCAATTTACAAAATTTATTCAAAAGCTTGCAAGGATATTGGAAGAAAAATGCTGTTAGAATCATTGAGCAAATCTTCAAATTGGTAGCTAGCTTTAAAGAACAATATGAGGCTCGCACCAAGACTGGATCTAAGAATATGGCATTGTACCCTTCATTGAGTAACACTACCTTGTCACTGATGTCAGACCAACCAATGATGTCGTATGAGAATTTGGGTACAGATTTCAATTTAGAGATTCCATCTGTGCCAAATACCCTTTCCATGACCCCGACATCACCTACACGTGCTATCAACCAAAACGCTATCAGCACTACAAATAACAGTTATAACAGCAATAATACATCTGTAAACAGTAACAATAATATTATCAGTTACAACAACATCGATCACAACATGCTGCAATGGGACAAAAACGCCTTTGACAATTATCAGGTAGACCCTGTCTTGGGTTTCGATTTGAATGATCCATTTTTCATGGCAAATCCTGAAGGTGGGATTCCAAATGACTATTTCGGTAACGTTGGAGTTAATGACAATCGCTCAACTAGCAACTCCACCTCTGTATAGCGTGTGTTGTTATAATCCTGTTAGACATACTTTGAATCAACTTACATAATTCGATATCTTTTCGTAGTACAGTCTGAGAGAAAAAAATCTATAAAACATCAATTAGACTTTTCATCTATGGAGAGTTGGAGGCAATGATGACTGAACTGCAAGAGCTTGATATTCCAGTACCCACATTCCTGCCGTTTCTGATGCGGTCATCATTTGTAGATCAGGATCCTGTACTATGGCTGCAAATTCTTGATTCATATATCCTTCTTATTCAGAAATTGATCACGATTTACAGTGATAGACATATCAAGTTAACCACTAGATCACAACAGCAGGTGACACTTTTCATAAAGGCGTACTTGTTCGAGACAGCGGAAGAGTCGTCAAAGGTGTTTTCGTTGGGTTCGATCAATGTCGATATCGTACAGAGTAGTAAAGTGTTGAAATTATATGTATTTGAATTCATCAAGACCACAAATTTGGTCAACTTGAATCTTGGATCTGACTCCGTTTGGGATTTCATCAAAATCTATACCAAGTTGGTATCGTTGAATTTGAAAAATAGCAAGTTTCCAGTGACGTTGAAGAATATAAGGCAACTTATTGAGGGATCTATCAAATCCAAAGTTAATTCAAGATCAAACGATGTATCATTAATCAAGCCTTTGCAGACTTATTTACAGAAATTAATTGAGACTGGTAAATTTGGTAAATCAGATTTGGAAGCTTTGAGCTTATTATTAGGGAAATATATTCATCAATCCAATGGGAATAAAGGTGTTGTGAAGATCGGTAACCGTAACAAATCGAAAGCTGCCACAAGTGATAATGGAGCTTCATTCAACTTTGCTGAGAAATTTGTCAATGGTAATTTTATCGAGATTTTAGAAGTATTATACAACAAGGGTACTGCTGTTCATTCAGAGTCTACTTTCGAAGTAGCTGTGGTGTCCTGCTTGTCGCTTCCAGTGATCAAGATAAGTAAGTTAATCTCTGTGGATTTAAGCGTAAGCAATTTCAAGACATTAGTAAGATTATATCCTTTACTCAGCACGATAATATTGTCGAAAGCGTACCAGCAGATGAACCCTGGGTTAGAGGAGAGGCTTCCATTTTTGAGTAAGAAGGGAAGACAACAACAGCGCTCGGGTGTCTCATTTGATGCTAATCATATCAAGATGGTCATCGAGCTCTTTCCTCAACTCAATGAACCTCAAATCAAGAATTTACTTATACAGAATGATCAAAACGTAGAGCAAGTGACTCATAAATTATTGGAGATGGATCCCGCAGAGTTTTCAGAGATAGAAGAATATAAACCTTTCAAGAGATCAGTGTACGATGGTGATGAATTCTCACAAATAGAACTGGAAAGTTCAAAAGTCATATACGGTAAGAAGGATAGGTCACTGGAAGAATTCAATGAAAATGAGCTCAAGCAGAAGACTTTAACTGCTGCATTGAAATTGCTCTATCAATCTGACGAAGATGAACCAGACGACACATATGATGATCAAGAATTGACAACTGGTGGTGGTGAATCTATTCAGATGATGTCCTCCGGGTCAGATGTGGTGGAAGACGATGCTCCATTGAAAGTGAAAATAAATAAATCGAATGCCAATGCTACTTTGGAAATGACCGATAATTACTTGTTCGCCATACATAAGAAAACACCAGAGTTGTTACAAAGATCAGCAAGGAAAAGTGCTGGTAGAAAAGCCATTAGGGATCAGACCAAATGGACTGATGAACAGATTGAAGGTTGGAGTAGACTGTTGTTGATGATTCCTTCCAGATTCAGAATGTTAGAAGAACTGTATTTGTTCGGTAATGTCTCTGAGAGTAATAGAAATTTAAAGAAGTCCACCAAATATAGGAAGAATGATACCGCTGATGGAGACGATGAAGATGCAGAAGCTCTACTGAATGAGCGGAGAAACTCAAGAGCGTCTAAACATGTTTCAAAAATAACACCAAATCCAAGCAACCCAGGTGAAGGTTCCTCTACCAAAACAGACAAACAAAAGAGGCTGAGAGATGCAAAGAAGAAACTGACAAAGGCTAATCATAATAGAAAAGCTGAACACGACAAGAAGATGGCTAAAGGGTTTGTCTAATGTATAAAAAAATTCACAATCATGTGATTGATATTTATTAGTTATATAATTTATAAATTTTCAAAAAGTTAAACTCTTTGCTTCTTGACCTTTTTCTTATCCCCACTCTCTAATTTGCTCCACAACTCTTCCTCTTCACTATCGACCTCATCATCGTTTCTCTTCTTCTTCACTGGCTCAGGCACTTCTTTTTCTTCATCATCTTCTAGTATATGCACACAACTAATTTGAGTTCCTACATATACTTTAGCCACTTGCTCTCTAGAGTCAATGTCAAATACTCTTATATATCTATCGAGACCTCCAGTGGCAAGAAGGTTACCTTCTAAGAAAGTATCTAATGCTTGAATGGATCCCACAGCACCTTTGTATTTACCCAATAAGACACCTTTTCCCATATCAAATTTAGCAGTGGTGGTATGAGTGTCGGAGCAAATGATTTCATTTGGCTCACTGGTATAGGTGAGAGTTAATAAGGGTTTCTCTGACACTTTAAGGTCACTTATTGGTTTCCTTCCATGTGATGTATCGTATTTTCTTATTTGGCCGTATCTTGTGATAGTGATAAATTTCCAGCTACCTCTCTTGACAGAAGCTTCTAAAAACATGATTTTCGAGATCCAAATAGGTACTCTCAAGTCAAGTTTATCATTCTTCACATTCTTAGCCAGGAACAATAGTTCAACTTTAGATTTTTCAGCTATCTCGTCATCCTTGATATTTTCAAATAATGATACAATCTTTACATCGTTTTCTTTCCCACCATACAGAAATACACCTCTCTGTAACGGATGAGAAACGAAAGCAGATACTGAACTTGTGATCTCAATGGTAGTCTTTTCCTTTTTGGCCAATTTTGTAGGATTGATAATTGAAACTAATCCACCTTCAGTACAAGAGTAAATTAATCCAAATGATTCAAACAAGGCAATAAAGGAGTCCTTCTCGTTTCTTGAACAGCCTGTATATGTCTGGATAAGTGCATTATTATTCGACATATCATAGAAGCATATCGATCCACCCATTCTGGTTGTAATTATAGTATCCTTATGAATTATGAATTGTTGAACTCTTGTGTTTCTTGATCCTTCACAGATTGTAGCGACAGAATCCACTTGAGGAGCAGACTGCACTGAAGTGTCTGTTCCTCTCTTACAAACCACCTCTTTCAATGATCCCGAGTCATCTGCTGCTAACAAGACCTTCATTGCTTATTAACGTCTTCGATCACTTATACAATTTACTGTAGAGATGAGATGAAATATTTTTTTTCTCAAAATTTTTTTTTCTTTCGTGCGTTGATAATTATTATAACTACAGAGGGATAACTATTAAGATAAATAAAGGAGAAGTTCTAATAAAACAAAGGGTATTTAAACAATAAAGACTAGAAAAATAAGTAGAATACTATAAAACGAAAGAAATTGAGTCCAGTTAAGACAGGACTTTAGAAAGCAGTAAAAGAAAGACAAACTGTTTAGAAGACAGCTAAGAAGATGTAGGCAACTGAACCTAATGCAGCGTAGATAACTGATTGGGAGAAACCTGCAGCAGCACCTTCAAAAATAGATACAGCGGCAATTGTTGAAGAAGCACTTGTTGAAGAGACAGCTTCGACAGTTGGGACAGCGGCGGTGGCAACAGTTGTTGCGATAGTTGGAGCTGAAGCAGATGTAGAAGCAACAGTAGTTGGAGATACAGTTTCAGTGGCAGCTGAAGTGGTAGAACATGGAACTGTGACAGTTAATGTGACAGTACCAGAAACGATCTCTGTAGTGGTGTATGCAACATTGGTATCAATTGATTCAGTTTGACAGACGTTGTGAGTACATGGAACAGTAGCAGTAGTAGTTGTGTTGTTGACTGTCGTGATAACAGTGGTGTATGAAACATCAGATGGAGAAACAGCAGCAGCCTCTGAGGAAACAGCAGCAGATGAAACAGCAACAACTGATGAAGAAGAAGCAGCAGCAGATAAGTCAATGGTGTCTGATAATTCCCATGTTTGAATGGCTCTCTTGACTCTTCTTAAATCAGATCCAGAGTTGACAGTGACAGTAACGTCGTTAGTGACACTGATAGCAGTGAAGACTGATCTAACAGCAGCTAAAGTGATTCT